>CM035174.1:62361504-62878222 GCA_020205615.1 Panax quinquefolius | reverse complement strand
ACGAGAATGTGTAGGAAGGAATTTCTTGAACTCCAAAGCCGTCTTCAAAAACTGCTTGGTAAAGCGTAAATGTAGTTCCTTGGTTTGATAGATTCCGATGGATTATACGATTACGAAGCTGAATCTCAAGGGCGATTAACGCTTTGATGCCCATTGAACGAGCAAGTTTTAGCCCCATGAGGCGACCTTCATACTTTCGGTAGTATTGTTGGTCTTTGTCAAGCGTAATTGATACAGCGGGATCTTTCTCCCACATGTCAGATATTAGATATGCTCGACTCTAGAACCTTCCATATATGACTCCATCAAAATAAATCTTTCATGATTGGGCGTAGATCATCATCGATGAAGTATTCTTGCCTTTGTCATTACTCCTTCATCGTGGAAATATGTTTCAAGGGTTTGAAATCCCCACGAAGGTGCGGCGCCAGTTGATCCGCGATTCTTGACCCTTGATGGACTTTTGAGTCACATATCGATGTCAAATGTTGTAGGATCAATGCCATCTGTACACCGGTAATTTAACATGGGTTTGTTGAACACGTGCCGAGAGGATCCACACGGGATATGAGATGGGGTCATGTGACCATGGAGGTAATGCTATAACCTCATGGAAGCCCATGCTAAAGCGAACACGTCTTTTCGATCGAGTTTACTTGTGTTCATTCTTTCTTGAACCTTTTCTTGAGGTAATAGATAGCTCGTTCTTGCCTCTATCGTCCTTCTGTCTCGGCAGATGCGAAGCGGTGGCATTGTCACTTATGGATGGTACATAAACAGGGAACATCGTCCACAGGTGGTACCAAAATAGGAGCTTTGACTATTTGTTTCTTCATTTATGAGAAGGCCTTACGACACTCGTCATTCCATTTCACGGAGGAGTTCTTCCTTAATAGCTTGAAGATTGGCTCACAGTTCTTTGTGAGTTGGGAATGGGCATTTCGGTGATGGCTTGATTTTGCGCAGATCCACTTCAATTCCTTTGTGGTGACTAGAAATCCTAGCAACTTGCACGATTTAACACCAAAGGCGCATTTAGTCGGATTTAACTTCAAGTTGTACTTACGCAACCTGTTGAACAACTTTCTGAGATGGTCAATATGGTCATCCTCCTTCCGGGACATGACAATGATGTCATCCATGTAGATCTTGATCTCTTTATGCATTAAGTCATGGAAAAGAGCCATCATAGCTCGTTGATAGGTAGCTCGGCATTTATGAGGCCGAATGACAACCGCCTATCTATAGCAAAAGTTCCCCAGGAGCGATGAAAGCAATTTTTTCACGATCTTCCTCGGCAACCATGATCTAATGGTACCCCGCAGCAATCAATCGAAAAGAGTACATGTCGTATTACAAGATGAGATTGTTAATGAGAATGTGGATAAATGGCACGGAAAGCTATCTTTAAAGCAAGCTTTATTCAAGTCCCCAGTAATCCACGAAACTTCGCACCTTCCCTTCGGGTTTAGGCACGGGTACAATGTTGGATATCCACTCGGGATATGTGGACACCATTATGATGCACAGCTTGAAATTGTTTCACAATTTCTTCTTTCACTGCTAAACTCCACTCGGGTTTCAATCACCGAGTTTCGCCTGATCGACTTAAATCCTCTTTAATGGGAAGGCGATGAAGGACAATGTCGGTGGATAAACCCACCATGTCTTCATGAGACCATGCAAACACATCCTGAATTGGGTTAATAGCGTAACCATATCATTCCGTTGGTTTGGGTTAAGGTCCGAACCAATACTGGATTAACTTAGGGCTTTCAAGGTTCCGAGATTGAAATAAGTGGTTTGATCAAGGTTGGGTTTGGGTTTGTCTTTTTTAAGAGAGAACCCCGAAGACAATCCAAATCCATACCGATACTACCGAAGTTCAAAGATTAACCCCGATCGTAACTGGAGTAACGGTTTCAACCCTGATTTAACCCCGAGACCGCAGAGATAATACATACCGAACACACACCGAGAAGACCGATTAATCTCTGAGATAACCCCGAGGTATCCAAATTTAGCCCCAACCATGGAATAGCCACCAACCTCGGTGATAACCCCAAGGAATGCAGCTTTGAGATAACCCCGAAAATGCTTGTTTCAAATGCCATCGCCTTCAATCTCAGACTCTCACAACGAAATACACTGTGCCAACACGGCAAATCACATCGGAAGACAGTACACCTCAAAGATGACAATGAGGATCTTCAACAAATGCAAAGCAGCCAATCTCAAATAAGTCTCGAGCAACGCTCGCTTTATCGCCCAATCCGGCAAAGAATAATTCCGGTGAGGGGCAACATCGCCATCTCGGCCCAACACGATGCCACGCCTCGCCTCTACGCAACAATGTCCCACAAGGCTAACCAATCCCGAGTGACTATCAGGCGGGGTAACGGATGAAAGTTGAAGTCAAGACCGAGGGCATCGTCCCATCTTCAAAGACTTCAGACAAACTCTAATCCCATGCCATCGCATAACTCTCGACAAACCATGGGTCCAAAATAGGTCCCGAATACCTCAAACGGATGCCCGGATTGCACTTCTCAAAATCCGAGTGGACATTACAAAGGCTCGAGTGCACGATTTCGAGACGACCCGACCCGATGTAATCCGGCCGACCCGACCCGCCTCGGTACACTCACACCACAGCAGAGTACACCTCATGCACCTTTTGCCTATAAATAAGAGGCTTGGGGTGCTGATTTTAAGAGAAAAAGACGGGAAACCCCTCGCACAATTTGCTCTCACTCGCTCACCATACAAAGTTGTATTTTCCCACTTTCAAACACCTGTGAGCTCATATATAGCCTCTTTTGTACCCACAAAAGCCCAAGTGGTTTACCCACTCTAAAGATATAGAAGCCCTTTTTATCACCACCGTAAGCCTTCTCACACACTTTAGTAGTCTTTCTTCTTCATCTTTGCACACACCCTTCTACACGCTGAGAGTCGTGTTGTTGCTTTTTTTTTTGACTTCTATCTCCGTGGTTTCCTTCCAACAGATATATATATATATATATATATATATATATATATATATATATATATATATAATTGAGCACTATCGAAGTTATGCCTCGATTGAGCCTAGATATTTGGCCTCGAGCTTATCGCTTTTATATATATATATATATATATATATATATATATATATATATATATATATATATTAATATATATATCTATTTGACTTTTTTTCGATGAGCCTAGACTTTTGCCCGGTGCGCTTATTCGCTTATATATATATATATATATATATATATATATATATATATATATATATATATATATATATATATCGTACTGTGTGCCTGATTTTGTTCTCATGAGCCTAGATTTTATCCTGCAATGCTTATATATATATATATATATATATATATATATATATATATATATATATATATAATCGTGGGTCGAACTATGTTCGATGAGCCCGGATTTTACATCCTATATATTATTATTATTATATATATATATATATATATATATATATATATATATATATATTTTTCTCGCCTCGAGTTCCTTCGTGGCGCTTGATAGTTTTTACAAATTTTTTTACATTTCGTCCCGCTTCGAGTTTACTTCGTGGCAAATTGATCGCATTTACAGCCTTTTATTTACATTCTGTCCCGCCTCGAGTTTCTTTCGTGGCGGCTGATCGTATTCATAAATTTTTTTTTATATTTCGATCCCCATGGAGGTGCTTCGTGGTTGGTGATCCTGTCTCAGATATATATATTTACCGCTTTTATATATATACCGCTTATTGCTTTTATACAAATTGCAATATTCTCAGGCGCTTAGAATCATGTGATCACAGATTCATCTCATCGATCTAGATTCGGCTCCGATGGACATTTTCAAATTGTAAGCGCCTTTTAAATTATTCTCATGATGTCCGTATTTCCTCGATGGTTTCCATACCCACGAGGAAGTCAATTATTATTTTTTATATATATATTTTTTCATACGGATGCTTCAGATTCACAAATAAAATCAATCCAAATTACCACTTAATAAAATGGGAGTGTAAAAGGTCTCAATTCCTATTGAGCATCGTGGTTTGAAAACCTCTTTATAAAACATCATTGCCATATCTTGCTAAAAACTAATTTTTACATAAATTCAAACTCGTATATAGGTTCGAACGAGGCCTCACACAACTTTCATATAACAAAGACATCAATTCCACACACACACACACACACACACACACACACTATAATAGTTTCTTGAAAAGAGGCTGGTCACCGTGGTAACACGGATGCTCTGGGGTGCCTAACACCTTCCCCCAAGATAACCAAGTCCCCTGACCCTAAATGAATCTCTTGCTTTCACCGACCAGATATCGCTGTCACATCACCGGGTCAATGTGCAAACCTTTTCTCTATTGTGTTGGTACAACCATTTAAAAACCAACTCACGACTTATAATCAGCCCCATCATCGACATTATACATGTTTGACCTTTTTCACTTGTTTTTTCAAACAAATCTCACCTAAAATGAGAACACCAAAGAACAAGTAACTGAAAGGGACATCCAAAAATCCCGACGCCGACAGTGGCGACTCACTGGGACTCCAAGAAGAGGACTTAAGCCGCTACTACAATCTTTTCAAAATCAATTATCCGCTTGTGTGTGGATGTTGCATTTACATCGATGAATGTGTACGAATGCATGTCTTGTTTGAGCTTAGTGCTTCGTGATCATATCTCAAGGGATGTTAGTGCTTCAGACTATAAACTCGCTGATGATATTAGTGCTTCGCACATGTCATCATTTCATACGGTGAGAGACGATGTATGTATGTGAATGTATGTTGTGTGGTCCCTCCACCAGAGGCTATCCCGCTTGTTTGATTATCGGACTCGTGAGAAGACTAATTCTCCGAGGCTCGTGAAAGGCACCACCCAAATTCGCCCAAATGAAAGACCTGATTAACTTCCCGCCTAGTAGATCATGATGATTTGGGAACCTTCATGCCAAAAAGCCATGAGAGTAACCTAAGATAGGTCACCGATAAACCCAAAACGAAGGAAAGTCTCTTCATGCCTCATTTCAATTACTTGTAAACACAATTACTTGTAATTTCATTCCATATCTATCTCCATGTAATGAGAAATATGAAGCAATATGTCCACATACATGCTACAAATAAATGACACCTGCTTTGGCAGATAAAATTCCTAAAATGGACACATCACATAAAGCATGTCATTATACACCTTCCCTAAGGACTAAACTATGCCAGCCTTTCAGGGAATCAATCGGACCTACTACCCCATTAAAAGTCCAAAAGGCAACAGCCTACAAATAATCATGTCATTATCCGACCAGATCAACTTAATCCAGCTCGCAAAGAGTTCACGGATTAAGCAAAAAATGATTATGATTTGGTCGTTTCTATTAAAAGAATTACACCACCACACAGGTCGTAAAATACCAGACATACCGAGCCCTCCACACAAGGAGGAATTCCACCATTACCATACCAGAGCCACAATTGATACGACCAACAAAACGCAGGATGTCGCCCATTCCACCGAGATCCGCATAATGGTGACATCAAAAAGAAAGTCCTCCAAATGGAAGAGACCTTCACTATATCAAAGGAATTGGAACACACGGAGTGTTTCATATGTCGATCTATGTATTTTTCCCGTGTTCACTATCCGTAAAAATTTAAAACTCCCGACTTTGAAAAATATACGACGGGTTAGGGGATCCTTATACACATTTAAAAGTCTTTATTGAGAACTGGATCCTATGCAGAGGATGAAAACTCGTAATGCAATTGTTCCAAAAGAGTCTAACTGAGAAGCCTGCTCAGGTACACACAAGATTAGACAACTCCAAAATCCACAAATGGGAAGAGCTAGCACATGCCTTCCTCACTCAATACAGCTTTTCAAACTCAAATGGCTCCCGACCCAGATCAAATTACCAAGATCAAAAAATAGTCTAAACGAGTCTTTCAGAGAGAGTATGCCCAAAGGTGGAGACGCCTCGTCGCCCAAGTTAGTCCCGCCATGACGTAATCGTAAATGGTCATTACATTCATAGACATACAAGAAGCTCCCTTCTATGAGAGAGTTTTAGCCAAGATCGGCAAACCGCTTTCTCAAATGGTTAAACACGGGAGACGGGTCAAATGGGGTTGAAGTCGAAAGATTCAAGACCTAGCCGACTCAAAGTCAAGTGTCGATCACATCCAACTGAAATTATGGGAACAACCTCTGAGGGTCCATAAAAAGAAAGAGGAAGATGTTTCCTCGATACTACAGGACAAAAAGGCAATCAAAGTATGCCCATTCAAAGGAGAAACTACACTTTTTTCCAAAGACAAATTGCAAAACCTCCAAAGACTAAAAGGTGGAGAAGTCAAACGCCATCGAGTGTTTACACCCTTAGGGGATACCTCGAGAACATTCTTAATCTTCCGACAACACAAAGAAAATTACGATCTTCTTCCACCAAACCAAATTTCTAATGGACGGGGGTTTCAATGTCGCTAGAAATGTGCTTATCATGCCGGGCACCGGACATGATACTCAGGATTGTTGGGCCTCAAACACAAGATCCAGACCTAATAGATAATGGAGAGATCAGAGTCACCAAACCCGATCAAATTTCACGTATAAGACAACCCTCTTCCTCAACACAAAGAAGAAGAGGTCAACATGATTAATCGAGCAAAGGATGAGTTCCAACTTCAAATGCGATTCCCCTGCACCATCAAAGACGGTGATGACAGATGGATTATGCTAAGTTCCAATTCACAATGGAACGAAAGATGAAAGCTCTCTCGCAAACAAATCGAGCAATCATGGAATCAAGACTTATCAAAGATCAAGTGACTCGAAGAATTAATCACCAGAGAGCATGCCACCTCCTACCAATCGTCATGAATATTCCTCGCCCTTTCGTAAAATGAAATGCCGAAGACAAAGTGACGAAGAGAGCAAATGCCAAAGCCTGCCGATTTCGCCAACAAACGGAATTCACCTATTTGGGCCAACCCATGGAGGAAATCCTTCACATGTTAATCAATGAAGGAAGGATCAGCCTCTTCTACCTCCAATCAACCCCCGCTCGGATGGTACAACTCGATGGAGTATGTCAATACCACTCCCCAGCCTCACTGGGTCACAAAGACGTAAGAATGTCAAGCACTCCGCCACCTTATTCAAAATCTAATCGACAAGGGTGTATCAAGGCTATGTATAACGACACCGTGTTACGCAAGTGAGAATGCAGTCCCTACTAAGTGGAAAAGTGTGGTAGCAAAGCTATATCACCAAGGTGAAGGGATTAATACTTTCTCACAACACCGATAATTCAAATTCAAAGGAGGAAGCAATCCTTTGAAAGTGGCCGCCCCGAGCCAATCAACTTGCCATACAGAGCACAATATCCTATTGTTAGCTTCATGCAAGGTTCCGTGGAATTATGGAGAAGGTGAAGGATCCACCTCACATACCACCGCCGCAGTTGTCGGCGAAAATCCACCAGATCTTCCCCATCGGGTGATGAACCCCACCACCAAATCAAAGGGGAAAATACCCATGGAGAAGATTGAAAATTCCTCCGCTACCGTGGGTCATAACGAAGCCTCTGTGGTTTTAAGCTCAAGGAAGCTCCACCACAAATATCAATTTTGACTTGGTCCTAACTTCCGAGAATCACCGGAGGTCTTGTTAAAGGTTTTGAAGAAGCCTTCATCTTCCGACATCGCGGATACGTAAAAATTTCAACACATGGTTGATCACATTTTCAACACTAATGTGATATCCTTCATCGATGATGACATACCATCCGGCGGGACCGGGTCATTGCAAACCGCTGCATCATCATGGCCTTGTCCTCCTGATATACGGTGGCCGGAGTCTTAATAGATGGAGGTTCCTCTCCAATATCTCGCCCATATGCCACCTTGGTGAAGATGAATATCAATCTCAACCGAATTCGAGTAGCCATACTATCATCAAAGCTTTTGATGGAGCCCGCCAGAATTCCTGGTTGAGTAATTGAGCCGCCAATCAAATTGGCCTCATACATTCTCGCGATCCTTCCATGTGCTCAAGATAGATTCGGATACAACCTCGCTTTTGGACGACCATGGATCCATACGGCAAGGCGCCCCTCCACCCTTCACCAACAATCAAGTACATTATCAACAATAGCCTCGTCACACAACGCCGAACCGTAGATTCCTCAAAGACGGGATATACCGCTCATCAATGCCAATGCAGACGTAAACCAGCCGGGCCATGCTTTGAAATAAGCAACACCCAATACCACGCTATTGAGCACCATCGTTCAACCCACATTTTTCGACGAGGTGATGTCACCCACTCAAGAAATGATGTCGCTGGGTTATAAGCCGTGACAAGGGTCAGGTAAGATGGCCAGGTATCCAAAGACTTATCTTCGATTAACCAAGCAAGTCGAAATAAATGACTAGGCTATTCTCGCCAAATTTCTAGTCATAGAATCCTCATAAGCATCAACCAGATTCCCTTCACTTCAACCATGTGGCGCTTTTGCTTTCGCTTTCAAACTCCGAGTCCGCACAACCTCCAAAAAAGGCCACCAAATGTCATGTCATGGCCATGTTATTTCCTAAGCCAAACCGGTGGAGGAAAAGAAAATCGTTATTCCAAATCCCGCAATCAAGAAGAGGAGCGAGAATCAAGGAAAACGTTGTCCGAATAATGTTCTGCATGCGATCATCGTCCCATGATGAACATACCAACAGATACACCCCTGCATGATGATCGCCTCGACGAATGGCCATCATTCGGGACAAGGAGGATGATGACAATCCTCCATCATCATGGGTCCACCCGACTTTACCTCTTACCAATTGGAACAACATTCCTCGCTTTCGTCGACAGGTAAAGCGCGCGTAAATTCTTTTCTCCTCTCAGAGATATAATAACCGCTACTTTTCTCATATAGATAGCGCTTTATTTTGCCAAGATATGCTAACACCGTATGATCAACGATTTCATATATACTAAGTGAAAGCATATTTTGTTTCAGACTCAATTTAGATGTGCTCAGATTTGCGACATTTATGCCTCTCCTACACAAGGATCAGACTTTGATGTAGAGATGAATTCAAATTTCGATGGATCCCAGTGATGACATTGAGGTGCCTCCAAATTCAAGAATGGGTCAAAGACAAACCCAAACCCAACCTCGATCAAACCACTTCTTTCAATCTCTAACCTTAGAAAGCCCTAAGTTAATCCAGATTGGTTCGCACTTACCCCAAACCAACTAATGACATGGTTACGCTTATTAACACAATTCCAGATGTGTTTGCATGGTCTCATGAAGACATGGTGGGTTTATCCATCGACATTGTCCTTCATCGCCTTCCCATTAAAGAGGGATTTAAGCCGATCAAGCAAAAAGCTCAAAGCGATCAAAACCCGAGTGGAGTTTAAAGGTGAAAGAAGAGATTGTGAAACAATTTCAAGCCGGCATCATCATGGTGTCTACATATCCCGAAAGTGATATCCAACATCGTGCCCGCATTTAAACCCGAGGGAAGGTGCGAGTTCATGCGGGATTACCGGACTTGAACAAAGCTTGCTTAAAAGATAGCTTTCCCCGTGCCATTTATCCACATTCTCATCGACAATACCGCTTAATACGACATGTACCCTTTGTTGATTGCTTTCATGGGTACCATCGATCATGGTTGCCGAGGAAGATCGTGAGAAGACGCTTTCATCACCCTCGGGGAACTTTTTGCTATAGACGTCTGTCATTCGCCTCATCAATGCCGAGCTACCTATCAACGAGCTATGATGGCTCTTTTTCCACGACTTAATGCATAAAGAGATTGAGATCTACGTGATGACATCATTGTCAAGTCCCTAAGGAGGATGACCATCTGACCATCTCGTAAAGTTGTTCAACAAAGTCATGTAAGTACAACTTGAAGTTGAATCCAATGGCGCGCCTTTCAGGCCAAGTCGTGCAAGTTGCTAGGATTTCTAGTCACCACAAAGGGATTGAGCCGATCCTACCAAAATCCAAGCCATCACGTAAATGCCCATTCCTCGATGTAGAAGGAAATACGGATTTTTGGGAAGGATCAACTTCATCAAGAGGTTTATCTCCCAACTCACAAAGAACTCGTGAGCCAATCTTCAAGTTATTAAGGAAGAACTCCTCCATGAAATGGAATGATGAGTGCCGTAATGCCTTCCTTATAATCAAGAAACAAATAGTCAAAGCTCCTATCTTGGTACCACCTGTGGATGATGTTCCCCTGCTCATGTACTCCGTCCATAAGTGACAATGCCATGGGTCAGATACCGGGACAAAAAGACGATAGAGGCCAAGAACGAGCTATCTATTACCTCAAAGAAAAGGTTCAAAGAAGAGTGAACACAAGTACACTCGATCGAGAAGACGTGTTGCGGCTTTAGCATGGGCTTCCATGAGGTTACAACATTACCTCCATGGTCACACAACCCATCTCATATCCCGCGGGATCCTCTCAAGCACGTGTTCAACAAACCCATGTTAAATCGCCGGTCCGTCTGATGGCAATTGATCCTACAACAATTTGACATCAGATATGTGACTCAAAAGTCCATCAAAGGTCAAGGAATCGCAGATCAACTGCCACCGCACCTTCAGGGGATTTCAAACCTTGAAACATATTTCCCGATGAAGGAGTAATGATAAAGGCAAAGAACACCATCAAGATAATACACGCCAATCACGGAAGATGTATTTTGATGGAGCTATTAATATGGAAGGTTCTGAGCCGAGCAATTCTAATATCTCGATACGGGGAGCAAAGATCCCGCTGTCACAATTACAGCTTTGTCAAGACCAACAATACTACCGAGTATGAAGGTCGCCTCATGGGCTAAAACTTGCCCGCTCAACGGGCATCAAGCGTTAACTCGCCCTGGAGATTCGTGAGTCGGTAATCGATAATCCACCGAGTCTATCAAACCAAGGAACTACATTTGCCGCCTTACCATCTGCCAAGTGTTTTGAAGATGGCTTTGAGTTCAAGAAATCTCCTTTCTACACATTCCTCGTAATAGAATGATTTCATGGACGATTAGCAACTTTGGCCTCTCGATTCGCAGATATCGCATAAAGGAACACTTGCCAAGCCACAATTTCTCGCCAAAGGGCCCCCACCTTGGAATTACGCGTTGAGAAGTATCTGATGAGCTACCTCCCATCCAACCTCCTCGGTATCAAGATATCAAGGAATATCTCATGCGAGATGGATCTACACCACCGAGGCGAGCCCGACCGAGAAAAGGCGATCCATCGACTTTAGCTATGAAGTTCTACTTGAGTGAGATGCGCCTATAAAAGAGATGCAGACTAGGTCTCCTCAGTGTTTAGACAAAGATCAAGCCCAAGGGCTTATGGATGAAATCCATGGCGAGTCTCAGGGCCCTACACGAGTGGGCCCTCCTCCTTGTCAAGAAAGTCCTCGTGACGGACATTATTATCGCTATCTCTCAAGGCCGATTGCAACGACCACGCCAAAAGATGCTATCGCGCCAGATTCATGGAATGCTATACACGCCCTCCACGGAGCTCCACAATATGAAGTTCGCCTTGCCCTTCTCAATGTGGGAATGGACGTTATCGGGCCCATCGAGCCTAAAGCCAAGAATGGTCACCGATTTATCTTCACCACGATCGACTACTTCACCAAGTGGGTAAGCACTTCTCCTTCCCTGTGGTCACTAAAGAAGTCATCATTGCTTTCATCGTAAACAATGTCGCTTTGTCGATATGGACAACCAGAGGTGATTGTGTCGACAATGCCAAAAACCTCAACAACAAAATGATGGAGGAGTTATGCAAGAAATTCCACATCAAACATCTTAACTCATCATCTATCGTCCAAGATGAACGGTCATTGCTTGCTGCTAACAAAAATATCAAGAAGATTATGCAAAAGATGTCACCAACCACAAAGATTGGCCTAACTCATTGCTTCTTACTCATAGCCTACACGTAACCACAATGCGCATTTCAACCGGGGCAACCCCACGCTTTAACCTATGGATGGAAGCAAAGGTTCTATAGAAGTTGAGATGGAATCTCTCGAGTGTCGATCGACGCCACCGGATGAAACCAATGGGTACAAGATGTATCACCAATTGTCTCTATAGACGAAAGGCGAACCGCGACTATCTTCCATGGTCACTATATACAAAGAAAGGATCGCCAGATCCTACAACAAAAAGTCCCGCCACTAATTTTTAAACAATACGACTTGGTTCTCAAGAAGATTCTCGACAATCAAGATCAAAGCCAAAGGAAAATTCGCCCTAACTGGAAGGCCCGCTTATTGTCAAAGAAGTATCGACAGGAGGCGCCTCAGACATAAAGAAATGGACGGCGATGAATTTCCACAACTCATCAACTCGCACACCGTGAAACAGTATTATGTCCGGCAACCAAAGAAACACCCCGCATCATCATCATCATGTCACCACCATTCCGCCGTTTTTAACCCTTTACCACCTACAACTTGCTACACTTTGCCCCTCAGTGGAAACATACTCTTCAAGCCAAAATTGCCGCTTTCTCCTTTCATACCATACAACTTAGGTCATCCCAATCATGGATTGAACCTCTCATGTTCATAGCTTGGCTACCCATACATGGGATCAAACTTCTCGCCGCAGCTTTATCCTCAACCTAGATTTAAACTTTCTCCTCCCCGCACTCGACTCATACATGGATTACGCTTTTCTTCTCGCTCGAGGGGCTAACTACGCCGACCGATCTCCTCTTCAATAGAGTACGAGGCAACCATGTTATATGGCCCTACCGCAATAAAAAAAAAAAACAACAAAAACATTTCTACCCTCTTCTCCTTACAAAAACAAAAACAACCAAAAACATTCCTACACCATATCAGCCATATACAGAGGCGTTGAACCTCTTACACCAGGTTCAACTACGCAGACCTGATCTCCTCTTCAATAGGAGTACGTAGGCAGCCATTCATGGTGCGGTCTCACCCCCTACCAAAATACAAACCATTGTCAACGGGTATCGGGATTCTCTTTCAATCCACTACATTTCATTCTATTTCGCACTCAAGGGATGGAATTACCCTAACTCCTCCCAAATAGAGATTCTACGACCATCTAAGTCATGCATCATACCTCAAAGAGCAATACTAAACCATAAGAGGTGGAATTAACTAGGCTTCTCCTAAATAGAAGTATCAAGCACCATCCTGTGGTGCGGCTAATCTCGTAGAGGAAAGCCACATTCTCTCCACATTTCCATTCGTAAACAAGTCCCAAGACACCAAAGATGGTAGGATATATATAGATCGATGATCCATTCTCGAACTATCCAAAGACAACTCAATGTCCATCCACCAAGGAAGAATTCGTAATTCATCAAGATCACAAGCCCTCAAGCAAGAAAAAAATATCAAGCAAATAAAGAAGGCATATCTAAAAGGGAAGTGATCCAAAATATATTTCCCCTATCATATATAATGTCGTTTTTGATATATATACAATGTGAATCGTATATATGACAAAATGGCTAAGCTAGTCTGCAGGCAGTAAATACAAGATCATCTACTTAATCAAGGTACATGCGAGCTAGCAAGACCAACACGGCATCCCTCTCGATGAAGGAGGTAAAGTCAGAGTCTCCTCGGATAAGAATATCCACACGACCCAACAGATCCAGAGCCCATCCGCATGATGACCATATATGCTCATCGATATAAGCACTCATCTCTCGCGATCATACCAAAGGTAGTAAGGACCTCACCAAGAAGATTATCTCGTGATAGCCACATCCCGGCAGATATAGCACTATCCCGCCAACTATCATCAAGGCCTCTCGTCTCTGATTCGCCTCATCCCGCCAACAACAACAATGCATCTCTATACGAGCTAATGCCTCGCCTCTCTCTAATAGGGCGGCGTCATCCTCACATCAAGAGCAATCACATCATAGATCGAATCTGTCTCTCTCAAAGGTCATCGATGAAGACTCGCTTCTAAATATCGCGTGCCGAAAAGTCGGATCACAAAAGTACTGGTACTAGGAGAATCCGAAGAAATGTCGGCAACCCAACAAAGCAAGATCCTCCTCGATGTAGGTATCAATGTCCTCTATAGCTCTACATCGCCTAACTCAATCTCCCAGATCGCAAATACCGCCAGCCGATAAAACCTCCGCTCCCATCCATGCGAGTACTCATGGAATAACCGGACGATCGGGCAGAAAAGCAAGCTAGCTCACGCCGATCCCAAAGAAGCGATACACACGAGATCGGCCTCTACCGAGAGGTATCGAGAAGTCGAAAATACCGACCGCCGCCCCTCGAAAGGATGAAAATCTCGAACCGGTCAAATCGCGACATCACGGCCAATGGATGATAAGTCGTCACGCCTCAAGCCACCTAAAGGAGGAAATCCATGCCCGAGAGTATGAGTAATGAAGTCAGATGGTGAGCAAAGCCCCGAGCACAAATAATATGCTAAAATGGATCTCTTGATATCCGCCAAAAATGCGACCAGATCGAGCATCTACACACCAATGGGTCGAAAAGAATACGACATAGCCACCTCATGGGAGAAAACAATACCCGCGCCGCCTAAAGGTACCAACCGGTCGCAAATGTGACATAAACCACACATACAACATGACCGAACTCCCAGAAACACACCGACGGTAAGTACGGCAGAGAGATGCCGATCGCAAGGTCTCTCGCCACGATCATAGGTACAAATGGTACGACCTCCCCCGAGAGCTCTCACCGCCATGATAACGCCTATATCTATCTCATCCATGTACCGCATGCATGTATACGTGTATGACAAGACACATAGTATCAAGACATCAACTCTGGCCAAACGCCAATGATCCTCCGACACAGTGAAATCCCCTGAATGTCGTGAGTAGCTATCCTCCGCACCAAATCTGTCACACAGAAAACGCTGAGAGATCACATGGCCAGATGTCAGCTCATCCTGCACCACTCGCCCCAATCCGGTGAGAGTCATGAATCGCCTACTCGCCTCCCCAAAGCCATGTGTACGCAAGGCCTGCCTAGGGGCAAGATCATCAAACGCAGCATACCTCCGTAGTAGAGTCAACCCATGGGTGCCAAAGCGAAATACCGCCTATCGCCTAGCCAATGCTCTAAAGATCCCATCTACAAATCCTCGCAGAACCTCGAAATGCCAAAAGGGTCATGGTATGTCAGCAATAATAGATCTACAAATACCCTATCTCGTGGTGACATGCTATCGCACCACGATCGCAGATACCCCAATACCACCATCGACGGTGGGTATGATCTATACTACTAAATCGTCAAGAAGACATCCGTAAGGGCCGTGTCATAAGACCATCCAGGGTCAATACCGAATATCTCCGACATATATATATATGCATAATATGATACATGCATAATGATAATGGATGGCAATATGATATAGGAAATGAAAAAAATGGTGCATACATTCCTAAATATATCATCATCTAATACATCACCTCTATACAAATACCAAGACATGAAAATGGGGCACAAACGCCTACTACTAACAGAGGCCTATCTAAAGATATAGCGAGAATGGGGAACAACCACCCAATATCTAACTAAGGGCTATCAAAAGATATAACGAGAATACACATCGGAAGAAGACAATGGTCTCGATGTCCACATCCTCAATCCTCGCCCACCGATGTAATTCCTCCCGAGTCACCGGATCTCTATCAACAGGATGTCAGCCTATAAAGGGGAGGATCTCGCAGGCGCAAAACCAAATGGGTCGTTCGAGGGGGCCAAAGACTGAGCCGAAGGAACAAATGTCTCCGCCTCACCGGATCTCTCGCCAAATGCCGAATAAATATCCGCGTGTCTCGATCCAACCGCCGGGTCAAGCTTATCAATCTGGGTCGATGAGTTTGAGTTTCGACACAAGCCACCCAATCCGGCCATCATCAAAGATCCCGAACCATGTCCCCATAAACCGTGGTGGCACGGATCGGGCACCAATAAGTGCGAGGGAGCCACCAAATACCGAATATCTCCCCGAGTACATGGACCCTCGATAAATCAAAACCGCTAACTCCCAACAATGGAATATCAATGGCGGTGATCGTGATATAAAGCAACGACGCCTAACAGAGGCAAGATCGGTATACGAATCTCCCCCGTGGTGCTCCTAATAGCACGCTTCCCTAAATAGAGCTCCCACCTTCCATCTCGAAAAAGAGGAAATCTCCGTGGAAATCAAATACTTACTCCAAAGAGGGTGTCCATCCTCAAAACCGATGATCAAATGATCCCCTAATATGGAAGCCATGTGATGGCATCACCGTCAAGAACTCCAACAAGATACTGCAAATGAGCGAAGCCCTCAGACATGTGGACCTCTCGCAAAATAGAATGATGCCATCGCCGCCCTCGTGGATAGGTATCTAAGCCTAACACACTCACAGACGCAAAACACGGAAGCCTCTCATAGGCCCAAAACTCGCCAACACAATGGCAAAACATCTCGCTATCAAGAAACACTCTTAACCCGTGAAAGGAAAAGACAAGAGAAATACTCACCAAAGCAGAAATGGGTAAAATCCTAGCCAAGCCTCTATTAAACCCTCGCGAGCGCAGACGCACGCATGCCCCGAGGAAATAGGCAAAGGTGTAAGAGCCCCAATCGTATTTCTCCTATACGGGCCCACATCACGGTGGCGCCGACTCAGCGAAAGATACCGTGGAAGAGTTATCTGCTATGGCGCAAATTTCAATGATTATCGTGAACAATCGCCGCAGAACGCGATCCCCGATCCTCGACATCATCGTGCATGGGCTCACCAATAGCCCGCTTATAACATCTACGCCAAAGGACCCGAACGGATAGTCCTACCTTTGAGCGCACTCACCGAACTCCTAACAAGGACCGACGGCAAGAGGGGTGATATTCGCCATGCAAGGAACCGCCCCTCCAAACTCCATACCGTGATAAATCGCGCAATCCATAGGCGCCATCATCACCTCGCAATCCAAAGCAGGGAGGACCGAAGTCCGATGAAACCATCGCCGCATAATGCCCCGAGGTAACCCTGTGGACAACGACGGGAAGGATGGAGAAAAATGCCCCAAATCCCCACTCACGCACTATCGCTTCTATAATCGTGATGAAGCGCCGGTACATGGAGTGGATGCTAAACCAGCCTCCCCCGAGGTCGTAAAACCCGAACCCGCATGAAGCACAGATCAACATCAGACCCTTTAATCCTCATCAATAGGAAAGAAGGAAGATAAAGTCTAACGCCATACCTCGTTAGCATGCAAGTACATCGATGGGTGTCTACCCAAATCACCTAAAGAACTCGGGTTCACCACCGATGCTCTAAGCCCTCGCGAGGGATATGTACAGCAGAGCGGATCCTCAATATCCACCTCCTCGCCCTCAACGCCCGAACCTCTACCCGGACGGATTTAATCACAAACCTCCACCAACCGACGAGGTCAGTTCGATGTAATCTGGACGAGGCACTTCGTAAGCCCTCCGCCAGACGCCGCCGTAGGCGGTCCCAGTAGAAGAACCGCCTTCTACCGATCCGGATCCATAATATCTAGACAACAAGTCTCCAAATCACCTCGTAAAGGGTGTGGTATTTCTTTACCTGAGCTTTCTAAAATGCATTATATGACTATATGCATGCATGCATTTACTTTAATATATAATAGAGTTAGAATGCATGACTACCCAATGCCTACATTTGAAAAAATTTCGCCATAGTCCCTTTTGAAAATAGGATATCCACATGCGCACAGTGCATGTCTAGGTGGCCATTCAAGAGCACACACCGCCCCAAAGTCATATACATAATATATGCATTAAAAATCAAACTCATCATGCATAAAGCCAACCTCAATGCTAGGAGTATTTTGCCTTTCTACCTTTTGCTCATCGACCTCAAATAGACAAAAATAGCAAAAAAGGTGCCAATTGACTCGCCTCAAAAGTCAAATTTTTCACATCATTATGTTCAAAGATGGTTTAATACTAACATTTACTATGTTGAATATTTTTATTAAGTCATTTGTGCATACATAATCACTACTATGTGTTTAGATGCATTTCAATAATATCTCACAATCTAACTGATGTAAACCGGAAAAAATACATGCATACGCTACTGTGATAGTGTAGTAACACTTGTACGGTGATGATAATTTGCGTAAAGCAAATTTTAACTCAAAGAAATCCGGAAGTGGCTCATGGTTTTTTCTAAAGAGAAACAAGTTGAAAGTGACTTCAGAAGGAAGCCCATTGGATTTATCATCCACGCTCGTCAGCAGCTCCACTGCTACCATAGAAAGCAGTGCACCGCGCCTCCTCTATGTGGGTCCCACCCTCCGGCTCTCGGTCCAGCTCGAGTTGAAACGGAGTTCTTACGGGCTAGAAAGGTCAAATCGAAATAAAATGCCACGCGATCGAGCAAAACAAAGATACAATCCCGGGTCTTCTCGTATGAGACTTTGAATCAGACATCACTCATCGGTAGTCACCAAACACAAGGTATACTCGCCAATGACCTCATTTGTCACAAATCACATTCGCAATACCTTATATAGTCCGATGTCACCAACTCGGGTCGTTACTCCTACACCCTCACGGAACGTGAGATCCTCACGGGGGTTATAACGTGAATCTCGACGGGTTACAACGTGAGTCCCCGACGGGGGGTTACAACGTAGATCCCCGGGGGGGTTATAACACGCTCATCCGCTGACAATTTATCAACGAAGGTCAAGCACCTTTCGACATTATTTCACCGATGGCGGCGTAAACCCATCGGGCGCTTGAGAACCGCTTTGGTAGAGTCACAGACGCATTTCTATGTCCCCTCAATAGGTCCCTCGACGGGGTTACAACGATATCTCCGGCGGGAGTAGCAACGCATGCTCAAATTGCCGACACACTATCACCGAAGGTCAAGCAACCTTGACATTATTTCAGCCGATAGCGTTTAAACCTCATGAGCTATAGAGCTATTCGGGGTTCTCATACCCAGATGCTCATATTCCCCAAATGGATCCCCTATGGGGGGTCACAATGCAATGCTCCGCTGATCTACACGCCAAGAAATGTCAAGCAACCTCGACGATCTCCTCACGAAGTTTCAAATGCTGATTCACACATCAAGAAAGGCCAAGCAACCTCGACAAAGATATCCCACAGATGTTTCAAATTGCTGCTGTTCACAAGTCAACGAAGGTCGTGCATCCTCGACAAAGATTTGTCGTTGGTAAAAATCCAATGTAATCATGACGATTCTCGCGATACTAACCAGAGAGGTCAACATTATCCAAGAGGATAGATGATGGAATATGTTATACACATCCTCAAATAGATCAAGCTTTATCCCCACGCATCTCTTACACATAAGAGATACCCTTCAAAGATCAAGTCGTTATCAAGAACACAGAATTTGGTGATAACTCCAACACCAATATCCTAACAGATTCGGCTTGCACATCATCGATCCGGTCAAGATTGCAATCCCCAAATAGCAAACAGGAACCAAAGAATCATCCCCAAAGATGTTGGGCCACAACCCCGCATACACATGCATCATACATTTGCATCATGTTGCTACCCTTAGCACCATGTTTATCTTGTTGCGCTTTCAAGTGTCTAGGATTCTTTATCCTACCCATGCATCGCCATGCATGAGTATGATAAAGAGGGGCATCTCAGAGACACTCAAAATTTTCAGACCATCACATTAACATTACAGAGGACAGATTCGCTTTTTAAGAGAGAACCCCGAAAGACAATCCAAATCCATACCGGATACTACCGGAAGTTCAAAGATTAACCCCGATCGCAACTGGGAGTAATAACGTTTCAACCTCTGGATTTAACCCCGAGACCTGCAGATACAATACCGAACACACACCGAGAAGACCGATTAATCTCTGAGATAACCCCGAGGTATCCAGCCTCGTCCCCAACCATGGAATAGCCACCAACCTCGGTGATAACCCCAAGGAATGCAGCTTTCGAGATAACCCCAAAATGCTTGTTTCAAATGCCATCGCCTTCAATCTCTAAGACTCACAACGAAATACACCGTACAACACGAAGAATCACATCGGAAGACAGTACACCTCAAAGATGACAATGAGGACTTCAACAAATGCAAAGAAGCCAATCTCAAATAAGTCTCGAGCAACGCCTCTCATTATCGCCCAATCCGCAAGAAGAATACCGGTGAGGGGCAACATCGCCATCTCGCCCAACACGATGCCACGCCTCGCCTCTACGCAACAATGTCCCACAAGGCTAACCAATCCCGAGTGACTATCAGGCGGGTAACGGATGAAAGTTGAAGCTTGAAGACCGGAGGGCATCGCCCCATCTTCAAAGACTTCAGACAAACTCTAATCCCATGCCATCGCATAACTCTCGACAACGGGCGGTCCCAAATAGGTCCCGAATACCTCAAAACGGATGCCCGGATTGCACTTCTCAAAATCCGAGTGGACATTACAAAGTTTCGAGTGCACGATTTCGAGACGACCCGACCCGACAAATCCGGCCGACCCGACCCCTGGGTACACCCACTGCTCGAGCCACAGTACACCATGCACCTTTTGCCTATAAATAAGAGGCTTGGGGTGCTGATTTTAAGAGAAAAAAGACGGGAAACCTCAACACAATTTGCTCTACTCGCCATACATAGTATATTTTCCCACTTTCAAACACCTCGTGAGCTCATATATAGCCTCTTTTGTACCCACAAAAAGCCCAAAGTGTTTACCCACTCTAAAGATATAGAAGCCCTTTTTTATCACCACCGTAAGCCTTCTCACACACTTTAGAGTCTTTCTCTTCATCTTTGCACACACCCTTCTACACGCTGAGAGTCGTGTTGCTTGCTTTTTTTCTTTGACTCTATCCGTGGTTTCCTTCCAATCAGATATATATATATATATATATATATATATATATATATATATATATATATATATATATATATCGACTAACATTATCGAAGTTATGCCTCGATTGAGCCTAGACTTCTGGCCCCGAGCGCTATCGCTTTAATATATATATATATATATATATATAATATATATATATATTTATTCATATATATATACCTTTATATATATATATATATATATATATATATATATATATATATATATATATATATATATATATATATATATATATATAATTATCTGTCTGACTTTGTTCGATGAGCCTGAATTTTGCAATGCGCTTATTCACTTTTATATATATATATATATATATATATATATATATATATATATATATAACCGTGTATTTTGTTCGATGAGCCTAGATTTTATTCTCAAGTGCGCTTATTCGCTTTTATATATATATATATATATATATATATAATCTGTGGTCGAACTATGTTCGATGAGCCTGGATTTTACATCCTATATGCTTATTGCTTTATATATATATATATATATATATATATATATTGTTTTGTCCTCGCTTCGAGTTCCTTCGTGGCGCTTGATAGTTTTTACAAGCTTTTTTTTACATTTCGTCTCGCTTCGAGTTTACTTCGTGGCAATTGACCTCATTTACGTTTTTTATTTACATTCTGTCCCCTACTCGAGTTTCCTCTCGTGGCTGCTGATCGTATCTACATACTTTTATTTATATTTCGATCCCCCATGGAGGTGCTTCGTGGTTGGTGATCCCGTCAGATATATATATTTACCGCTTTTATATATATACCGCTTATTGCTTTTATACAAATTGCAATATTCTCAGGCGCCTAGGAATCATGTGATCACAGATTCATCTCATCGATCTAGATTCTGCCCCGTGATGGACATTTTCAAATGTAAGTTAAATTTTGTAAATTATTCTCATGATGTCTCAGATTTCTCGATGGTTTCCATACCCACGAGGAAGTCGAGATTATTTTTTATATATATATTTTTTCATACGGATGCTTCAGATTCGTCAAATAAAATCAATCCAAATTACCACTTAATAAAAATGGGAGTGTAAAAGGTCTCAATTCCTATTGAGCATCGTGGTTTGAAAACCTCTTTATAAAAACATCATTGCCATATCTCGCTAAAAACCTGAATTTTACATAAATTCAAACTCGTATATATAGGTTCGAAAGAGGCCTCGCACAACTTTCATATAACAAAAGACATCATCCACACACACACACACACACACACACACACACACACACTCAGATAATAGTTTCTTGAAAAGAGGCGGTCACCGTGGTAACACTGGATGTCGGGGGTGCCTAACACCTTCCCCCAAGATAACCAAGTCCCCTGACCCTAAATGAATCTCTTGCTTTCACCGACCAGAGATATCGTTGTCACATCACCGGGTCAATGTGCAAACCTTTTCTCGGTTGTGTTGGTACAACCATTTAAAAACCAACTCATGCGACTTTTAATAGTCCCCATCATTTACATTATACATGTTTGACCTTTTTCACTTATTTTTTCAAACAAATCTCACTAAGAACACCAAAAACAAAATCTCACCTCCAAAAATCCCGCGAATTGGTAACACCTTTAACACCAAAGAACAAGTAACATCTTGAAAGGGACATCCAAAAATCCCGAAATGTGCAACAATTTTGCAATGACCTCGGTCCCTTCGTGCAGATGTCATCATCGGTGAAGGATATCACATTGTTGTTGAAAATGTGATCAACCATATGTTGAAACTTTTCAGATCCACGATGTCGGAGATAGGCTTCTTCTAGAACCTTTAACAAGACCTTCTGGTGATTCTCGAAAGTTAGGACCAAGTCCAAAATTGATATTTGTTGTGGAGCTTCTTTCAAGCTTAAAACCACCGTAGCTTCATTATGACCCACAGCGCGGAGGAATTTTTCAATCTTCTCCATGGGTATTTTCCCCTTTGATTTGGTGGTAGACTTCATCACCCGATGGGGGAGATACAGTGAATTTTCCTTCAACACTACAGCAGTTGTATGTTAGGTGGATCCTTCACCTCCTCCATAATTCCACGGAACCTTGCGCAAGCTAACAATAGGATATTGTGCTCTGCATGGCAAATTGATTGGCTCGGGAGCGGCCACTTTCAAAGGATTGTTGCCTCCCTTGAGTTGAATTATTGGCGTTATGAGTAAGGTATTAATCCCATCAGTTTCAGTGGATATGCCTGCTACCACACTTTTCCACTTAGTAGGGCGGCATTCTCACTTGCACGCAACACAGTGTCGTTATCTGCCAGGCGCAGTACACCACTGTCGATTAAATTTTGAATAAGGTGGCGAAGTGCCCATCATTCTTCTGTGTTGTGACCGCGAGGTAGAAGGGAACTGATTGGAGGTAGAAGGGAACTGATCCTTCCTTCATTGATTAACATATAAAGGATTTCCTCTATAGGTTAGCCCAAATAGGTGAATTCCCTTTTTTTGGTGAAATCCCAACGGGCTTTGGCATTTGCTCTCTTTGTCACTTTGTCTTCCAGCATTTCATTTTCTGAAAGTGATGAGGGAATATTCATGACAATAGGTAGGAGACTGGCATGCTCCTGGCTGATTAACTAACGAGTCACTTAATGCTGATAAGTCACCAGTTCCGCCAATTATTCAATTTGTTTGCAGAGAGCTTTCATCTTTCGTTCCATTGTGAACTGGAACTTGGCATAATCCTATCTATCATCACCATCTTTGATGGTCTGGGAAGAATCACAGCTGAAATTGGAACTCTGTCCATTGCTCCAATTAATCATGTTGACCTCTTCTTCTTTGTGTTGAGGAAGAGGGTTGTCTTGTACGTGAGGTTGATCTGGTTTGGTGACTACGATCTCCCCGTTGTCTATTAGGTCATGGATCTTGTGCTTCAAGGCCCAACAATCCTGAGTATCATGTCCAGGTGCCCCGGTATGATAAGCACATTTTGTAGCAGCATTGAAACCCCGTCCATTAGGGCTGGCTGGTGGAAGAATATTCATAATTTTCTTCTATGTTGTCAGAAGATTAAGGATGTTCTTGAGGGTATTCCCTAAGGGTGTAAACACTCGAGGGCATTTTATTTCTCCACCTTTTGGTATTGGAGGGTTTGTAGACTGTGCTGGAAATGGAGTGTAGTTTCTCCTTTGAATAGGCATGTTTTGATTGCCTTTTTCCCCCTGTAGTATTAGGGAAACATCTTCTTCTTTTTTTTATGGACCCTCCGGGGGTTGTTCCCATAATTTCCAGATTGGATGTGATCCGCAACAGCTTTGAGTGCAGCTAGGTCTTGAATCTTTCATGACTTCAATCTCATCTCAGCCATCTCCCCATGTTTAACCATTTCAGATAATGGTTTGCCGATGCCGGCTAAAACTCTCTCATAGAAGGGAGCTTCTTGTATGTCTATGAAAGTCATGACCATTTCGATTACATCATGGAAGGACTAACTTGGGCGTACCAGCGTCTCCACTTCCGAGCATACTCTCTGAAAGACTTTTTAGATCGCTTTTTGATCTTGGTAATTTGATCTGGGATCAGAGCCATCTGAGTTTAAAAACTGTATTGAGTGAGGAAGGCATGTGCTAGCTCTTCCAAGCTATGGATTTTGGAGTTGTCTAATCTTGTGTACCATGAACGGGCTTCTCCAGTTAGACTCTTTTGGAACAACTGCATTCTGAGTTTTTCATCCTCTCCATAGGATCCAAGTTCTCCAATAAATACTTTTAAATGTGTATAAGGATATCCTAACCCGTCATATTTTTCAAAGTCAGGAGTTTTAAATTTTTCTAGGTAATGAACACCAAGAAAAATACACAGATCAGCGTATGAAACACTCCCGTGTGTTCCAATTCCTTTGATAGCGCGAAGGGTCTCTTCCATTTGGAGGACTTTCTTTTTAATGTCACCAGTGTCTGGATCTCCAATGGGATGGGTAGCATCAAGAGTTTTGTTGGTTGTATCCAACTGTTGTTCAGGTATGGTAATGACCGGGATTCCCCCTTGAGTGGAGGATTCAGCATGTACGGGTATTTTTTGACCCTGTGTAGACTGGTGTAATTCTTTCAGTAGAACAGCCAAGTCTATAATCTGTTTGCTTAATCCGTCGAATTCTTTCATGGAAATCGGATTAAGTTCACCGTCTGATCGATGATGACATGATTGATCGCAGGGCTCATTGCCTTTTAAACTTTGAACGGGTAGTAGGTCCGATTGATTCCCTGCGAAAGACTTACATAGTTTAGTCTTTAGGGGATGTATAATAACATGTTATGTGATGTGTCCATTTTAGGAATTTTTATCCTGCACAACGGATGTCAACTGTTTGTAGCATGTATGTGTACACATTTCTTCATATTTCTCATTACATGGAGATTGATATGAAATGACATTACAAGTAATTGTGTTTACAAGTAATTGAAATGAGAGCATGAAGAGACTTTCCTCCGTTTTGGGTTTATCAGAGGCTGACCTATCTTAGGTTACTCTCGCGGCTTTTTGGCATGAAGGTTCCCAAATTATCGCAATCTACTTGACGGGAAGTTAATCCGATCTTTCAACTGGAGCGAATTTGGGTGGTGCCTTTCCTGAGCCTCGGAGAATTAGTCTTCTCACGAGTCCAGTAATCAAACACCGACGGGATAGCCTCTTGGTGGAGGGACCACACAACATACATTAACATACATCGCGTCTCACCATATGAAAATGATGCTATGTGCGAAGCACTAATATCACAGGCAGATATGGTGCGAAGCACTAATATCACAAGCAGTTATGGTGCGAAGCACTAGCATCATAAACAATTTTGGTGCGAAACACTAAGTGCAATAAGGAAATGCATTCGTACACATTCATCAAAATGTAAATGCAACATCCACACACAAGCAGATAAAAGTTTTGAAAAGATTGGAATAGCGGCTTAAGTCCTCTTACTGGAGTCCCCAGCAGAGTCGCCACCTGTCGACGTCGGGATTTTTGGGTGTCCCTTTCCGTTACTTTTTCTTTGGTGTTCTCATTTTAGGTGAGATTTGTTTGAAAAAACAAGTAAAAAAGGTCCGACATGTATAATGTCGATGATGGGACTGTTAAGAGTCGCCAGTTGGTTTTTTAAATGGTTATACCAACACAACCGAGAAAAGATTTGTACATTGACCCAGTGATGTGACACTGCTAAACGGGTCCTATGAAACCGAAATTCATTAGGTGCAGGGACTTGGTTATGCTGGGGAGGTGTTAGGCACCCCAGACATCCGTGTTACCACGGTGACCGCCTCTTTTCAAGAAACTATTATCTGAATGTGTGTGTGTGTGTGGGTCAATGTGTTGTTACATGGAAGTTGTGCGAGGCCACGTTCGAACCTATATACACAGGGTTTGAATTTATGTAAAAATTCAGTTTTTAGCAAGATATGGCAGTGATGTTTTTATAAAAGAGGTTTTTCAAACCCTGATGCTCAATAGTAATTGAGACCTTTTACACTCCCATTTTATTAAGTGTTTGGCTTGATTGATTTTATTTTACGAATGTGAGGCATCCGTATGAAAATAATGTACAAAATAATGCCGACTTCCTCGTGGGTATGGAAACCATCTGAGGAAATTCGTAATACCGCAGAATAATTTACAAGTCGCCATACATTGAAAATGTCCATCACGGAACCAAATCAAGATTCAATGGGATGAATCTGCGATCACATGATTCCTAGGCTCACAAAATACTGCGGTTTATATGAAAGCGATAAGCGTATATATATATAAAAGTCAAATATATATATACGAGATAGGATCACCAACCACGAAAGCACCTCCATGGGGTTCGAAATGTAAATAAAGCTATTAAAGCTATCAACCGCCATGGAGGTAACTCCAAGCGGACGAAATGTAAATAAAGTCAGAATACTTGGCCAACCAAATCACGAAGGAAACTCCAAAGCGGATGTAATGTAAATAAAGTCAGAATATTACGGTTAATCGCCACGAAGTAAACTCCAGCGGATTTAAAATAAAAATATATATATATAAGCAATAAACGCACGGATGTAAAATCCGGGCTCATCAAAATGAGTTCACCATAATTCATATATATAAGTATAAATATATATATATATATATATATATATATATAAGCGAATAAATGCACCGAATATAAAATCCGTGCTCATCGAATAGAGTTCGACCACGGTTCATATATATATATATATTTACATTTATATATATTAATCGTAGTGTAGAACTTTATTCGATGAGCCTAGTCTTCAACGCACTGCATCAAAGTTCAGCTCATCGAACAAAGTTCGACACACAGTTAATATATATAAATATAAATATATATATATATATATATATATATTAAAGCAAATTAACGCTCCAGATCGAAGTCTAGGCTCAATCGAGGCATAACTCGATAATGTTAGTCAATATATATGTAAATATATATAATATATATATATATATACAGACTGAAATGAAACCACGGACCGAAGTTCGGGCAAAAGTAAGCAACACGACTCTCAACGTGTAGAAGGGTGTGTGCAAAGATGAAGAGAAAGACTCTAAAGTGTGTGAGAAGGCTTACAGCTGACTGACAAAGAAGGCTTCTATATCTTTAGAGTGGGCAAACACTGACTCTTGTAGGTACAAAAGGGCTATATATGAGCTCACAGGTGTTTAAAAGGGGAGAGTACACTGCATGGGGTGAGTGTAGAGCAAATTGTGTAGGGTTTCCCCGTCTTTTTCTCTTAGAAAATCAGCACGCCAAGCCCTCTATTTAGAGGCATTTTAGTCGCAGTGTACTGCTATGAGCCATTGTGTGTGCAGAGGCAACCCGGGTTGGCCTGGTTTGTGTCGAGTCGAGTCGTCTCAAGCACGTGCACTCATGCCTTTGTAATGTCCACTTGAATTTTAGAAGTGCAATTCGCATCCGTTTGAGGTATAAAGGACCTATTTTGGACCGCCGCTGTTGTAGAGTCAGTTGTCGATGGCTTGGGATTAGAGTTTGTACAAAGTCATTGAAGATGGGATGATTCCTCCGGTCTTCAAGCTTTAACTTTCATCCGCTACCCCCGCATAAATAGTCACTCGGATTGGTTAGCCTTGTGGGACATCGTTGCATAGAGACGTGACGTGGCATCGTGTTTGACGAGATGACGATGTTGCCCCTCACCGTTGTTTTCACGGATTGGGTGATAGCGAGACGCTTGCTCGAGACTTCACCGAGATTGACCGTTGTAATTATTGAAGGTCCTCATTATCACCTTTGAGGTGTGTCTGTCTTTTCGATGTTAGTGCCAGGTTAGTGCAGTATATCCCATTGTGAGCGCCGAGATTGAAGCTGGTCGCATTTAAAATAAGCATTTTTGGGGTTATCGCCGAAACTGCATTCCTTGGGGTTATCACCAAGGTTGGTGGCTATTCCTATGGTTGGGACTGAGACTGGATATCTCGGAGTTATCTCCGAGATTAATCGGTCTTCTCCGGTGTGTGTTCCGGTGTTGTATCTGCAGGTCTCGGGGTTATCTCCGAGGTTGGATTTGGTACTCCCAGATTGCGATCCGGGGTTGATGCTGAAGTTCCAGTAGTATCCGGCATAGATTTGGATCATCTTTCAGGGTTCTCTCTTAAAAGACGAATTTGTCCTCCTGCAATGTTAGTAATAGTAGTACAGAAAATTTCGAGTGTCTACAACATGGTACTGAATACAAATACAAACTTAAATATACAACATAAGCTGTGAGTTTTAATACAAATATTGTCTTCTAGACAGTATACAAACTCAAAATAAGACAAAACATAATCTGAGAGTTTTAACACGAATATTGTCATCTAGACAATATCCACACTCAAATTCAATCTTATTACATTTATAATCACACTATTTCATAGAATAGTGAGGACTACTAATGCTATCATCTAGACCTTCACTCCATTCCCCGACTAGTCCCTGCTACGTTCTCATTTCCTGAAGAGAACAATGAAAGCAAAAAGGGTGAGCTCAACTAGCCCAGTAAGAAATATTATGACTAAGATAATGCATAATAAATTATCGTTATCCTTCAACAGTGTTAAACTGATACAATATAACAACCATCAAGTTTAACTGCAGCGGAACAAATAATCCATTAGAAGAGTCAAGTAGAGAATAAAATCTACTATCTTCTATAATTTAAAAGGTTTTTCATCACTTTTATCGCTGAGACAGAGCTTAATAAATAATCCACATCATCAAATCATCCCTGCACTATGGGCAAAATGAGGACTTTTTTCACATCATTTGTAACATTACGGTCATGATTATACCGAATAATCCCTGGTCATAATCATACCAAGTCCATCTATGCACTACAGGCCACATATGACTTTCAACATAATATAAATATGAGGATGATGACAATGGCATAATAATTCAATAAAAACAAGTTCAAGAATTAATTTATCTAGGAACCAATAACGTCCAAATTGTCAACATGATACTGCTTTATGGAGTAAAAATTCAAGAATGTTCAGAAGAATATTTCCATGAAAAGATACTGGATGAAGCGCAAATATCAAGGATATTCCACTAATTTCATGGAGTATAGAAGCCAAAACTTTAACCAAAAGAGTATCATAGAATATATGAAATCTAATGGATGGATTTTCACCGTCATGCGATAATCCACGTGATGACTCATTTCCACAATTTAATAAGAAAAGAATATGAAGGGTCATTCACCATGCATGTGGCAATCCATCCATAGAAAGTTATTCCAATGTAATAATAAAGAATAGAATAACGTAAGAATTCACCGTGCATGCGATAAACCGCATGCATAAAAGTTATTCCAACAAAATAATAAATAATGGAACCAGGTCATGTGTAAACGCACAGACAGGATATTCCAATAGAATAATAAATAACGGAACTAGATCATGCGTAAACGCATGCTTAGCATGATATTCCAAAGAATAATAAAGAATGGAATAATGTAAGAATTTCACCATGTATGTGGTATTGCCATAGATAGGTTATTCCAACATAATAATAAAGAATGGAATAACGAGAATAATTTCACCAAGTATAGGGTGAATCAGCATATACAAAGTTATTCCAATGAATAATAAAGAATGGAATAACAGAAGAATTTCACCATATATGTGGTACTTCGCATAGACAGGTTATTCCAACATAATAATAAACAATGGAATAACAGAAGTTCTCTTCATGAATATTAAAGAATTAATACCCCTTACGAGTACAACAAATAATATCCCTTACGAGTACAACAAATAATATCCCTTACGAGTACAACAAATAATATCCCTTACCTTGTAAAGAAGAGTACTCCGACGGGTAGGGCGGGGATATACTTGAAGAAAACTTGCACTACGCTCAAAGCTTTCTTAAACTCTAAATAAATACACTCAAGATTATAGAAGAAGAATTCTCTCTCTAGAGTTTTAGTGAATTTGTAAGAAATAATGAAGGAATGGGCTTCTATTTATAGGAGAATGGACTGAATAGTAACTAATTCATGAACGGTCCAGATTGATTTACTTTTAAACGGACGATCCATATTGATTTACTATGCAGAACACTATGCAGGCACTATGCAATACTATGCATAATAAAATATAATATATTTTAATTATTGTCTAATAAAACAAAAAACTTTATAAAAGTATTATGTTTTATATAAAAAGATTTTACTATACAAAACACTATGCATAATAGAATATAATATATTCTATTTATAGTCTAATAAAACAAATAACTTTATAAAAGTATTCTATTTTATATAAAAAGATTTTACTGTTCAAAACACTATGCATAATAGAATATAATATATTCTATTTATAATTTAATAAAACAAATAACTTTATAAAAGTATTCTGTTTTATATAAAAAGATTTTACTATTCAAAGCACTATGCATAATAGAATATAATATATTGTATTTATAGTCTAATAAAACAAATAACTTTATAAAAGTATTCTGTTTTATATAAAAAGATTTTACTATGCATCAATTACTGTAGCAATAATTGAACAAAACTGAGTGACTTCTCACGTAAGCATCAATAATCAATACCGTGTGCTACTATGCAACCACGCGTATTACTGTACTTTTACTACCGAGTAGTTCAACAGTTTTAACGGTAAAACTTCCACCGTTATTTTCATAAAAATATTTTTGTCATTTTCTTAATCCGATAATAATTCCGTTGTGGGGTCCACCAATGATTGTACAGTCGTACGGATATTCCCTGACAAAAAGAATATTCCCCCGACCAATCGAATATTATACAACAACTTGCATACTTTTTAAAATTTATAAATACTACCCACAACTATAACACTATCTCAAATCCACACCATAATATTCAAAAAAATATTTCGAGAAAATTACATCTTTATTCATAAAATCTGGGGTCTCACAATTTCTCCTTATTGGCGCACAATTAGGTGACCAAACCTCTCCTTGACAGAACTTCTAGACATTGTCAATATTGCAAATAATAATATGAATAACTTTGTCGTCTCAATTATTGATTTAATAATAATAAATATTATGCGGATGATATTGTTACAATAATTAAATCAATAATATGAGAAATATGATGCAGCAATTACTATAGCAATAATTGAGTATAACTGAGTGACTTCTCACGTAAGCATCAATAATCAATACCGTGTGCTACTATGCAACCACGCGTATTATTGTACTTTTACTACCGGGTAGTTCAACAGTTTTAACGGTAACACTTTCACCGTTATTTTTATAAAAAGATAATTCTGTCATTTTCTAACTACGACAATACTTCCGTTGTGGGGTCCACCAATGATTGTGTCGTCGTACGAATATTTCCTGTTAAAACGAATATTCCCCGACCAATCGAATATTATATAACCACTTGCTTACTTTGCAAAATTTGTAAATATTACCCACAACTATAACATTATATCAAATCCACACCATAATATTCAAAAATATATTTTGAGAAAATTATTCTTTATTCATAAAAGTTGGGGTCTTACAACCTCCCCTTCTTATGAAATTTCGTCCTCGAAATTAGGGTATGTACCTGGTATATTGAAGAGGTGAGGATACCTTGATTTCATTTCAGATTCTAACTCTCAGGTCATTTCCTCAACATCGTGGTTTCTCCACAAAACTTTGACTTGAGGTATAACTTTAGAGCGTAGAATATGATCCTTCATATCCAAGATTTTAACAGGTAACTCTTCATACGTTAAATCTTCCTCTATCTCGTCTGGTTCTAATTCAATAATGTGGTTCGGGTCTTTCACATATTTACGTAACATAGATATGTGAAAAATGTTATGAACAAGAGACATACTTGGCGGTAAGGCGAGTCTATAGGCCACAGTTCCTACTCGATCGAGGATTACAAATGGGCCAATGAATCGAGGGTTGAGCTTTCCTCCCTATCCAAATCTCGTAACTCCCTTCCATGGAGCAACACATAACAACACATGATCTCCAATATCGAATTCCACGTCCTTTCGATGAAGATCATCATAACTCTTTGGTCGATCTTGTGAGATTTTTATACGTTGTCGGATCGTTTGAATCTTTTTCGTAGTCATACGTACCAACTTCAGTCCCAATAAGGTTGGTTCACCCACCTCATCCCAGTATACTGGAGAACGACACTTTCTTCCATACAACGCCTCAAATTGAGTCATGGCAATACTTGTTTGATAACTGTTGTTGTAGGAAAACTCCACCAATGGTAAGAACTTGTCCCAACTTCCTTTGAAGTCAAGGACACAGAGTCTTAATAAATCTTTAAGAGTTTGAATAGTCCTCTCCGACTACCCGTCCGTCTGACGATGATATTTCGAGCTAAATCATAAATCCGTGCCCATAGCTTTTGGCAAACTAACCCAAAATCTTAAAGTGAATCTTGGGTCTCGATCAGAAACTATGGATACCGGCATACCATGCAGTCTTACAATCTCATTTATGTACATACGAGCAAGACGTTCAAGTGCATAAGTTTCTTGTATAGGTAGGAAATGAGCAGACATGGTCAATCTATCAACAATGACCCAAATTGCATCTACACCTTGAGAAACCTTGGGAAGACCAGTAATGAAATCCATGGTAATGTGCTCCCACTTCCATTCTGGAATTTTAATTGGTTGCAATGGACCTTTTGGTACTTGATGCTCCGCCTTGACTCGTTGACAAGTTAAACACCTTGAGATAAACTCTATTATCTCTCTCTTCATATTGCTCCACCAAAATGTATGTCAAGATCACGATACATTTTGGTACTCCTGTGATGGATTGCAAATGGTGTGTTGTGCGCCTCCATCATGATTTTATACTTTAAATCGGGGTTGTTAGTAACACAAAAGTCCGGAGTTGACTCAAGTATTCCTTCTTCATCGATTCTTGCTTCCGGCATAACACCTTCTTGCACTTTCTTCCTCATACGCATCAGCTCCAGGTCTGTAGCTTGAGCAGCTTTAACTTTATCGATTAAAGTTGGTTCTACTCGTATATTCACCATCATCACATGGGTCCCTGAAGTCTTTAACTCTATCTCCATCCTTTGTAAGTCATATAAAATGGCCCTTTGCGTTGACAATAATGCACTCGTACCCGCATATGATCTTCTACTCAATGCATCAGCTACTACGTTCGCTTTTCCAGGATGGTATTGAATGGTATGATCGTAATCTTTCAACAACTCAAGCCATCGTCGTTGCCGCATGTTGAGTTCCTTTTGAGTGAAGAAATATTTGAGGCTTTTATGATCGGTATAGATCTCCACCTTCTCTCCATACAGGTAATGCCTCCAAATCTTAAGTGTGACGCCCCCAAAATAGGTATACATCACCAATCTTGAGTCGCCAAATACATGGTACAAAATATAAATACAAACTTAATTATACAACCGTCGTGTAATTTACGATAATACATAAACTGAGAGTTTTAATAGGAATATTGTTATCTAGACAATATCCACACTCAAAGGAGTCCTCAATACATTCATTGTCACACTATTTAACAGAATAGTGAGGACTACTAATGATATCGTCTGGACCGTAACTCCTTTCCTCGACTCGTCCCAGCTATATTCTCATTTCCTGAAGAGAACAGTGAAAGAAAGGGTAAGCTCAACTAGCCCAGTAAGAAATATTATGACTAAGATAATGCAGAATAAATTATCAATAGTCTTCAACAATGTTAAACTGATAAAATACAATAGACATCAAGTTTAACTGCAGCAGAATAAGCAATCCATTAGAAGAGTCAAGTAGAGCATGATATCTAATATCTTCTATGATTTAAAATGTTTTTATCAATTTTTTTCGCTGAGACTCAGCTTAATAAATAAACCACATCATCTAATCATCCCTAAATTATAGGCTAATGATATTCATTAAATCATCAATGGTCATAACTATAACGAATAATCCCTGATCATTATCATACCAAAAACTGTCCATCAATGCATTATAGGCCACTGAGGACTTTTACCACATCATTCGTCACATTACGGTCCTGATTACACCGAATAATCCTTGGTCATAATCACACTAAGTCCATCTATGCACGTAAGCCAAAGATGACTTTCATCATAATATAAACATGAGAATGATGTTAATGATATAAGCATTAATCAAACTAAAACAAGGATAAATATTAAAGACTTTAAATTTATCCAAATATTATCAATCACTTAATAAACTCATAATCTAATATTATTAAAATTATAACAATATTTTAATCACTTCTTAAACTTATAAATAATTTATTTCAATTATTTACACTTTACCAAATAATGCATTTAATCATTCAAAAATGTCATAATCATAAGATATCATCACCAATGATCAAATCCCTTATTAAAAATCTGCATATACCCTATATAGGATTCCTAAGCCATAAAATCCTATTTTCCAATTTTGTTACTTCACATAACATATTTAACTCATATGTTTGTAACTAAACCATTTTCATGAAAAATTACCAAATCAACTTGTTATTTTTAAATCCTTTGCCCAAACATATATACATATATTTCATACACAACAAGTATTTTTTTTTTATAATTTTTCAACTCCCTTAAGTATTTTTCAAAAATCAATTTCTAGTTAATTCCTTAAGAAATTAGCTACCTCAAGTTTAACTCCAGAAATTCCCAAATCTTGGCAGGATCTTACACATGTTAATGTGAGCTTCCAGTTTAAATTTCATGGTCATCGGAGTTATAGAACTCCGGTTATAGCATTTTTCGTCGGAAAAACCTAAATATTGAAATAGTCATAACTTGCTCATTTTAAGTCGGAATGAGCTCATTTTTGGACAGGAGGTACTTTATACCATATATTTTCATGTCCCAAAAGGCCAAAATTTATTTCACAAGCTAAGAGGCCAAATATGCCCTTTAAAACTTATGGATAGTAGCCTTTTTGGTAATTTGCAGTTTTTGACTCCTTTGCTAAAATCAGTCCACACGAAAATCTACAATACTTTTCCAGTGATTCCACTTGGATAAGTTATAAAACTCATAGATCTAACTCTAGAACTTGACCACACTCAAAAATTCGAAATATAATAGGAGATATGGTCAATTGAATTTCATACTCCATTTTTACCAAAATATGATTTTCAACCCTTTGTGATTTCTAAGAAACATTCATGTTTTCACATAATAACCAACATAACTCATCATGACAATGACATAATAATTCAATAAAACAAATTCAAGAATAAGTTTTAAAGATTTATAAGTTAATTTATCCTGAACTCAATAATGTCCAAATTGTCAACATGATACTACTTTGTGGAGAAAAATTCAAGAATGCTCAGAAGAATATTTCCACGAAAAAATACTGGATGAAGCGCAAATATCCAGGATATTCCACTAATTTCAAGGAATATAGAAGCCAAAACTTTAACCAATCGAGTATAATAGAATGTATGAAACTGCAAATGGATTTTCACCCGTCATGCGATAATCCATGTATACAGATCATTTCCACAATTTAATAAGGAATGAATACAAAGGATCATTCACCATGCATGTGATAATCCACATAGACAGGTTATTCCAATAGAATAATAAAGAATGGAATAACAAAAGAATTCACCATGCGTGCGATAGACTGCACAGACAGGTTATTCCCAACAGAATAATAAATAATGGAACCAGGTCCGGTATAAACGCACAGACAGGATATATTGACAGAATATTAAATAATAGAACCGAATCCCACGTAAAACGCACGCATGCGAGGATATTACGATGAATAATAAATAATGGAACTAGGTCCCAGAACGCATATTGATGGGATATTACAGCGAATAATAAGGAATGGAATATTAGAAGAATTTCATTATGTTTGCGGTAATTCGTAAAAACATGTTATTCCAACAGAATAATAAGAATGGAATAACAGAAGAATTTCACCATATATGCGGTACTTCGCATATACAGGTTATTCCAACAGAATAATAAGAATGGAATAACAGAAGTTCTCTTTATGAATATGGAAGAAATAATACTCCTCACCTTTAGAAGAAACTGGATATTGGAGTAGTGAAGTAGCAGAATACTTTTCTTCTTTCTCTCTATAGTTTTTCTCTCTAGAGTTTTACTGAATTCGTAAGAAATAATGAAGGAATGAGCTTCTATTTATAGGAGAATGGACTGAATAGTAACTAATTCATGAACGATCCAGATTGATTTACTTTTAAACGGATGGTCCATATTGATTTACTATTAAAACTTAAAGCAACGGTCCATACTGATTTACTATTAAAACTTTAAACCAGCGATCCATATTGATTCACTATTATAACTTTCCACCAGCGGTCCATATTGATTTACTATTGTATCTTCAACCAACGATTCATATTGATTTACTATTATAACTTCAACCAACGGTCTGAAAAATTATCACATCTCCTCGTGGAATAATATTGTACCCAAAAATGATTTGGACCGAAAAGAATATATTTTTGGGTGAATAGTACTTCGAGAATAGTAACTCGTGAATAGTAACTCATGAATAGTAACTCGTGAATAGTACTCCGACACGAAAAGTGCCCCGAATACCCGATTGAACAATATAACCTCCAGACATCAATTATTATCGAAACAAATGTCGATTTCCACTAACACATATAATTTCAGCACAATGGAACTATAAAATTCATCTTTAATCAACACGGACTTATTCATCATTAATATTATAACTCACAATATTTAACAACCAGGTCGTTCCCAGGAAAGAGGGGGCTTTCCAATAAGGATTTCTCCTTATTGGCGCGCAATTAGGTGACCAAACCTCTCTCGATGTAACTTCTGAGACATTGTAAATATTGCAATTTAATAATATGAATAACGTTGTCGTCTCAATTATTGATTTAATAATATAACATATTATGCAGATGATACGGTGACAATTATCGAATAAAAAATATGAGAGATATGATGCAGCAATTACTGTAGCAATAATTGAGTATTATTGAGTGACTTCTCACGTAAGCATCAATAACCAATACTGGTGTGCTACTTATGCGACCACGCGTATTCATCGTATTTTTACTACCGGGTAGTTCAACAGTTTTAACAGTAACACTTTTGCCGTTATTTTTATAAAAAGATAATTCTGTCATTTTCTTACTATGACAATACTTCCGTTGTGGGGTCCACCAATGATTGTGACGTCGTACGAATATTTCCTGTTAAAACGAATATTCCCAGACTAATTGAATATTCCCTGACACAACGAATATTATATAACAACTTGCATACTTTGCAAAGTTTATAAATACTACCCACAACGATAACATTATATCAAATCCACACCATAAAAAAATATTTCGAGAAATTTAAATCTTTATTCATAAAATTTGGGGTCTCACAATCTCCCCTACTTATGAAATTTCGCCCTCGAAATTTACGTACGTACCTGGTATGCCGTAGATATGAGGATACCTTGACTTCATTTCAGATTTTAACTCTTGAGGTATAACCTATGAGTGTTGAATACGATCCTACTTATCCAAGATTTTAACACGTATCTCCTCATTCGTTAAATCTTCTGCTATCTCGTCTAGTTTTAATTCAATAATGTGGTTCGGGTCGTCCATATATTTACGTAACATCGATACGTGAAAAATGTTATGAACATGCGACATACTTGGTGGTAAAACGGGTCTATAGGCCACAGTTCCTACTCCATCGAGGATTTCAAATAGACCAATAAAATCGAGGGTTGAGATAATGTCTTCTTGAACCTTTTTCTTCACATTCATCAGTTCCGGGTGTGTAGCTTGAACGACCTTTAACTTTATCGATTAAAGTTGATTCTTCTCGTATATTCGTTATCTTCACGTGGGTCCCTAGAGTCTTTAACTCTATCTCCATCATTTGTAAGTTATACGAAATGGGTCTTTGTGTTAACATTATCACAGTCGCATACGATCTTCTACTCAACGTGTCAGCTACCACGTTCGCTTTTCCCACGATGATATTGAATGGTACGATCGTAATCTTCAACAACTCAAGCCAGCGTCTTTGGCACATTACACGTTCGTTTTGGGTGAAGAAAATATTTGAGGGTTTTAGAAATGGGTTTTGTACTGAGGTCAATACAAAATTCGATTTCACGCTCTAAGGGTAGGCTAAGAAGTCTTCAAGAATACGTCAGGAAATTTATTAACAATAGAAATATCATTCAAAACTGTGACTCTGATCCAAGACTTGGATAGCACATGTAATGAAGGTTTCTCCTAACGGAGTTTCAACAGATAAATCAAAGTCTAATTTCTCCGGAGTCAAATTTAAACGTTGAGCGCAAGTAGGAGAAATAAAGGAATGGGTAGAACCGGTATCAAATAAAGTATAGACTTCGTAAGCGTTTATGATTAACTTACCCGTGATAACTTTGTTCGGGTTCCTAGCTTTTTGGGAGGTTACGATAAACGCTTTCCCTTGAACTAGTAGTTTTGTCTTGTCTGGGACACCCTTTGATGCCTCCATCCCAGCTGGACTTGATTTTGGTGCACGACAAAATCTGGCTAGGTGGCCTTCTTTTTCACAATTATAACACGCTTTGGACTGCATCGTGCAGTTTGGACTTATGTGTCCTTCCCCTCCACATTTGTAACATATTGAACCTTCTCCTTCCTTAATAGGTGTTGGTGTTGTTGTCTTTCCATCATTATTGAACCTTCTCTTCTTGAAATTTCCACTTCTATTATCTTGGCCATGATTACCACCGAAGTGATTTCCATTTTTGGCATTATGAATCCTGCCATGTTTGTTGTCATCGCTTCGATGACTGCTACCACTAGTATTATCGACTTGTCGTATGCTCTCTCTTGGTTGGGTTGACTCATTATCGCGCTCCAATAATTGAGCCCTATTCACAACATCTGAATACAAACACTGTTTATGAGAGATTTGGTATTGACGTATCTCAGGTTTCAAACATCTTAGAAACATCCTCGTCATTCTTTCCTCATTATCAACCAAGTGGGGTGTAAACCGAGACAACTTGGCAAACTTAGCTTCGTACTGCGCCACGGTCATATTGTTTTTCTCAAGCTTGATGAACTCTACCTCCTTCATGTGATGAATACTTTTAGGAAACTACTTGTCATTGAACAGCTCTTGGAACTTCTCCCAAGACATCTTGATCTGGCGGGTTGAGTACGCTTCTGATTCCCACCATGAATCCTCTGCCGCATGCAACATGAAGGTGGCAAAGGGAACCTTTTGCTCCTCGGAGCATCCTAAGACATCAAATATATTGTTGATCTGCTTTATCCACGTCTCCGCCTTAAGTGGTTTTGGCTCTCCAAAAAACTTTGGTGGTCCCAGCTCCTTGAACTGCTTAGCGGTGACCGTCCGAGAGTTGTCAGTGTTTCCACCTGTACTTTGGACAAGAGCCGCCTTCGCCTGATGTTGCATGAATTGCATAAAGCCTCTGACCATCCTATCATTCACCATTTAATCGGTGTTATTGTTTACATGAGGATTATTGTCTTCTTGTTGCACATTACCCTGAGCATTGATCGTTGGTTACTCAATGGTCTCATGTGCTTCATTGCTTATCTCAACATTTTCGGATGCCATTTCAAATACTGCAACAAAATAAGGGTTAATTAACATATCACATATTATCCCTATACTCTGACCGACCAATTAAATACCAAATAAACATAGGTAGGTCATACTAGCTAGTGAAGGAATTCCCCGCCTCTACCCCTCCTAGTTTTGGTCTCACATCTCAGCCAGGGATCATATCCCTAAGCTTTGATACCAACTGTGACGCCTCCAAAATAGGTTTACATCACCCATCTTGAGTCTCCAAATACATGGTATAGAATATAAATACAAACTTAATTATCTGACCGTAAGTGTAATATCTGACAATACATAAACTAAGAGTTTTAATAGGAATATTGTCATCTAGACAATATCCACACTCAAAGGAGTCCTCATTACATTTATTGTCACACTATTTAACAGAATAGTGAGGACTACTAATGCTATCGTCTGGACCGTCACTCCTTTCCCAGACTCATCCCAAATTTATATTCTCATTTCTTGAAGAGAATAAAGGTGAAAGAAAGGGTGAGCTCAACTAGCCCGAGAAGAAATATTATGACTAAGATAATGCGAGAATAAATTATCAATAGTCTTCAATAATGTTAAACCGATAAAATACAATAGACATCAAGTTTAAGCTATGGTGAGAATAAGCAATCCATTAGAAGAGTCAAGTAGAGCATGATATCTACTATCTTCTATGATTTAAAATGTTTTCATCAATTTTTATAGCTGAGACTCAGCTTAATAAATAAACCACATCATCTAATCATCCATGTATTACGGGCCAAGGATATTCATTAAATCATCAACGGTCATGACTATACCGAATAATCCCTGGTCATAATCATACCAAAAAATATCCATCAATGCATTATAGGCCACTAAGAACTTTTACCACATCATTCGTCACATTACGGTCCTGATTACTGTTGCCTCTTTTTTAGTCTTAACAAAAGAGCTCTAACCCATGCAAGCATACATGTGTCAACAAGCAATACAGAGTAAGTAAAGTATCGATCCCACAGAGAAAGTTGTTTAACTAAGATTACTATTCATTAATTGAATCACTATATTTATATGCTCAAACTAATGATTAAACTTGGTTTGTTCTTGAATTGCAAATAACAACTAAAACAATAATAACGACAGAATAAATGATATTGGAACTAATGGGATCCTAACTTCATTTAATACTTCATTCAATCACCACTATCATGCACGACTCGTTCACATATCACAGAAAAGTAGCCAAGAGCACTAAAAGAGTATTAGCTATTTTTAAATGCACTAAGACCTACTTACACAGCATCCACAGATGATAGACTCAATGTAATCATTAATATAACCAAAATCACTATATGTCTATGTAAAATTGCAACTATATTGATTTTAAGTTCAAGCCCTTATTCTAACATATACACGGTGAAGCGATATATATCTATCCAATTCACGAAATATACAAGCCATATAACACAGCCCTATATACGTATACTATCATGATTACAATCCATATTTGCATGTTCATTGTCAATTCCATACAAATACTGAAACGAATGGTGATCAAGCATTCATACATGCAATAACAATCATGATAGACATCCCATATGATATGCAAAACAAACCAGCATTTAAGCATGCAATCGAACTACATATTAAAATCCGTTAGAATCCCATAATGGAGTTTAGTTCATGACTGAACCAAAAGCCATTATGGGATCAAACCTAAACATGGTCAATAAACGACAATTGAAAGATGAAAGATAAAACTATCAAACCCAATTGCTGAATATAAATCAATAATCAGATCCTCATAAGAATCCAGCAAAACTAATAATAATAATCCACTCTGGTAGAAAATCCCAAGAAGGAGTAGAAAAGTAGAGTTGTGGCCTTCTTCTATGTTGGAATCTCTCCCATAGAATAAACCCTAATTACCACGTAAAGATACGTGAAAAACTTAATAAAATGTCAAGTGATACCCCTGACACCAGTCAGGAATCGTTTTTTAAATCAATTACATCCCTTAAAAATTGGAAATAAAATAAAACAAGTCGGCTGACTTAGGGCCTCATGGCATGTCGCGCTCTTCCAGACTTGTTATGCTTTCATGGTAGCGAGACATGCAGTAAGTTTGTATGTTCACCCGGTCTCTGGCAGCGGCGCATCCTTAGGCATGTCCTTCACCATGTACAGCGACTTGCGATGGGTTCCAAGGTGCAGGTACAGGTACACGCATCGGTAGCAGCTCTCAAGGCTATTCTGCAACGCGGCTTACAATCTGCAGATCCTGGTTCTTGTTCTGATTCTGTCATGCTACTGCTGCTGCTACTTGTTCATTCATGATTAATCTCCTTGCTCCATTGCACTTCATGCCATACATATCTCATCTTTTGCATTGTCTCAAGCATCCATTAGCCTTGTGCTCAATAACACCACCAAAATAGGCCGATTCCTGCACTTATTCACCAAAAGGAGTTTTAAGTATGCGAAATGCAAATTATCATGAAATACAGCTAAAACCTACAAAAATGTACTTGAGATGGATATAGTTCGTATGAATTGGTACTCTATAAGTAGGTGTAAATCTTACTTATCAAATACCCCCAAACTTGAACCATTTCTTGCCCTCAAGCAATGCATACTAATGAACAATAAAAATGCAACTATATTACTATGCAACTAATTCTCACATTGTCCCCACTATCATAGAAATTCAGTCCAATTTGCCTTAGCAAATTTTTTTTTAGATTCGAGAATACATATTCAAATCAAACTGCAGGCATAATGTAATACACTCAGATAATTCAAAAATGCTATAAAGATGTTGTGTGTGTGTTGTGTTTGCCCAAAACTTGGTTTAGGTATAGAGTACTCATACTATCTTGCTCAAACCAGAAAAATTATAGCTTAAATCAAGACTTATGTATATATATGCAACCCGGACTATTCCAACATCTTAAAATAAACTAAGGTTCAACAATGGGCTTAACTGCTTTATTCTACACACGAGGGCGACTTTTGCACTTTTCTGCGGTGTTTATTGCTATTTTTCTTTTCTTTCCTTTTCTTTCTTTTTCCTCATAACTATGCACTGTCTTACTACATTAGGCACACTGCTACCCCTTAGCGAGTTTTCGACCAACGACTCCCAAACCATGAAAGACTTTAGGGCGCTAGGTGTAGAGACAATCCCCTCGGGCGTACTTACTCAAGTAGTCAGGGCCCCGAAATAAGACTAGCCATGCTATTTCTACTTTTCTTTCTTTCTTTCCTTTTTTTTTATATACAGATACCCATGTTTTCCCAAAGTTTAAAAATCAATGTTTTATACAGTCCAAAAGTCACTTTTCACATATTTCTCTTTTTAACACTACATTTTTCTATCGAGCAATGCATAACGTACTTCTTATACCTACAAGTGCTTGTGAACACATTTGTGCAAACCGAAAGCATATAAACAGCATTATGAATTTCATTGTATAAAACGTTATATCTCAGCTCATGTTATCCAACATATTCAGAAATCATTTAAAAACTTCACTCTCATCATTGGCTAGACAAAGATTTCTATATGGTAAGAACTGTGAGGTATGCAATTATAAAATGCAACTATATGCTAAAATGTAATCTAATCATGCAAAACTATATGCAAACTAAACATACTACTACCCAATACCCCAAAACTTAAAATATTCAATGTCCCAATTGAATGAAGGTAAAGGGTACGAAAAACTCCCCTAATTATCGGTGGTGCCACCCTCCTCGGGTGGTGAATCCTGTGGTGGATATGGTGTTGCAGTTCCAAACTGAGGTCATTCTTGTGTTGTTCCTTGTTGTGCAAACGCTTCGGCTAAAGCCCTTGTGAGTCCCGTCGCAAATGTGCCCATATTATTGTATATGGTATCGACCTTGCGCTCCAACCTTCGGAGCTGGCGATCGCCATTGGTGGCACGCGCGTGCGTGGACGGGCCCGCCTCGTCTATTTGTGGGGGTTGTTGTGACGGCTCTGGAAAAGTGGGCTGAAGGATGAATCCTAGTCCGCGTGGGTGTGGTATACCACCTGTCCACTCCTTGAAGTTTGCAATAGTCGCATGAGTGATGGCATGGTTTGGGTACTGCAGTTGCTCATTATGCCATTGGACTCCTTGGTGAGTACAGAGTATGGCTACTACCGAGGCATACAGAATAGTCCTATTTCTATTCCCACGCATATAACTTAGCATGTTTCTATGGATTAAAAGGCCGACATCAATGTACTTGCCTTTGATGATTCCCCACAAAATAAGCGCACGCTCAGTGGTTATTGCATTGTAATGAGCCGACGGAACTAGCTTGGCACAAATAAATAGGTTCCAGGCCTGGGCATATCGATTCAATACGGACGATGGAAATGATTTTGGTTCAGTTGTTCCTGTCTTATACTTCTATTTGGTGCCCGAAATACACAAATCAGTAATCACAACTGTTAGATCCGTTTCTAAATATTCACCTTATATCCAATTGCCAGACCCGGTGGGTGGTGTATTATATATGTTGAATACTTCTCTGATCGCTGACGGGCAAAAGTTCACCTGCTCTCCTCGAACCAGAGTAATGCCTCTTGTTATCATCTCCTCAACATTCGCATAAAATTCTCTAACAATCCCCATGGGGATAGGCATAGGAGATGCCGTTAAACCAACCGAGTCTCGTTTGCGTATCATCTACCAGAGTTGGCAATCCTGCTGCGCAAGTAGAAGTCCTCGTTCCTTCACAAAAGATTTGGCCACACTCCGATAATAGTCTTGCTGGGCTTCCACACTGATAAATTTACTCTCGTCCAAGACATCCTCTTCATGGTGATCAGCGCAAGATTCTGAGGAAGAAGAGATTGAGATTTCACGTGCTCTTTTGGGGCCCATGTGTTGGGGATAGAAAGAATGCCGAGGAATTGTTGATGAGAGTTCCCCCAGACTTGTGCTACTCACTCCAAGTAGAACCCTAGATTTATGCCAGGAAGGAGATTTATGGGTATGAACTTTGAAGAGAGCGAAGGAGTTGGATGAATATGGGAGAGCAAACAAATACGCTCCTATTATATTAGCTGAGAGACCCAGTTAGAACTCGACTCGGATTTTATACTAAAAAAAAACCTTTCCACGTCTGCTATATTGCGTGGCCGCGCAAGATTTGAATGTGATGAGCGCGCGGGCGCGCGGAAAGTAAATATGTTCTGATCGGCTTGACGCGCGGCCGCGCAATCCTGATATATGTACTGCTGCTGTTCACTTCCACTCTGCATTATAGATACCTACATAGACATTAATGTGTACTGTTAGGGCATGAAGGAATGACCATATGAACTCTATTTTCTTTCACACGTTCTCACAGCAATCATGACATGAAATGAATCAACTAAAACAATCTAAACAAAAGAAATAAACAGAAACTAAAGGTAGATAAAATGGGTTGCCTCCCATCAAGCGCTAAGTTATAGTCAGTCAGCTTGACTTTCTCTGATGCTCATGTTGAAGAAAGAATGGAGGCGACTTTTTGTCTGTCTACTTCACCACCAAAGTAATGCTTTAAGCGCTGGCCATTCACCTTAAAAGGCTTGTCAGGCAACGTATCGAATACTTCAATTGCACCATGCGGAAAAACAGTTTTTACCGTAAATGGTCCGGACCACCTCGATTTCAGCTTCCTGGGAAACAGTTTAAGTCTGGAGTTATAAAGTAGAACCCTTTGTCCCGGTTCAAATGCTCTCTCTATAATTTTGCGGTCATGCCATTTCTTCACTTTCTCCTTATACACCTTCGAATTCTCGTATGCATGTAGTCTGAATTCATCCAACTTATTGAGTTGGTGTAAACGCTTCTCCTTGACAGCTGTCAAATCAAAGTTTAGCTTTCGAATTGCCCAATATGCTTTGTGTTCGAGCTCCATGGGAAGGTGGCAGGCTTTTCCATATACGAGTTGAAAAGGTGACATACCTTACGGTGTTTTATATGTTGTCCTATAAGCCCATACTGCATCATCTAACTTCAATGACCAGTCCTTTCTTGTGGGATTCACAACTTTCTCTAGGATTCTCTTGACTTCTCGATTGACACTTCAGCTTGGCCATTCATTTGTGGGTGATATGCTGTAGCTATGCGATGATTCACCCCATATTTAGCCAACAAAGTTGTAAACTACCTGTTGCAAAAGTGACTGCCTTCGTCACTGATGATTGCCCTTGGAGTCCCAAACCTCGTGAAGATATTTGTGACGGCCCCAAAATAGGTATACAACACCCATTCTGAGTCGCCAAATACATGGTACAGAAAGCAAACTACAACTTCAAAAATACAATTGTCGTGCAAAATACGACAACACATAGTGTGAGTTTAAATACAAATATTGTCTTCTAGACAATATCCACACTCAAATAAATCCTCATTACAATTATTCAAACACTATTTTACGAAATAGTGAGGATCGCTAAAACATCTTTCTAGAACCATCACTCCATACCCATTTAGATCCTGCTATGTTCTCACCTCACGAGAAGAAAAAATGGAACAAAAAGGAAAGGGGTGAGCTCAACTAGCCCGAAGAAGAATATTATGACTAAGATAATATACAACAAATTATCATTAGTCTTCAACGAGGAAAAATCGATAAAATATAATAGACAACAAGTTTTAGATCAACAACTGCAACTGGAAATAGCAATCCATTAGAAGAGTCAAGTAGAGAATGAGTTCTACTATCTTCTAAGATTTAAAAGTCCATCATCAATATTTTATCCTTGTAACAACAATCAATATACATCTTTAATCAATATTCATCTTTGCACAACAATCAAAGATATTCATTTTATCACCACCAAATTAATATGTTCATCTCAACACTGTTCATCTTTTGCCTACGGGCCAAAGATATTCATCGATTAATCATTCATCTTTGCACTACGAGGCCAAAGATATTCGATAATATCATCATTTAGGACCGAGGATGATGAAAAATATTTTAAAGAAAACGAATCCGATGAAGACGGAAGGACAAATATTAAGGATTAAGTATAACGGTTTATCGAAGATCAATAATACTCCATAATAACCAATTTTGAAGCGAAATTCAAAATAAAGACCAAAACATGGATCTGATCAAAGATAGTAACCATAATAGACATCTTGGACAAAAGAAAAAATTTCATTTTTCTATGAATAGTGTCGATATCGTGAATAGTCTTGGTATCGTGAATAGTAATCCCGACACAAAAATTCCAAATTTGATAAAACGTTCACCAATATTTTGGCATAATGATACTTGAAGAAAATAATATCATTTAAGAAGAAAATAACATCCCTTACCTCAAAATAACGGTACTTTAGATCGAATATCGGATAGAAAGCGAAGGAAACTTGTCTTAGACAAAGAACTCTCAAAGTATATAAATACTCACTAAAATACGCAAATGAATATAGAGAGAAAAAAACTTGTTTACGGTGTGATTTTCAATTCTAACCTAAGCGTCTACTTATAGGAAAATGCTTTAACGCATGAAAGGAGACAAAAATAATAAAATATATTATTTCTTAATCAAAATTCTACGCATGTGCTAAGTTGGAATTTAAACCAGCCACCACTGAACAAATTTCCAGCAGCCCATGTGTATTCAACACAAGTGGGTCCCACCCATAATTTAATAAAAATCATTTTATTTTCTGAAACTTCAACAATTCATAGAAAATAGCCCGGTTATCAGAAAAATACGAATTTTATATCCATTCTTCCTGAAATCGAATTCTCTACAACTTTGTAGCTTTGAGTTCTTCCAAATTCCAAACATAAAATATCCGAAATCCACAAACAGATAATTTTTAATACCTCTACGCCGACAAAATACTGATAAAACACCTCAGCATTAATTCTTTCATTTTTATCCACATAAAAATAAATACATCCATCATTTATATCCACATAAAATAAATATTTCCTTATCATATAAATCAATAATTAATTATTCACAAATAATATTACAGAATCACAATTATGACAATAGGTAGTTCCCAAAAAGAGGGGCTTTCAATAAGAATTTCTCCTTCTTGGTAGCAATTTAGGTGACCAAACCTCTCCTTGATGAACTTTCTAGACATTGCCAATAATGCTTTATCTAATAATATTATTCAAATAATATGAATTATTGATCGATAATAGGAAATCTTGTGCGTTGATAATTATTGAAACAACAATAATATAAAATATCAATGCAAACAATTATTGAATCAATAAAATAAAATATTGAATAGTAATTCTTCGTAACAATTATTGAGTAGTGCCTTCTTACGTAAGAATCAATAATTCAAAAATCTCGTGCATCCACGCCAGACATTCAGTATTTTAACCACCGGGTATTCAACAATCTTACTTGATAATAACTACTGTAGATTATTTATAAAAACTCAAACTTGTCATTTTCTTCATTCGACAGATTTATTACATTATGGGGCCACTAATAACTAAGCGAGTAATTGCATTTAATATTCCCCGATAATAAGAATATTCCACGACCAAACGAATATTCCCCGACAACAATTATTATTTTATAACCACTTGCTTATTTTGCAAAATTTGCACATTTCACCCATAACCAAAATATTATATCAATTTACCACCTTATTATTCACAATAATAATTAGAGGAAATTCGATTTTATTTATAATAAGTTGGGGTCTTACAATATTTCTATGTAAAAATCTGAGGACAACCTTGGCATCATTTGTCGGAAGAGTTGCCACTTCTACCCATTTAGAGACATAATCTACAGTGAGCAGAATGTAGAGATTTCCGCAAGACAAAATGAAAGGCCCCATGAAATCAATTCCCCATACATCAAAAATTTTGACTTCCAAGATTGTATTCAATGGCATTTCATTCCTTTTAGAGATATTCCCCACTCGCTGACATCTCTCACACTGCTGGACAAAATTGTATTCATCTTTGAAAATTGTCGGCCAGTAGAATCCTGCTTGTAGTAGTCTAGCCGCTGTTCTTTCACCACCATAGTGTCCACCATACATAGTAGAGTGACCATCCTGCAAAATCCCATCGGTCTCGCTATATGGAATACACCTTCGTATAACTTGATCAGAACATTGTTTAAACAAATAAGGCTCATCCTATATATACCATTTGACATCATGCAGAAATTTCTTCTTTTGATAACCCATCAAATCGAAAGGTAGCATCTTACTTACCAAATAGTTTGCATAATCTGCAAACCATGGCACTTCCCCTTTCACCACAAACAACTATTCATCTGGAAAAGATTCATTGATTAAAACCTTGTCATCTGTCTCCCTTTTCGGATTCTCAAGTCGAGATAAGTGGTCCGCCACTTGGTTTTCAGTGCCCTTTCTGTCCTTGATTTCCAAATCAAATTCCTGCAGTAATAAAATCCATCTGATCAACTGAGGCTTTGCATCCTTTTTCACCACTAAATGTCAAATAGCAGCGTGATCCGTATACACTATCACCTTTGTGTCGATCAAATATGCTCGAAATTTATCAAAGGCGTACATTACTGCTAATAACTCTTTCTCTGTGGTGGTGTAGTTCAACTGTGCGTCTGTAAGCGTCTTGTTGGCATAGTAAATAACATGAAACATCTTCTCTTTCCTTTGTCCCAAAGCAGCCCCTACGGCGTAATCACTGGCATCATACATCAACTCAAATGGCAATTCCCAATCTGGTGCAGTAATAATTGGTGCTGATGTTAATTTCCCTTTCAGATACCCAAACGCCAACACGCAAGCCTCATCAAAGATAAAATGTGCATCCTTCTCCAATAAACTGCATAGTGGTTTAGTTATCTTGGAGAAGTCTTTGATAAATCTGCGGTAGAAACCTGCATGGCCCGACTAGATCCTGCTATCTTCTCACCTCCTGAGAAGAAAAAATGGAACAAAAAGAAAAAGGGTGAGCTCAACTAGCCCAGTAAAGAATATTATGACTAAGATAATATACAACAAATTATCATTAGTCTTCAACAGGGAAAAATCTGATAAAATATAATGGACAACAAGTTTTAGATCAACAACTGAAGCGGAAATAGCAATCCATTAGAAGAGTCAAATAGAGAATGAGTTCTACTATCTTCTAAGATTTAAAAGTCCATCATCAATATTTTATCCCTGTAACAACAATCAATATACATATTTAATCAATATTCATCTTTGCACAACAGGCCAAAGATAGTCATTTGTATCATCAGTTGGTCATGTTCATCTCAACACCTGTTCATCTTTGCACTACGGGACAAAGATATTCATCGATTAATCATTCATCTTTTGCTTTCGGGCCAAAGATATTCATAATATCATCATTTAGGACTCGGGATGATGAAAATATTTTAAAAGAAAAGCGAATCCAAAGGAGACGGAAGGACAAATATTAAGGATTCGTATAACAGTTTATCCAAGATCAATAATACTCCATAATAACCAATTTTGAAGCAGAATTCAAAAATAAAGACCAAAACATGGATACAATCAAAGATAGTAACCATAATAGACATCTTGGACAAAAAGAAGAAAATTTCATTTTTCGATGAATAGTCTTAGATCATCGTGAATACGATTACCATATCGTGAATAGAAATCCCGACACAAAAAGTTCTAAATTTGATAAAAACGTTCACCAATATTTTGGCATAGTGATATTGAAGAAAATAATATCATTTAAGAAGAAAATAACATCCCTTACCTCAAAATAACGGTACTTTAGATCGGAATATCGGATAGAAAGCCGAAGGAAACTTGTACCGAACAGCAACTCTCAAAATATATAAATACTCACTAAAATACGCTCGATAATATAGAGAGAAAGAAAACTTGTTTCTGGTGTGATTTTCAATTCTAACCTAAGCGTCTACTTATAGGAAAATGCTAGAACGCCATAGGAGACTAAAATAATAAAATATATTATTTCTTAATCAAAATTCTAAGCATGTGCTAAGTTGGAATTTAGACCAGCCACCATTGAACAAATTTCCAGCAGGCCATGTGTATTCAACACAAGTGGATCCCACCCATAATTTAATAAAAATCATTTTATTTTTCGAAACTTCAACAATTCATAGAAAATAGCCCGGTTATCAGAAAAATACAAATTTTATGTCCATTCTGCCTGAAATTAAATTCTCTACAACTCTGTCGCTTTGAGTTCTTCCAAATTCCAAACATAAAATATTCGAAATCCACAAACGGATGATTTTTAATATCTCTACACCGACAAAATACTGATAAAACACCTCAGCATTAATTCCTTCATTTTTATCCACATAAAAATAAATATATCCATCATTTATATCCACATAAAATAAATATTTCCTTATCATATAAATCAATAATTAATTATTCACAAATAATATTACAGAATCACAATTATGACAACCAGGCAGTTCCCAGGAAAGAGGGGGCTTTCCAATAAGAATTTCTCCTTACTGGCGCGCAATTAGGTGACCAAACCTCTCCTTGTGAAACTTTCTAGACATTGCCAATAATGCTATCTAATAATATTATTCAAATAATATGAATTATTGATCCGATAATGGGAAATCTTTGTGCGATGATAATTATTGAAACAACAATAATATAAAATATCAACGCAAAGCAATTATTGAATCAATAAAATAAAATATTGAGCAGTAATTACTTTGTAACAATTATTGAGTAGTGCCTTCTTCTTACGTAAAATTAATAATTCAAAAATACTGTACATCCACGCGTATCTTGTATTTTAACCACCGGGGTATTCAATGATTAATTACTTGGTAACAACTACTGCCAATTATTTATACAAACTCAAACTTGTCATTTTCTTCATCCGAGCGGTTATTACATTATAGGGCCCACTAATGATCATTACTGCGTCAGTATTTAATATTCCACGACAACAATTATTATTTTATAACCACTTGCTTATTTTGCAAAATTTGCACATTTCACCCGTAACCAAAATATTATATCAATTTAACACCTTATTATTCACAATAATAATTAGAGGAAATTGGATTTTATTTATAATAAGTTGTGGTCTTACAACCTCCCATCCTTATGAAATTTCATCCTCGAAATTGACGTACGTACCTGGTGTTTCAAAAAGGTGAGGATACCTCGCTTTCATTTACGATTCCAACTCCCGTGTCATTTCTTGATAACACGGTTTCTCCACAAAAACCTTAACTTGTGGTATAACCTTCGTCGTGGGACATGCTCTTTCCTATCCAAGATCTTAACCGGTACTTCTTAAATGCGTTAAATCTTTGGCTATCTCGTCTGGTTCTAAAGAAATAATGTGGTTCGGGTCTTTCACATATTTACGAAGCATAGATATGTGAAAAACATTATGAACACGAGACATACTTGGGGGTAATGCGAGTCTATAGGCCACATTTCCTATTCAGTCAAGAATCTCAAATGGACCAACAAATCTTGGATTGAGCTTTCCACTCTTTCCAAATCTTGTAACTCCCTTCCATGGAGCAACACGTAAGAGTACATGATCTCCAATATTAAACTCCACGTCCTTTTTATGAAGATCAGTATAACTCTTTTGTCGATCTTGTGAGGTTTGAATACGTTGTCGAATCATTTGGATCTTTTCTGTAGTCATGCGTACTAATTCTGGTCCCAACAACATTGCTTCTCCCACCTCGTCCCAATATATTGGAGAACGACACTTTCGTCCATACAACGCCTCAAATGGAGCCATGCCTATACTTGCTTGATAACTGTTGTTGTAGGAGAATTCTACCAATGGCAAGTACTTATCCCAACTCCCTTTGAAATCTAGGACACAAAGTCTTAATAGATCTTCAAGAGTTTGAATAATCCTCTCGATTGCCGTCCGCTTTGAGGATGGTATCTTAGAAATTGAATCATAAATCCGTGCCCATAGCTTTCTGTAAGCTAACCCAAAATCGTGAACTGAATCTTGGGTCACGATCCGAAACTATTGATACTGGCATGCCATGCAATTGCATAATCTCATTCACGTACATATGAGCAAGACGTTCAAGGGAATAAGTCTCACGTATCGGTAAGAAATGGGCAGACTTGGTTAATCTATCAACAATAACCCAAATCGCATCTACGCCTTGAGAAACTTTGGGAAGACCTGTAACGAAATCCATAGTACTGTGTTCCCACTTCCATTCCGGAATCTCAAGTGGTTGCAATGGACCCTTTGGCACTTGATGCTCCGCCTTTACACGTTGACAGGTTAAACACCTTGAGATAAACTCTGCGATCTCTCTCTTCATATTATTCCACAAAAATGTATGTCGAATATCATGATACATTTTGGTACTCCCAGGATGGATTGCAAACGGTGTGTTGTGTGCCTCCATCATAATTCTATGCTTCAAATCAGAGTTGTTAGGAACACAAAGTCTGGAGTTGAATCTAAGTATTCCTTGTTCATCGATTCTCACTTCTGGAATAGCTTCTTCTTGTACTTTCTTCTTCATACGTATCAGCTCAAGGTCCGTAGCTTGAGCAGCTTTAACTTTATCGATTAAAGTCGGTTCTACTTGTATATTCGTCATCATCATGTGGGTCCCTAGAGTCTTTAATTCTACCTCCATCCTTTGCAAGTCATACAGAATGGGCCTTTGCATTGACAATATCGCACTCGTACTCGCATATGATCTTCTACTCAATGCGTCAGCTACTATGTTCGCTTTCCAGGATGATATTGAATAGTGTGATTGTAATCTTTCAATAGTTCAAGCCAACATCATTGCCGCATGTTGAGTTCTTTTGGGGTGAAGAAATATGTGACGCCAACAACTGTCCATCAATGCACTACGGCCACTGAGGATTTTTACCACATCATTTGTAACATTACGGTCATGATTACACCGAATAGTCTCTGGTCATAATCATACCAAGTCCATCTATGCACTTTCTGAGGCCCACAGATGACTTTCAACATAATATAAACATGAGGATGATGACAATGATATAAGAATTCAATAAAACAAGTTCAAGAATTAATTTATCTAGGAACCAATAACATCCAAATCATCGACATGATACTACTTTGTAGAGTAAAATTCAAGAATCTTTGAGAAGAATATTTCCATGAAAGGATCTTTGGATGAAGCGCAAATATCAAGGATATTCCACTAATTTCATGGAGTATAGAAGTCAAAGTTTTAACCAACCGGGTATAATAAAGAATGGAATAACAAAAGAAATCACCATGCATGCGGTACTTGATGAGGCGGAGTTATTCCAACAAAATAATAAAAAAGCGGAACGGTCGATGAAATTCACACCGAAGCGGGGATGTTCCAATGAATAATAAGTGCGAATAATAAATAATGGTACGAATCAGTCCTGTAAAACACACATCTGAGATATTAAACGAATAATAATAAAAAAGATTTTACCGGTCCAATGTAAAAACACACGAGCATGGATATTCCAATGTAATAATAAAGACGGAATAATATAAGGATTTCACCAAGTATAGGGGATACTGCATATACAGGTTATTCCAACCGAATAATAAAGAATGGAATACCAGAAGTTCTCTTCGTGAATAAGAAAGAATAACACTGTTAGGTTTGTAATATTCATGAAAGCAATCAAATTGCATAAAAGTGCGGAAACGTGTAAAAATCAGAGTTTAAAAATTTTACAAACCATATACCCGGATCACCCTTTATGCACAATTATTAATTAAACGAAAAGATATGAAGAACAAACATACCCTTGAAGATCCGAGCTTCCTCAGGTACAAGTTCACCTCCAATCTTTTCCGCGTTCAACTTGAATCCATCGGGTTTGGTTCCTTCCTTTGATCAACGTTAGCCACCCAAGTGTTTGGCCTCTAGAGGTGATCCACCAAGGAAGAAAAAGAATTCAAGAAGATGGGTGGTTGGCTAAACCCTAGTTTTTCTATCTCTATAGAAAAAGAGCGTACTCTCCCAACTATTGGGATTATTACGTATGTTGTAAAAGTCAACAACCCCCTCACCCATAATAAGACTCCTCTTATTTATAGATGTGGGCAACCCACCTTAACAATTAAGGAATTGGGATTTATTTAATTAATTAAATCTTTTTAATTAATTAAGCTCCCTAATCTTATTAGGGATAATTAATTAAACTCCTTTAACTAATTTTCCTTCCTAATCCAATTAGGAATAAATGAGAGTACTTATATTAAATTAATTTCTAAACTCTTTTAGAAATTAAAATAATAATAATTGTAATAATATTAATAAGACTCCTCTTATTAATTTATATTTAATATTTTAAAATATTAAATAATAAATATTAAGCTATTTAATTTATTCTATCACCATAGATTAAATTAAATATACTTAACATATTATTACGATTATGCCATTCACTTCTTAAATAATTATTCTTCCTTTTATGGTGTGACCCTTTAGGTTCTCCATATTAAACCGTTGTTGTGAATAAATCAATTAGAACAATTCTAATCTTATTTAAATAAATAAATTAAACAATTAATTTATTTAAATAATATTTTATTCTACAATAGGGATAAGCCTCCCTAGCGATCAACGACTTTTCGGATAATATAGATTTCAACATTAATCATTAAAGAACCTTTGAGTAAATAGTTCTTAAATGCAATTCAATCCTTCCACCATACTGATGTCCCAATTAAATATAAGACATGGAATTCTTGTCAAGTCTTATTTTATTTAATTATATGTATTTCGACTCTTAAATGCACAATTCCAAATAATGCAAATTAGAAACTCCTTTCTAATTTCATTCTTCCTTAACCAAGGACTCTTTGGGTTGTCATTTATCGAATCACATAGGACATTTCTCTTCTTTTATTAAGTGGTAGATTCTTTATTGATCATACATTATCTCCATGTACAACTTATTATACTCAAGCATACCCTTTGATATACCCTAAGGGTCTTAAGGAATAAGTCAAAGTATAACTCATCATACACAAGATACTATGATGATCTCAAGTCCAAGGATCACTTGTACTACTATCACTACGAGAATTCCTATTGACGAGCAAAGTAAAACTCCATTAGGTATTCCTTAGCGAGCCACGTTCGATGAACTTATTCTCTAATAAGCACCTACATACTTGCTTTAGTGTCTCCACACAAATGATCATGAGATCAATCATCCTCATCCAATGAGCAAACAACGTATGTACCAATCTATCCGGATTCACTAATCCCCAATTTAGTAATCCAACGATTGGGAACTATTTTAGTTTTAAGCTTTCAAAGAATTTAGATCTCATTAGAATGATCATCATCATTATTCTAAAAGCATTGCTTAAAACTATGGGTTTATCACATATTATAAAACAGCATCATGTAGATAATTAAAAGCCTTTAATAAATTAATACTTTTTATTAATAAATGAATAAGATTGTTACAAAGTATATGCTTTATCATCAAACATGATTGGCTTGTGTGCATATTACTTTCAATCTCCCACTTGCACTAAAGCCAATCGTCATGGTATCTAATACTCTTCTTCTCTAAGTGACGATTATCCTGCTGTTGGATAAGCTTTAGTTAATGGATATGTAATGTTGTTCATGAGAGTCCACTATCTCTATAGTGATTTCCAATCTTTCAATGATTCTAATAATCAAATGAAAGTGCCACAACACATGTTTAGATCCAAGATGAGACTTGGGAACTATTCCTAGTTCTGTAATGAACTTTTAATCCAAACAATCAACTTGCAACTTCATTTATAGCTATATACTTTGTCTTTATCACTAAACCAGCAACTCTTTGCTGTTTGGAACCTTTCTAATTCAACGCACCACTTGTTCAAGATAACGCTTTACCTTAAAGTGAATTTTTCTGTCATCTTGATGCATCTAAAAAACTTGAGTCTATTAAAGCCCTCTAGTTTTAATTTAGACCCACCATGAATATGATCACATCCTTAGTGCTTGGGTTAAGCACTTTAAGATGTTTTCAGCGACTCATAGTGAACTTCTCCGAATATGGTGATCATCACATCGGTCTCGTATATTTCATTGCATACATGATAGTCACTCATGCGACCTCTCTTTTCGAGAGTCTGTGGGGACTATTAAGAGATACACTCCATAGCTCATCTACATGAGACATCTCTTGGAGTTTGCCATGCTAAACGACTTTAGCATCAAATGAATATACGTTCCTTGGGTTAAGTCGAGCATCCTCTTAAATCTATCTATATAGATTTATATCCCCAATTAAGATACTCTTCCAAATCATTCATGGAGGAATGTTTAGACAACTTTATCTTTACTGATTGTAGCATTGGTATGTAATTCCTCATCCGTAGTATATCAACATATAATACTAGAAATTTCACGATGCTCCCACTGACCCTTTTGTACACACTAGGTTCATTCTTATTTTTGATAAAATCAAACTCTTTTGATTGCCTCATCAAAACGAATGTTCCATATTTGAGAAACTTGCTTGATCCATTTCTCTGAGTGTCTACAACACTTACCTCATCGTATTTAAGCTGGATCATCATCTTCTATGATGTGTACCTCCTCATCATCATCATCTATGATGAATCCATACCTCCTAGGTATCTTGGTACTATTCGATTCTGATTTGATTGTGGTACAATAGAATCCATCTACGAGTTCCTCTTATTTGACTTATAGTGTTTTTGTGGTTCTTGAACTCTTCAAGATCTATTATCCTCCCACTAGCCCTTTTATGATAAACACCTTTATCTTAGAAAGGCGTGTTTCGTAACAAACACCTTTTTTTGCTAAGTGGAATTATAGAACATATACCCTAAACTTACTTTAGGATGTCCCACAAATTTGTACATGTCAAATCTTGTCCCAAGCTTATCCTTTGAAACCTTTTCACATAAGTTGGACAACCCCTTATCTTAACATACTTAAGATTAGGAATCCTCCCTTCCATAACTTTTATGGAGTCTTGGGGCGGATTTTGAGGTTACCATTTTAAATGAGATATCAGACCATTTCTAGGACATTATCCCGAAAGATCTTTGGAATGTCGGTAAAATCATTATGGACCGCACCATGTCCAACAAGGTACGATTTTTCATTCAGATACATCAATCAATTATTGCGTATCAGGATGTGTCCATTATGAGAAAACCATTTGAGATGATCTAGAAACTTATTGCACAAGTATTTATTCCTTGATCTAATCAAAGAATCTTAATACTTTGCCAATTTATTTCACTTACGAATTCTTTGAACCTTTCAAATAATTCACACTTGTATTTAACAAATACACACATTCAACTCTTTGAATGATCATCTCCTTTTCTTATACTAATTTATTCAATATGCAAAATTATTTTCATGTAAGTCAGTATACAAAATTTATTAAGTAATATTCCATTTCTATACAAAACATTATTATTATAAATAGAACAACAATTGTTCTTAATTATAATACCAAAATTTCATTGTCCAACAATAAAATGGAAATAATGTTTCTAACAAGAATGGAATAATACAATAACAACTTATTGACTTAATAGATTTGCCGTAGGTAATGCTAAACTATAAGTTTCTATGGCTAATGTAGCAACCTTTGCTTCATTTCCCACATAAGATTACTTATCTTTGTTTAGCTTTCTATTTACTGCTTGGTCCCATCATAAATCTATCTTCATAATAACCAAAGTCGGTATCCAATACCCAAGTAGAACCTTGACTTAAAGAAAAATTTATTTCAATCATGAACAAAAAGCGTATTTATGGCAAAACTTCACTAAGCTTCTTTGGTTAGCCTCTGCAAGATGCTTCTCATGATTTCTTTCCGATTGTCCGGGCTTATTGCGGTGGAAGCAAACTCCTTTGCTATCCGTATCGGTTTTTTTTATTATCCTTTGTTTATGCCTTTCTATTTACCTTCTTTGAATCGTTCTTCTTTTCAGAAGATCCTTTGGCCCCTACCAGTAAGACTTGATCTTTCTTGGTTGGAAAGTAACTCTCAACATTTTTCAACAAGTTAATAAAATCAGCGAGGCTGATATCTAACTCGTTCATATGAAAAATTCACAACAATTGTGAAAGGAGTTCGGGAATGAGTGCAAGATCAAATCTTGGCTCAACTCTCCATCCATGACAAAACCAGTTGTCCTAATTGATCAATCAAATTGATTATGTTAAGAACTTTTTATGCATATTTATAGTAGTGCCATTGGCCATTCTAGATCGGAAGAGCTCCTTAGATATCTGATATCTATCAGTCCTACTTTCCTCACCATCAACTACTTGATGTGCAGGAATATAGTAGGAGCATCCATAGTTTCATGCTGACGCTGAAGCTCGTTACTCATGGATGCGAGCATGATGCATTGAGCCAACTATGCATCATCTTGCCACTTTCTAAAAGTAGCAATCTCTTCCTCAGAGGCATTGTCTGCAACCATTGCAAGGATAGGCGTATTAAGGACATAAGATAGTTTTTCACCATGAGAACTATTCTCAAATTCCTTAACCAATCCGTTTAATTCGATCCGGTTAAATAACATCTAATATGTTTCGCGATGATGATAGTAATTTAGACATTGTAAAATTACGTAAATGAATTTGTAATTAACAACATTTTAACATACATTCTTTTATTAATTACCAAAATAAATTAGGTCTTGTTTTAAATTGGTATCTCCCACTATTTTCTTCAAACTATATTACCCTCACTTATATAGTTAAATAAAATCTAATTAAAGATTTGCTAGTGAGAATAAGGATCCCATTTCAAATGTATATAGCCTTGTGGTGACACAACAAACTATATATAAATAAATAGGTAGACAACTTTTGTCAATTACATCAACTATGCAACTCCTTTTCTTTTGCCTCTTAGATTATTTTGATCAAGTGGTGGCACATCCGAATCAAAATTATTCAAGTTAAGTCCGACCTAGCACTCCATATATTCAAAAAAAAAATATCATCCTTGTGGTGACACAACAAAACAATATTGTTTAATTTTCTTTATAAGCATCAAATGTGATAAATTAACATCTTAAATACTTAATACTTGCCTTGTGGTGACACAACAAACTCATATTAAATATTTAATACTCTACTAATTTTATCATGCTAGAAGGCGACGTTCGATATTCCAAATATCTTTGAAAGTTTAGGACTTAATATAAAAATTTGAGGGGTTTGTTATTAATTTGTCTCATCTTGTTTAGCGCGCATGCACATATATATATATAAAATACGCGTCATATTAATTAACATGCGAAGCATGTTTGCATAATATATAATATATATAGTATAAGCATGCACATATAGAATATTATATTCTACCCGGATTGATTATGGACTTTTATTCTAGTTTGGTTCACTAGAGCCACCAAGTGAACCAAAAGGTCAAACCCCCTAGGGGTGCAAGAAATAATATTTAAATATAACTATTACATTTAAAGCTTGGGCTCCATTACAAAGCGGGTCTTTCAGCGCTCCTTGCTCCTTGATCTCCAATTTTTCAAAATTAATTCTAACTATTCCTATTACAAAACTATTTAAAATAAATAGAAACCTTGATCGTGATCGAGGGAAGTACATAGGAGGAGATATAATTTACATTAAGAAAAATTAGAGAAGGCGAGTCTGTGAGACCCCATTTAATAAAACCCATACATTCATGCATCCAACTAAAATAAAATCCAATCACATTGGTCAATAGTCCATAATCAATCCCATTTATTATCATACACATCACCATATGCATCAATAAATAACATTCATCTCATGAATAATAAACATTTAATATATATATTGATATCATTTAATGAGCAAATTTAGTTAGTATAAAATCTAATTTTGAATCAAAATAAACTCCTTTATTTTAATCCAAATTTAAATCAAAATAAAACTATTTTATTTTAATTTATCCAATTTTGAATAAAATAAACTATTTTATTTTAATCAAAATCTTTAATCAAAATAAACTCCTTTATTTTAATTAATTATGGAATCCAATTCCATGTAAAAAAAAAATTATTAGGGAAACACGGATTATCTTTCTATTCACAAATAAACTCCTTTATTTTGAATAATATGAAATCTTATTTCATATCTAAATAAACTCCTTTATTTAAGGAAACACGATTTTTTTTTCTTATTCACAAATAAACTCCTTTATTTTTGAATAATATGAAATCTTATTTCATATCTAAATAAACTCCTTTATTTAAGGAAACACGGATTTTCTTTCCTATTCACAAATAAACTCCTTTATTTTGAATAATATGAAATCTTATTTCATATTTAAATAAACTCCTTTATTTAAGGAAACATGATTTTCTTTCCTATTCACAAATAAACTCCTTTATTTTGAATAATATGAAATCTTATTTCATATTTAAATAAACTCCTTTATTTAAGGAAACATATAATCTAATTTCAACTCCAATTAGTTATCATGGAATCCAATTCCAACTCTAATTAGTTAGCATGAAATTTAATTTTAAAATTAAAATAAACTTTTATTTTAATTATAAAATTATTAAGATTAAAATAAAACTTTATATTTTAATATTAAAATAAACCTTTTATTTTAAAATTAAAATAAACTTTTATTTTAATTATATAATAATTAAGAATAATATATATTATATATATATATATAAATATATATATATATATATATATATATATATATATATATATATATATATATATAAACTATATAAATAAATAGTTCTTGTTTCCTTGAATTTCGTGATAGTTATAAATTGATTCACGTCACCTTTTGAAAACAAAGTAATTTGTTACTTTAAGAATCCAAAAACAAGAATCCTATTCATGAATTTAATGAGTCTTAGCTTTTTTTTGTTTTGCATAGCATGGCGGTATCATATTTTCATTGATATCCACGTGCCGTAAAAATCCCATGCCAAGCTTACAAAAAAAATGACCCGATTCACATAGCCTTGCGAAAAAAAAATAATTCGGCACCCTTTCTTTTTATTATTATTAAATTTTATACAATAAAATTATGCCCAATTAAATTGTTCTAAACACATATCAATATACATATATTAAAACAATTAATAATTTACATAAAGGTTTGGCTCGATGCCCTTTATTAGGTTTGTAATATTCATGAAAGCAATCAAATTGCATAAAAAAAGCGGAAACGTGTAAAATCGAGTTTAAAAATTTTACAAACCATATACCGGATCACCCTTTATGCACAATTATTAATTAAGCGAAAAGATATAAGAATAAAAAACATACCCTTGAAGATCGAGAGCTTCCTCGGTACAAGTTCACCTCCAATCTTTTCGCGTTCAACTTGAATCCATCGGGTTTGGTTCCTTCCTTTGATCAACGTTAGCCACCCAAGTGTTTGGCCTCTAGAGGTGATCCACCAAGGAAGAAAAAATTTCAAGAAGATGGGTGGTTGGCTAAAACCCTAGTTTTTCTATCTACTATAGAAAAGAGCGTACTCTCCCACTATTGGAATTATTACGTATGTTGTAAAAGTCAACAACCCCTCACCCATAATAAGACTCCTCTTATTTATAGATGTGGGCAACCCACCTTAACAATTAAGGAATTGGGATTTATTTAATTAATTAAATTCTTTTAATTAATTAAGCTCCCAATCTTATTAGGGATAATTAATTAAACTCCTTTAACTAATTTTCCTTCCTAATCCAATTAGGAATAAATGAGAATACTTATATTAAATTAATTCCTAAACTCTTTTAGAAATTAAAATAATAATAATTGTAATAATATTAATAAGACTCCTCTTATTAATTTATATTTAATATTTCTAAAATATTAAATAATAAATATTAAGCTATTTAATTTATTCTATCACCATAGATTAAATTAAATATACTTAACATATTATTACGATTATGCCATTAACTTCTTAAATAATTATTCTTCCTTTTATGGTGTGACCCTTTAGGTTCTCCATATTAAACCTAGGTTGTGAATAAATCAATTAGAACAATTCTAATCTTATTTAAATAAATAAATTAAACAATTAATTTATTTAAATAAATAATATTTATTCTACAATAGGGATAAGCCTCCACTAGCGATCAACGACTTTCCGGATAATATAGATTTCAACATTAATCATTAAAGAACCTTTGAGTAAATAGTTCTTAGTCTGATTCAATCCTTCCACCATACTGATGTCCCAATTAAATATAAGACATGGAATTCTTGTCAAGTCTTATTTTATTTAATTATATGTATTTCGACTCTTAAATGCACAACTCAAATAATGCAAATTAGAAACTCCTTTCTAATTTCATTACGCTTATAACCAAGGACTCTTTGGGTTGTCATTATCGAATCACATAGGACATTTCTCTTCTTTTATTAGAAGTGGTAGATTCTTTATTGATCATACATTATCTCCATGTACAACTTATTATACCCAAGCATACCCTTTGATATACCTAAGGGTCTTAAGGAATAAGTCAAAGTATAACTCATCATACACAAGATACTATGATGATCTCAAGTCCAAGGATCACTTGTACTACTATCACTCTCAGAATTCCTATTGACGAGCAAGTAAAACTCCATTAGGTATTCCTTAGCGAGCCACGTTCGATGAACTTATTCTCTAATAAGCACCTACATACTTGCTTTAGTGTCTCCACACAAATGATCATGAGATCAATCATCCTCATCCATGAAGCAAGCAACGTATGTACCAATCTATCCGGATTCACTAATCCCCAATTTAGTAATCCAACGATTGGGAACTATTTTAGTTTTAAGCTTTCTAAGAATTTAGATCTCATTAGAATGATCATCATCATTATTCTAAAAGCATTGCTTAAAACTATGGGTTTATCACATATTATAAAACAGCATCATGTAGATAATTAAAAGCCTTTAATAAATTAATACTTTTTATTAATAAATGAACAAGATTGTTACAAAGTATATGCTTTATCATCAAACATGATTGGCTTGTGTGCATATTACTTTCAAGAAGGAATGAGCTTTCTATTTATAGAAAAAGCGAGGGTGGCTCTTGGTCTTAACGAAGGGTCAAAATGACTCTTGGTAATATTGAAGAGACAACTACTATTCATGAAGGGGTAATTAACCCTTGGAACAACGTAAGAGGCGCTTAACTCTTGGTAATATTGAAGGCAACTACTATTTGAGAAGGGGTAATTACTATTGACGAAGGTAATTACTATTGGCGATTTAAATTAAATACTATTAGACGAAGGTAAATACTATTGTGAAGGTAATTACTATTGACGAAGAGACTCTTAGATGATGACATATACGCCACCCCATAAAATAATCAAACTTACCACAAACGTCTCATAACGTACTCTTTATATACATCAAGGATTGAATAAATATTACCACAAATCATTTTATTTTTAATCAACACATATTTAATCTTTCAACAATTATTAATCATTTATAACTTGTCGTCTCAATTAATAATATAACATATTATACGATGATAATCTTGTGACAATAATTGAATCAATAATATAAGAGATATGATGCAGCAATTACTGTAGCAATAATTGAGTATAGCTAAGTGACTTCTCACGTAAGCATCAATAATCAATACCGTGTACTACTATGCAACCACGCGTATTACTGTACTTTTACCACCGGGGTAGTTCAACAGCTTTTAACGGTAACACCTCCGTAGATTATTTTTATAGAAAGATAATTTTGTCGCTTTTCTAACTACGACAATACTTCCGCTTATGGGTCCACCAATGATTGAGTAGTCGCATTTAATATTCCCCGACAAAAGAATATTCCCCACCAAACGAATATTTTATAACAACTTGCATACTTTGAAAAATTTATAAATATTACCCACAACTATAACATTATATCAAATTTATTCCATAATATTAAAAAATAATATTTATAGAAAATTCATCTTTATTTATAAAAGTCAGGTCTTACAACCTCCCTTCTTATGAAATTTCGCCTTGAAATTAGGTGCGACTGGTATGTCAAGAGGTAAGGATACCTTGATTTCATTTTAGATTCTAACTCCCAAGTCATTTCCTCAACATCGTGGTTCCTCCACAAAACTTTGACTTGAGGTATAACCTTGGAGCGTAGAATATGTTCCTTCTTATCCAAAATTTGAACAGAACCTCTTCATACGTCCAAATCTTCCGCTATTTCGTCTGGTTCTAACTCAATAATATGGTTCGGGTCTTTCACATATTTACGTAACATGGATATGTGAAAACGTTATGAACACGAGACATATTTGGCGATAAAGCGAGTCTATAGGCCACAGCCCTACTCGATCGAGGATTAAAATGGACCGATGAATCGAGGATTGAGTTTTCCTCTCTTTCCAAATCTTGTAACTTCTTTCCATGGAGCAACTCTTAACAACACACATCTCCTATATCGAATTCCACGTCCTTTCGATGAAGATCGGCATAACTCTTTTGTCGATTTTGTGAGGTTTTTATCGTTGTCGGATCGTTTGAATCTTTTCCGTAGTCATACGTATTCAACTCCGGTCCCAACAACGTTGCTTTCACCCACCTCATCCCAAAGATATCTTTGAGAACGACACTTTCTTCCATACAACGCTTGAATGGAGCCATGCCAATACTTGCTTGATAAGCTGCTTGTTGTAGGAAAACTCCACCAATGGTAAGAACTTGTCCCAACTTCCCTTGAAATCAAGGACACGAGTCTTAATAGATCTTCAAGAGTTTGAATAGTCCTCTCCATTGTCCGTCCGTCGAGAGGATGATATGCCGAAGCTAAATCGTAAGTCTGTGCTCATAGCTTTTTACAAACTAACCCAAAATCGTGAAGTGAATCTTGGGTCTCGATCGAAACTATGGATACTTAGGCATACCATGCGCCTTACAATCTCGTTTATGTACATACGAGCAAGACGTTCAAGTGTATAAGTTTCTCGTATCGGTGAAATGACCGGACTTGGTCAATCTATCAACAATGACCCAAATCGCATCAATGCCTTGAGAAACCTTAGGAAGACCGTGAATTGAAATCCATGGTAATGTGCTCCCACTTCTATTCGGAATTTCAAGTGGTTGCAATGGACCTTTTGGTACTTGATGCTCCGCTTTAACTCGTTGACAAGTTAGACACCTTGAGATAAACAAATACTATCTCTCTCTTCATATTGCTCCACCAAAATGTATGGCGAATATCATGATACATTTTGGTACTCCCAAGATGGATTGCAAATGGTGTGTTGTGCGCCTCCATCATGATATTATACTTTAAATCGTGGTCGTTAGGAACACAAAGTCCGGAGTTGACTCAAGTATTCCTTCTTCATCGATTCTTGCTTCCGACATAGCAGCACCTTCTTGCATTTTCTTCCTCATACGCATCGCTCTCAGTCCATAGCTTGAAAGCGGCTTTAACTTTATCGATTAAAGTCGGTTCTACTCAGATATACTCGCTATCATCACATGCGTCCCTCGAGTCTTTAACTCTATCTCCATCATTTGCAAGTCACACAAAATGGGCCTTTACGTTGATAACGCACTTTCGTGCTTGCATATGATCTTCTACTCAATGCGTCAGCTACCACGTTCGCTTTTCCAGGATGGTATTGGATGGTATGTGTTAGGTTTGTAATATTCAAGAACGCAATCAATTTGCATAAAAAGTGCGGAAACGTGGAAAAATCAAAGTTTAAATTTTTTTACAAACCATATACCCGGATCACCCTTTATGCACAATTATTAATTAAACGAAAAAGATGAATAAGAAACATACCCTTGAAGATCCGAAGCTTCCTCGAGTACAAGTTCACCTCCAATCCTTTTCGCGTCAACTTGAATCCACCGGGTTTGGTTCCTTCCTTTGATCAACGTTAGCCACCCAAGTGTTTGGCCTCTGAGGTGATCCACCAAGGAAGAAGAAGGATTCAAGAAGATGGGTGGTTGGCTAAACCCTAGTTTTTCTATCTCTATAGAAAAGGAGCGTACTTCTCGACATTTGAATTACATGTATCTTTTGATATCCGATATAAGACTCCTCTTATAAAGATATCGTAAACCTTATTTAATAAAATAAGGTATTATTTAATTAAACTCTTTTAATTAAATGAGCTCCTTAATCTTATTAGGGATAATTAATTAAACTCCTTTAACTAATTTTCTCTCCTAATCCTATTAGGTATAAATGAGAGTACTTATATTAAATTAATTTCTAAACTCTTTTAGAAATTAAAATAATAATAATAATTATAATAATATTAATAAGACTCCTCTTATTAATTTATATTTAATATTTCTAAAATATTAAATAATAAATATTAAGCTATTTAATTTATTCTATCACCATAGATTAAATTAAATATACATAACATATTATTACGATTATGCCATTAACTTCTTAAATAATTATTCTTCCTTTTATGGTGTGACCCTTTAGGTTCTCCATATTAAACCTAGGTTGTGAATAAATTAATTAGAACAATTCTAATCTTATTTAAATAAATAAATTAAACAATTAATTTATTTAAATAAATAATATTTATTCTACAATAGGATAAGCCTCCCTAACGATCAACGACTTTTCGGATAATATAGATTTCAACATTAATCATAAAAGAACCTTTGAGTAAATAGTTACCGTATAATTCAATCCTTCCACCATACAATGTCCCAATTAAATATAAGACATGGAATTCATCACAATTCTTATATTATTTAATTATATGTATTTCGACTCTTAAATGCACAACTCCAAATAATGCAAATTAGAAACTCCTTTCTAATTTCATTACTCGCTTAACCAAGGACTCTTTGGGTTGTCATTTATCGAATCACATAGGATATTTCTCTTCTTTTATTAGAAGTGGTAGATTCTTTATTGATCATATATTATCTCCATATACAACTTGTTATACCCAAGCATACCCTTTGATATACCCTAAGGGTCTTAAGAAATAAGTCAAAGTATAACTCATCATACACAAGATACTATCATGATCTCAAGTCCAAGGATTACTTGTACTACTATCACTACAGAACTCCTATTGACGAAAGCAAGTAAAACTCCATTAGGTATTCCTTAGCGAGCCACGCTTCGGTGAACTTATTCTCTAATAAGCACCTACATACTTGCTTTAGTGTCTCCACACAAATGATCATGAGATCAATCATCCTCATCCAATGAGCAAGCAATGTATGTACCAATCTATCCGGATTCACTAATCCCCAATTTAGTAATCCAATGATTGGGAACTATTTTAGTTTTAAGCTTACTAAGAATTTAGATCTCATTAGAATGATCATCATCATTATTCTAAAAGCATTCCTTAAAACTATGGGTTTAACACATATTATTAAACAGCATCATGTAGATAATTAAAAGCCTTTAATAAATTAATACTTTTTATTAATAAATGAATAAGATTGTTACAAAGTATATGCTTTATCATCAAACATGATTGGCTTGTATGCATACGACTTTCAATCTCCCACTTGCACTAAAGCCAATCGTCATGGTATCCCCATACTCTTCTTCTCTAAGTGACGATTATCCTGCTGTTGGATAAGCTTCAGTAAATGGATATGTAATGTTGTTCTTGAGAGTCCACTATCTCTATAGTGATTTCCCATCTTTCAATGATTCTTATAATCAAATGAAAGTGCCACAACACATGTTTAGATCCAAGATGAGACTTAGAACTGCTCCTAGTTCTCAGTAATGAACTTTTATCCAAACAATCAACTTGCGACTTTCATTTATAGCTACTTACTTTGTCTTTATCATTAAACCAAAGAACTCTTTTCTTGCTTGGAACCTTTCCAATTCAACGCACCAATTGCTCAAGATAACGCTTTACCTTAAAGTGGATTTTCTCGTCATCTTGGTCTGCTTTGAAAACTTGAGTCTGTTAAGCCCTCTAGTTTTAATTTAGACCCACCATGAATATGATCACATCCTTAGTGCTTAAGTTAAGCACTTTAAGATGTTTTTCACCGACTCATAGTGAACTTCTCCATAATATGACCGATCAACATCGTCTCTCGTGACATTTCATTGCATACATGATTGTCACTCATGCGACCTCTCTTTTCAGGAGTCTGTGGGGACTATTAAGAGAGATACACTCCATAGCTCATCGACATGAGACATCTCTTGGAGTTTGCCATGCTAAATGACTTTAGCATCAAATGAATATACGTTCCTTGGGTTAAGTCGAGCATCCTCTTGTATCTATCTATATAGATTTTATCCCCAATTAAGATACTCTTCCCAAACCATTCATGGAGGAATGTTTAGACAACTTTATCATTACTGATTGTAGCATTAGTATGTCATTCCTTTTCCGTAGTATATCAACATATAATATTAGGAATGTCACGGCGGCCCAATTTGTCCCTTTTGTACACACTAGAACTCTTACCTCATCGTATTTAACTGGATCATCATCTTCTTTGATGTGTACCTCCACCTTATTATCATCTATGATGAATCCATACCTCCCAGGTATCCTCGGTACTATTCCGATTCATTTACGATTTGTGGTACAATTGGTCCATCTACGTGTTCTTCTTATTTGACTTATAGTGTTTTGTGGTTCTTGAACTCTTCAAGATCTATTATCCTCCCACTAGTCCTTCAATGATAAACACCTTTATCTTAGAAGGAAGCGTTTTCGTAACAAACACCTTTTTTAAAGTGGGATTATAGAACATATACCCTAAACTTACTTTAGGATGTCCCACAAATTGTACTTGTCAAATCTTGTCCCAAGCTTATCCTTTGAAACCTTTTCACATAAGTTGGACAACCCTTATCTTAACATACTTAAGATTAGGAATCCTCCCCGTCCATAACTTTTATGGAGTCTTGGGGCCTGGATTTTGAGGTTACCATTTTCGTAGATATGCGTACCATTTCTAGGACATGACCCTGAAGGATCTTTGGAATGTCGGTAAAATCATTATGGACCGCACCACGTCCAACAAGGTACGAATTTTCCATTCAGATACATCAATCAATTATTGCGTATCAGGATGTGTCCATTATGAGAAAACCATTTGAGATGATCTAGAAACTTATTGCACAAGTATTTAATCCTTGATCCGATCAAAGAATTCTAATACTTTATCAATTTATTTCACTTCTGAATTCTTTGAACCTTTCAAATAATTCACACTTATATTTCAACAAATACATACATTCAACTCTTTGAATGATCATCTCCTTTTCTTATACTAGTTTGTTCAATTTGCAAAATTATTTTCATATAAGTCAAGTATACAAAATTTATTAAGTAATATTCGATTCTATACAAAACATTATTATTATAAATAGAACAACAATTGTTCTTAATTATAATACCAAAGATTTCATTGTCCAACAATAAAATGGAAATAATATTTTAACAAGAATGGAATACAATAACAACTTATCGACTTAATAGATTTGCTTCGTAGGCATTGCTAAACTATAAGTTTCTATGGCTAATATGGCAACTTTTGTTACATTTCCGCACATAGGATTACTTATATTTGTTTAGCTTTCTATACTTCGCTTGGTCCCTTCATAAATCTATATTTATGATAACCAAAGTCGGTATCTAATACCCAAGTAGAACCTCGACTTAAAGAAAAATTTATTTTAATCATGAACAAAAACGTATTATAATCGAAACTTCACTAAACTTCTTTGGTTAGCCTCTGCAAGATGCTTCTCATGCTTTCTTTCCGGTGTCAGCTTATTGCGCGTGGAAGCAAGCTCCTTTGCTATCCGTGACGCTTTTGTTCTTATTATCCTTTGTTTATGCCTTTCTATTTACCTTCTTTGAATCGTTCTTCTTCTTTCGTAAGATCCTTTGGCCCCTACCAAGTAAGACTTGATCTTTCTTGATTGGAAAGTGACTCTCAACATTTTTCAATATTGTTAAGCAAATCAAATGAAGTCGATATCTAGCTTGTTCATATGAAAAATTCACAACAATTGTGAAAGGAGTCCGGAGTGAGTGCAAGATCAAATCTTGGCTCAACTCTCCATCCATGACAAAACCAGGTTGTCCTAATTGATCAATCAAATTGATTATGTTAAGAACTTTTTGTCTGTAGTATAGTGCCATTGGCCATTCTAGATCGAAAGAGCTCCTTAGATATCGGATATCTATCAGTCCTACTTTCCTCACCATCAACTACTTGATGTGCATGAATATAGTAGGAGCATCCATAGTTTCATCTTGTGACGCCAAGCTCGTTACTCATGGATGCGAGCATGATGAATTGAGCCAATCATGCATCATCTTGCCACTTTCTAAAAGTAGCAATCTCTTCCTCGAGAGGAATTATGCGCAACCATTGCGAGGATAGGCGATTAAGGACATAAGATAGCTTTTTCAACTATGAGAACTATTCTCAAATTCCTTAACCAATCCGCTTTAATTCGATTACGTTAATTTAGCATCTAATATGCTTCGCAGATGATAATAATTTTAGACATTGTAAAATTACGTAAATGAATTTGTAATTAACAACATTTTAACATACATTCTTTTATTAATTACCAAAATAAATCAGGTCTTGTTTTAAATTGGTATCTCCCACTATTTTCTTCAAACTATATTACCCTCACTTATATAGTTCGGCAAAATCTAATTAAAGATTTGCTAGTGAGAATAAGGATCCCATTTCAAATGTATATAGCCTTGTGGTGACACAACAAACTATATATAAATAAATAGGTAGACAACTTTTGTTAATTACATCAACTATGCAACTCCTTTTCTTTTACCTCTTAGATTATTTTGATCAAGTGGTGGCACATCCGAATCAAAATTATCCAAGTTAAGTCCGACCTAGCACTCCATATATTCAAAAAAGAAAAATATCATCCTTGTGGTGACACAACAAAACAATATTGTTCAATTTTCTTTATAAGCATCAAATGTGATAAATTAACATCTTAAATACTTAATACTTGCCTTATGGTGACACAACAAACTCATATTAAATATTTAATACTCTATTAATTTTATCATGCTAGAAGGCGACGTTCGATATTCCAAATATCTTTGAACGCTTAGGACTTAATATAAAAATTTGAGGGTTTTGTTATTAATTTGTCTCATCTTGTTTAGCGCGTGCATTATATATATATATAAAATACGCGTCATATATAATGAACATGCGAAGCATGTTTGCATAATATATAATATATATAGTATAAGCATGCACATATAGAATACTATATTCTACCCGGATTGATTATGGACTTTTATTCTAGTTTGGTTCACTAGAGCCACCAAGTGAACCAAAAGGTCAAACCCTAGGGGTGCAAGAAATAATATTTAAATATAACTATTACATTTAAACCCTGCTCCATTACAAATGGATCTTCATGCGCTTCTTGTCCCTTGATCTCCAATTCTTCAAAATAATTCTAACTATTCCTATTACAAAACAATTTAAAATAAATAGAAACCTTGATCAGCAGTCAAGGGGAAGTACATAGGAGAGAGATAAAATTTACATTAAGAAAAATTAGAGAAGACGAGGTACGCAGACCCCATTTAATAAAACCCATACATTCATGTATCCAACTAAAATAAAATCCAATCGCATTGGTCAATAGTCCATAATCAATCCCATTTATTATCATACACATCATCATATGCATCAATAAATAACATTCATCTCATGAATAATAAACATTTAATATATATATTGATATCATTTAATGGGCAAATTTAGTTAGTATAAAATCTAATTTTGAATCAAAATAAACTCCTTTATTTTAATCCAAATTTAAATCAAAATAAAACTATTTTATTTTAATTTGTCCAATTTTGAATAAAATAAACTATTTTATTTTAATCAAAATCTTTAATCAAAATAAACTCCTTTATTTTAATTAATTATGGAATCCAATTCCATGTAAAAATAAACTCCTTTATTTTGAATAATATGAAATCTTATTTCATATCTAAATAAACTCCTTTATTTAAGGAAACACGGATTTTCTTTCCTATTCACAAATAAACTCCTTTATTTTGAATAATAATGAAATCTTATTTCATATCTAAATAAACTCCTTTATTTAAGGAAATTAGGATTCTCTTTCCTATTCACAAATAAACTCTTTTATTTTGAATAATATGAAATCTTATTTCATATCTAAATAAACTCCTTTATTTAAGGAAATATGGAATCCAATTTCAACTCCAATTAGTTATCATGGAATCAAATTCCAACTCTAATTAGTTAGCATGAAATCTAATTTTAAAATTAAAATAAACCTTTTATTTTAAGATTAAAATAAATTTTTATTTTAATTATAAAATAATTAAGAATAATATATATATATAACTATTATATATATATAATATAAATATAATATATATATATATAGTTAACTGTTAACATATTACAACTATATATATATATAATGTTAATATATATATTATATATATATAACTTATATTAACCATTTCATTATCCTGGATGAATATATCTTCATGTGATCACAAGCTCCTGATTCCCTTTTAATATTAACATCCACGTGAAATTTTTTTAACAGGAAACATGATCATGCCGTTAACTAAAAAAAAAAAAAAAGAAGAATCGATTAACTTTATATTCCAAAGTACGGCGACATCACGTATTACGCGTTTTTTTTTTGTTTTTGTAAATAAATTTTATATAACAAAATTATGCCCAATTAAATTGTTCTAAACACATATCAATATACATATCAAATTAAAATAATTAATTATTCACATAAAAGTTTGGCTCTGATGCCACTGTTAGGTTTGTAATATTCAAGAACGCAATCAAATTGCATAAAAAGTGCGGAAACGTGGAAAAATCAGAGTTTAAAATTTTTTACAAACCATATACCCGGATCACCCTTTATGCACAATTATTAATTAAACGAAAAAGATGAATAAGAAACATACCCTTAAAGATCCGAGTTTCCTCAGGTACAAGTTCACCTCCAATCCTTTTCGCGTTCAACTTGAATCCACCGGGTTTGGTTCCTTCCTTTGATCAACGTTAGCCACCCAAGTGTTTGGCCTCTAGAGGTGATCCACCAAGGAAGAAGGATTCAAGAAGATGGGTGGTTGGCTAAACCCTAGTTTTTCTATCTCTATAGAAAAGGAGCGTACTCTCCAACATTTGGAATTGCGTATCTTTTGATATCTGATATAAGACTCCTCTTATAAAGATATCAGGTAACCTTATTTAATAAAATAAGGTATTATTTAATTAAATTCTTTTAATAAAATGGGCTCCCTAATCTTATTAGGGATAATTAATTAAACTCCTTTAACTAATTTTCCCTCCTAATCCTATTAGGAATAAATGAGAGTACTTATATTAAATTAATTTCTAAACTCTTTTAGAAATTAAAATAATAATAATAATTATAATAATATTAATAAGACTCCTCTTATTAATTTATATTTAATATTTCTAAAATATTAAATAATAAATATTAAGCTATTTAATTTATTCTATCACCATAGATTAAATTAAATATACATAACATATTATTACGATTATGCCATTAACTTCTTAAATAATTATTCTTCCTTTTATGGTGTGACCCTTTAGGTTCTCCATATTAAACCTAGGTTGTGAATAAATCAATTAGAACAATTCTAATCTTATTTAAATAAATAAATTAAACAATTAATTTATTTAAATAAATAATATTTATTCTACAATAGGGATAAGCCTCCCCAATGATCAACGACTTTTCGGATAATATAGATTTCAACATTAATCATAAAAGAACCTTTGAGTAAATAGTTACCGTATACAATTCAATCCTTCCACCATACAATGTCCCAATTAAATATAAGACATGGAATTACCGTCAAGTCTTATTTTATTTAATTATATGTATTTTGACTCTTAAATGCACAACTCAAATAATGCAAATTAGAAACTCCTTTCTAATTTCATTCTATAACCAAGGACTCTACCGGGTTGTCATTTATCGAATCACATAGACATTTCTCTTCTTTTATTAGAAGTGGTAGATTCTTTATTGATCATATATTATCTCCATGTACAACTTGTTATACCCAAGCATACCCTTTGATATACCCTAAGGGTCTTAAGAAATAAGTCAAAGTATAACTCATCATACACAAGATACTATGATGATCTCAAGTCCAAGGATTACTTGTACTTACTATCACTACAGAATTCCTATTGACAGCAAGTAAAACTCCATTAGGTATTCCTTAGCGAGCCAATGCTTCGATGAACTTATTCTCTAATAAGCACCTACATACTTGCTTTAGTGTCTCCACACAAATGATCATGAGATCAATCATCCTCATCCAATGAGCAAGCAACGTATGTACCAATCTATCCGGATTCACTAATCCCCAATTTAGTAATCCAATGATTGGGAACTATTTTAGTTTTAAGCTTTCTAAGAATTTAGATCTCATTAGAATGATCATCATCATTATTCTAAAAGCATTGCTTAAAACTATGGGTTTATCAAATATTATTAAACAGAATCATGTAGATAATTAAAAGCCTTTAATAAATTAATACTTTTAATTAATAAATGAATAAGATTGTTACAAAGTATATGCTTTATCATCAAACATGATTGGCTTGTATGCATACGACTTTCAGTATGATCATAATCTTTCAATAGTTCAAGCCAACGTCGTTGTCGCATGTTGAGTTCCTTTTGAGTGAAGAAATATTTGAGGCTTTTATGATCCGTAAAGATCTCCACTTTCTCCCCATACAAGTAATGCCTCCAAATTTTAAGTGCAAAGACAACAGCTGCCAACTCTAGATCTTGAGTAGGATAATTCATCTCATATTCTTTGAGTTGTCGCGAGGCATAGGCTATAACTTTTCCATGTTGCATGAGAACACATCCCAACCCTTTGCTCAAGCATCATCAGAGATGACAAATCCATCCGAGCCGATGGTATTGTCGAACAAAATTTGAAATAAGTCTCCTCTTGAGTTCTTGAAAACTCTACTCACATTCTTCGCTCCAACCGAACTATGTATCTTCCGAAGTCACCGAGTTGAATCGGAGGAGTAGCGATTCGAGAAAATCCTTCCACGAATCTCCGATAATAACCAAATAAACCGAGAAAGCTACGTGCTTTCTATCATCGATTTAGGTTGTTCCCGGCTTTGAATAGCTTCAATCTTTGCGGGTCAACAGATATTCCATGACTTGATACCACGTTCCCAAGGAATGCTACATCTTCGCCGAACTCGCATTTCTTCAACTTGGCATAAAGCTTATATTCACGGCTTTTGGAGTGTCACCCCTCAAGTGTTGCTCATGATCTTCACGGCTTTTGGAATAAATAAGGATGTCATCAATAAAGACGACCACAAAGTGATCTAAATATTCCTTGAATACTCGGTTCATCATATCCATGAAGGCGGCGAGGAGCATTAGTCAATCCAAAGGACATGACTAGGAATTCATAATGCCCGTCATCGAGTTCCGAAAAGCCGTCTTTGGAATGTCACGTGGTTCTAATCTTCAATTGGTGATATCCTAACGAAGATCAATCTTTGAAAAGAATTTGGCTCCTTGCAACCGGTCAAACATGTCATCAATACGTGGCAATGGATACCTATTTTGATGGTGACATGATTCAACTCCCGATAATCAATACAAAGTCGCATACTCCCATCTTTCTTCTTCACAAATAGAATAGGAGCACCCCAAGGAGAAGTACTTGGGACGAATAAAGCCAATGTCTAACAATTCCAGTAGTTGGGTCTTTAACTCCTCAAGTTCAATAGAGCCATTCGATATGGGGCTTTGGAAATAGGTTTTATCTACGGTTCAAGGTCGATACAAAATTCAATTTCACGCCTGGGGTAGGCCGAAGTTCTTCTAGAATACGTCGGAAATTTATTAACAATAGAAATATCGTTCAAAATTGATGTATTTTGTTTAAATCATGACATGAGCTAAGAAAGCTTGACATCCGCTTTTCAATAAACGAATAGCTTTATGGCTTGAGATGATCGTGATTGATTTTAATGGTTTGGTCGCTTGAATTAAGCATAATAGGTTGGTTAGGAATATGAAAGCTAACAACCTTACGAAAATAATCAATTTTTGCATGATAAGTAGTTAACCAATCAATCCCTAGAATCACGTCCAAATGCAAGTATTTTTAATGAAATAAGATCGACGGTAGTAATGTGAGGGTACCAACCTGTGATGCCCCAAAATTAGGTATATCGCCACCCATCTTGAGTCGCCACTTACATGGTACGTAATTTAAAAACAACTTACTAATATAACTCGCGTATACAATACGACATATAAGGCGTGAGTTTGAATACAAATATTGTCTACTAGATATTATACAAACTCAAAAGGAGTCCTCATTACAATTATTATCACACTATTTCACGTAATAGTGAGGACTACTAATGTTATCCTCTCGGACCATTACTCCGCTTCCCGACTCGTCCCAAATTTATATTCTCATTTCACGAAGAAACAAAGAAAAAGAAAGGGTGAGCTCAACTAGCCCAAAGAAGAAATATTATAACTAAGATAATGCGAATAAATTATCAAGAGTCTTCAACAATGTTAAACCGATAAAATACAATAGACAACCGGTTTAATCTGCAATGAATAAGCAATCCATTAAAAGAGTCAAGTAGAAAATAAAATCTACTATCTTTTATGATTTAAAAGGTTTTCATCATCATCAAGTATAGCCGAGACTCGACTTTATAAATATTCCACATCATCGAATCACCCTCGCACTACTGACCAAGGATATTCTTTAGTATCACGACCACAATTATTCATGCACTACGGGCCAAGAATAGTTGTGTATTCATTAATGGTCATGATCATGCCAACAACTGTCCATCAATGCACTATGGCCACTGAGGATTTTTAACACATCATTTATAACATTACGGTCATGATTACACCGAATAGTCTCTGGTCATAATCATACCAAGTCCATCTATGCACTACAGGCCACATATGACTTTCAACATAATATAAACATGAGGATGATGACAATGATATAAGAATTCAATAAAATAAGTTCAAGAATTAATTTATCTAGGAACCAATAACATCCAAACTGTCAACATGATACTGCTATGTAGAGTAAAATTCAAGAATACTGAGAAGAATATTTCCATGAAAGGATACTAGATGAAGCGCAAATATCAAGGATATTCCACTAATTTCATGGAGTATAGAAGTCAAAGTTTTAACCAACTGGGTATAATAAAGAATGGAATAACAAAAGAAATCACCATGCATGCGGTACTTCGCATAGACAGGTTATTCCAACAGAATAATAAAAACCGAACCAAGTCAGGTGAAATTCACACCGACAGGATGTTCCAACAGAATAATAAGTGCGGAATAATAAATAATGGAACCAAGTCCGGTGTAAAACACACGCATGTGATATTCCGCGTAATAATAATAAAGATTTTTACCAGTCCTGTAAAAACACATGCATGTGATATTCCAACAGAATAATAAAGACGGAATAATATAAGGATTTCACCAAGTATAGGGGAGTCCGCGTATACAGGTTATTCCAACAGAATAAATAAGAATGGAATAACATAAGGATTTCACCAAGTATAGGGTATGCCGCGTATACAGGTTATTCCAACCGAATAATAAAGAATGGAATAACAGAAGTTCTCTTCGTGAATAAGAAAGAATAACACCCCTTACGGGTACAACAAATAATATCCCTTACCTTAGAAGAACTGAATATTGGAAAAGTGAAGTAGCAGAATACTTTTCTTCTTTCTCTCTATAGTTTCTCTCTCTAGAGTTTCAATGAATTCGTAAGAAATAATGAAGAAATGAGCTTTCTATTTATAGAAAAAAGCGAGGGTGGCTCTTGGTCTTAACGAAGGTCAAAATGACTCTTGGTAATATCAAGAGACAACTACTATTTGTGAAGGGGTAATTAACCCTTGGAACACCGAAGAGGCAGTTAACTCTTGGTAATATTGAAGGGACAACTACTATTTGCGAAGGGGTAATTACTATTGACGAAGGTAATTACTATTGACGAAGATAATTACTATTGACGAAGGTAAATACTATTGACGAAGGTAAATACTATTGACGAAGGTAAATACTATTGACGTATTCTTGAAGATTTCCTAGCCTACCCTAGATCGTGAAATCGAATTTTGTATTGACCCCAGTACAAAACCCATTTCTTAAACCCTCAAATATTTCTTAAACTAAAATGAATAGTTTACGTGGTTTATGATGAAAGTCATAATAAAAGCATTGGACTAATGAAAATCATGGGTATACGTGGTATTAGTAAGTGTTATGATGAGTTATGTTGGTTAGTATGTGAAAACATGAAAGTTTCTTAAAATCACAAGGAGTTAAAAACCGTTTTTGGTGAAACACGTAACATGAAATTCAATTGACCAAATCTCTTATTATATTTTGAATTTTTGAGTGTGGTTAAGTCCTAGAGTTAGATCTATGACTTACCTAACTAATCCAAGTGGAATCAATGAAAAAGGTGTTGTAGATTTTCGTGTGGACTGATTTTTAGCAAAGGAGTCAAAACTTTAAAATGTCCAAAAAGCTGCTGCCACGTTTTTGTAAGGGCTGTTTCGGCCACTTAATTAGTGAGAAAAATTCAGGCCTTTTGGGACATAAAAGTATATGGTATAAAGAACATCGTGTCCAAAAATTAGCTCATTTTGACTTAAAATGAGCAAGTTATGACCATTTCAATATTTAGGTTTTTTTGATTTAAAATGCTATAACCGGAGTTCTATAACTCAGATGACCATGAAATTTAAATCTGAGGCTCACATTAACATGTGTAAGGTCCTGCCAAGATTTGGGAATTTTAGAGTTAAACTTGAGGTAGCTAATTTCTTAAGGAATTAATTAGAAATTGATTTTTGAAAAATAGTAAATGAATTTTAAAATTCCGAGAAAAATATATTTTCATTATGGGACTATATTATGCTAAATCCCGAAAAAGAAATATTTTTGGGACTGATTTAGTATTTTCATGAAAATAGTTTAGTTACTGAACATATGAGTTAAATATGTTATGTGAAGTAACAAAGTTGAAAATAGGATTTTATGGCTAAAGAATCCTATATAGAGTATATGCATATTTTTTTGAGGGATTTGATAATTGGTGATGATATCTTATGAGTATGGCATTTTGAATGATTAAATGCATTATATGGTAAAAGCGTAAACAATTGAGATAAATTGTTTATAAATTTAAGAAGTGATTAAAATATTGTTATAATATTAATGATATTAGATTATGAGATTATTAAGTGATTGATAACATGGGATATTCTTGAATCTGGATAAATTATATTATAAATGTTTAATATTTATCCTTTATCTCATTTGATTGATTCTTTATATCATTATCCTCATGCTTATATTATATTGAAAGTCATCTGTGGCCTATAGTGCATAGATGGACTTGGTATGATTATGACCAAGGATTGTTGTAAGATAATCATAACCGTAATTGAAAACACGATTATCTTTGGTAGTGGCGCATGGATAATTTGTGGTCGTGATACTAATGAATACACGATTATCTTTGGTAGTAGTGCATGGATAATTTGTGGTCACGATACTAATGAATACACGATTATCTTTGGTAGTAGTGCATGGATAATTCGTGGTCGTGATACTAATGAATATCCTTGGCACGTGAGTGCGTGGATGATTCGATGATGTGGATTAATTATCGAAATGAGTCTCAACAATGAAATATTAATTCACGGATGTGGTAAAAGTCATCTTTGGTAGTAGTGCATTGATAGACTTGGTATGATTATGACCAAGGATTATTCGGTATAATCATGGCCGTAATTGAAAAACATGAATATCCTTGGCCAATGAGTGCATGGATAATTCGTGGTCGTGATACTATTAAGTCGCGTCTCTCAAAGATTATTGGTTTTACTGATTGTATATCTTTAGTCCAGAGTGCAAAGATGAATTGTTAATGAATATCTTTGGCGGATTGCGAAGATGAATTTAATATTTTTAACGATAAAGGTATTCAAGGTATCCCCACCTCTTTATCATATCAGGTACGTACCCTGATTTCGAGGGCGAAATTTCATAAGAAGTGTGACGCCCCCAAAATTAGGTATACGTCACCCATCTTGGGTCGCCACTTACATGGTACATAAATTCAAATACAAACTTAATTATACATCTGTCGTGTAACATATGACAATACATAAACTGAGAGTTCTAATAGGAATATTGTCATTTAGACAATATCCATACTCAAGGAGTCCTCATTACAATTATTATCACACTATTTCATAGAATAGTGAGTACTACTAATGTTATCTTCTGGACCATCACTCTTTTCCCCGACTCGTCCCAGCTATATTCTCATTTCCTGAAGAGAACAGTGAAAGAAAGGGTGAGCTCAACTAGCCCAGTAAGAAATATTATGACTAAGATAATGCAGAATAAATTATCATTAGCCTTCAACAATGTTAAACTGATAAAATACAATAGACAAACCAGGTTTAATCTGCAGTGAATATCTGATCCATTAAAAGAGTCAAGTAGAAAATAAAGTCTACTATCTTTTAGGTTTTCATCAATATTTATCACTAAGACTCAGTTTAATGAATAAACCACAATATCTAATCATCCCTGTACCACGGTCAAGGATTTTCATCAAATTATCAATGGTCATGACTATACCGAATCACCCCTGGTCATAATCATACCAAAAACCATCCATCAGTGCATTACAGGCCACTGAGGACTTTTATCACATCATTTATAACAAGCCATGATTATACCGAACGATCCCTGGTCATAATCATACTAAGTTCATCTATGCACGTAAGCCAAAGATAACATAATATAACATGAGGATGATGACAATGACATAATAATTCAATAAAACAAGTTCACAAATTAATTTATTCAGGAACTAATAACGTCCAAATCATCAACATGATCTCGCTTTGTAGAGTAAAATTCAAGAATGATCGGAAGAACATTTCCATGAAAAGATACTGGATGAAACGCAAATATCAAGAATATTCTACTAATTTCATGGAGTATAGAAGTCAAAGTTTTAACCAACTGGGTATAATAAAGAATGGAATAACAAAGGAAATCACCATGCATGCAAATTGCTTGCGCATGGCAGGTTATTCAAACAGAAATAATAATAACGGAACGTGTCGTGAAATTCACAATCAAGCGGGATGTTCCAACGTAATAATAAAGATGGAACTGGTCCGGTAAAACACACGTATAGGATATTCCAAATGAATGATAAAGACGGAACCCGGTCCAAGTGTGACGCCCCCAAAATTAGGTATTACGTCACCCATCTTGGGTCGCCACTTACATGGTACATAAATTCAAATACAAACTTAATTATACATCTGGCGTGTAACCTACGACAATACATAAACTGAGAGTTCTAATAGGAATATTGTCATTTAGACAATATCCATACTCAAGGAGTCCTCATTACATTTATTGTCACACTATTTAACAGAATAGTGAGGACTACTAATGCTATCTTCGGGACCATCACTCTTTTCCCCCACTCGTCCCAGCTATATTCTCATTTCAAGAGAAAAAAGAAAGAAAGGGTGAGCTCAACTAGCCCAGTAAGAAATATTATAACTAAGATAATGCAGAATAAATTATCATTAGTCTTCAACAATGTTAAACTGATAAAATACAATAGACAACCAGTTTAACTACAGCGGAATATGCAATCCATTAAAAGAGTCAAGTAGAAAATAAAGTCTACTATCTTTTAGGTTTTAAAGGTTTTCATCAATTTTTATCACTAAGACTCGCTTTAATGAATAAACCACAATATCTAATCATCCATGTACCACGGTCAAGGATTTTCATCAAATTATCAATGGTCATGACTATACCGAATCACCCCTGGTCATAATCATACCAAAAACTATCCATCACTGCATTACAGGCCACTGAGGACTTTTGTCACATCATTTATATCAAGCCATTGATTATACCGAATGAACCACGGTCATAATCATACAAAGTTCATCTATGCACGTAAGCCAAAGATAATCATCGACATAATATAAACATGAGGATGATGACAATGATATAAGAATTCAATAAAATAAGTTCAAGAATTAATTTATCTAGGAATTATTAACGTCCAAATTGTCAACAAGATACTTTTTTGTAGAGTAAAATTCAAGAATGATCAGAAGAATATTTTCATGAAAAGATACTGGATGAAACGCAATTATCAAGGATATTCCACTAATTTCATGGAGTATAGAAGTCAAAGTTTTAACCAATTTGGGTATAATAAAGAATGGAATAACAAAAGAAATCACCATGCATGCGATAGATCAAGATGCGCAAAAGTTATTCCAATGTAATAATTAATAACGGAACCGAAGTCGGTGAAATTTACAATTCAAGCGGGATGTTCCAATGTAATAATAAAGATGGAACCGGATCCGGTGTAAAACACACGAGATAGGATATTCCAACGAAATTATAAAGATTTTAACCAAGTCCTGTAAAACACATGCATGGATGTTCAGCGAATAATAATAATAAAGATGGAACCAGTCCGGTGTAAAACACACGCATGTGATGTTCCAATGTAATAATAGAAGAATGTCACCAAGTATATGGTAAACCACGATATATGATTATGTATAGGATATGATTATGACCAAGGATTATTCGGTATAATCATGATCAGATTGAAAAACACGAATATCCTTGGCCGATGGTGCATGGATAATTAAGTGGTCGTGATACTATTAAAATGCATCTCAAAGCATTATTGGTTTTACGATTGTATATCTTTGGCACATGGTGCAAAAGATGAATTGTTAATGAATATCTTTGGTGGATTGCGAAGATGAATTTAATATTTTTAACGATAAAGGTATTCAAGGTATCCTCACCTCTTTATCATATCAGGTACGTACCCTAAACAAAGATGAATTTTCTATAAATATTATTTTTGAATATTATGGAATAAATTTGATATAATGTTATAGTTGTGGGTAATATTTATAAATTTTTCAACGTAAGCAAGTTGTTATAAAATATTCGTTTGGTCGGGAAATATTCTTTTTGTCGGGGAATATTCGTACGATGGCTCAATCATTGGTGGACCCCACAACGGAAGTATTGTCGTAGTTAGAAAACGACAAAATTATTTTTCTATAAAAATAACGGCGGAGGTGTTATCGTTAAAACTGTTGAACTACCCGGTGGTAAAAGTACAAGAATGTCTGGCGGGTTGCATAGTAGCACGGTATTGATTATTGATGCTTACGTGAGAAGTCACTTAGCTATACTCAATTATTACTTCTACATGAATTCTTTGATCATATCTCTTATATTATTGATTCAATTATTGTCACAAGATCATCATATAATATGTTATATTATTAATTGAGACGACAAGTTATAAATGATTAATAATTGTTGAAAGATTAAATATGTGTTGATTAAAAATAAAATGATTTGTGGTAATATTTATTCAATCCTTGATGTATATAAAGAGTCTGTTATGAGATGTTTATGGTAAGTTTGATTATTTTATGGGGGGCCCATATGTCATCATCTAAGAGTCTCTTCGTCAATAGTAATTACCTTCGTCAATAGTATTTACCTTCGTCAATAGTAATTATCTTCGTCAATAGTAATTACCTTCGTCAATAGTAATTACCCCTTCACAAATAGTAGTTGTCCTTCAATATTACCAAGAGTTAATCGCATCTTGATGTTCCAAGGGTTAATTACCCTTCGCAAATAGTAGTTGTCTCTTCATATTACCAAGAGTCATTTTGACCTTTCGTTAAGACCAAGAGCCACCCTCGCTTTTTCTATAAATAGAAAGCTCATTCCTTCATTATTTCTTACGAATTCAATAAAACTCTAGAGAGAGAAACTATAGAGAAAAGAAGGAAAGTATTCTACTACTTCACTTTTCCAATATTCGGTTCTTCTAAGGTAAGGGATATTATTTGTTGTACTTAAAGGGTGTTATTCTTTCTTATTCACGAAGATAACTTCATTATTCCATTCTTTATTATTCGGTTGAATAACTCAGTATACGCTGCATACCCTATACTTGGTGAAATCCTTATGTTCTTCCATTCTTATTTATTACATTGAATAACCTATATACGCTTAACTCCCTATACTTGGTGAAATCTTTATATTATTCCGTCTTTATTATTACATTGGAATATCCTGTGCATGTGTTTTACACCGGACTGGTTCCGCTCTTTATTATTATTCTCGCCGAGAATATCACATGCGTGTGTTTTACACGGCCCGGGTTCCATTATTTATTATTCTCGCACTTATTATTCATTGTTGAACATCCTCGCTTGGTGTGAATTTCACGACCGGTTCCGCTTTTATTATTCTCATTGAATAACTTTGTCATGCTGAAGTACCGCATGCATGGTGATTTCTTTTGTTATTCCATTCTTTATTATACCCAATTGGTTAAAACTTTGACTTCTATACTCCATGAAATTAGTGGAATATCCTTGATATTTGCGCTTCTTCCAAGATCCTTTCATGGAAATATTCTTCTCAAGATTCTTGAATTTTACTCTACAAAGCAAGATCATGTTGATGAGTTTGGATGTTATTGGTTCCTAGATAAATTAATTCTTGAACTTGTTTTATTGAATTCTTATATCATTGTCATCATCCTCATGTTTATATTATGTTGAAAGTCATCTCATGGCACATGAAGCATAGATGGACTTGGTATGATTATGACCGAGACTATTCGATGTAATCATGACCGTAATGTTACAAATGATGTGGTAAAAATCCTCGATTAGCGAGTGCATTGATGGACGGATTGTTGGCATGATCATGACCATTAATGAATACACAACTATCCTTGGCCGTGAGTGCATAAATAATTATGGTCGTGATACTAAAGAATATCCTTGGCAGTAGTGCGGGGTGATTCGATGATGTGGAATATTTATTAAAGTCGAGTCTCAAATTTATAACGATGATGAAAACCTTTTAAATCATAAAAGATAGTAGATTTTATTTTCTACTTGACTCTTTTAATGGATTGCTTATTCCGTCACGCTAAGAAAACTTGTTGTCTATTGTATTTTATCGCTTTAACATTGTTGAAGGCTAATGATAATTTATTCTGCATTATCTTAGTCATAATATTTCTTCTTGAGCTAGTTGAGCTCACCCTTTCTTTCTTTCCTTTCTCTCTTGAAAATGAGAATATAGTTTGGGACGAGTGGGAACGAGTAATGGTCCGTGAGGATAGCATTAGTAGTCCTCACTATTCTCGTGAAATAGTGTGATAATAATTGTAATGAGGACTCCTTTTGAGTTTGTATAATATCTAGTAGACAATATTTGTATTCAAACTCATACTCTATGTCGTATTATTGTACACCTACGCTTATATTAGTAAGTTGTATTTAAATTACATACCCTAATTTCGAGGGCTAAATTTCATAAGAAGGGAGGTTGTAAGACCCCGACTTTTATAAATAAAGATGAATTTTTTTTTTATTATGGAATAAATTTGATATAATGTTATAGTTGTGGGTAATATTTATAAATTTTGCAAAGTAAGCAAGTTGTTATAAAATATTCGTTTGGTCGGGGAATATTCTTTTGTCGGGGAATATTCGATTTACTGACTTACTCAATCATTAGTGGACCCCATAATGGAAGTATTGTCATAGTTAGAAAACGACAAAATTATTTTTCTATAAAAATAACGGCGGAGGTGTTACTGCAAAAAACTGTTGAACTACCCTTAGTAAAAGTACGATGTCTACGCGTAGTTGTATAGTAGCACACGATATTGATTATTGATGCTTATGTGAGAAGTCACTCAGCTATGCTCAATTATTGCTACAGTAATTGCTGCATCATATCTCTTATATTATTGATTCAATTATTGTCACAAAGATCATCATCATAATATGTTATAGTATTAAATTATTAATTGAGACGACAAGTTATAAATGATTAATAATTGTTGAAAGATTAAATATGTGTTGATTAAAAATAAAATGATTTGTGGTAATATTTATTCAATTCTTGATGTATATAAAGAGTCTGTTATGAGACGTTTGTGGTAACTTTGATTATTTTATGGGGGGGCCCATATGTCATCATCTAAGAGTCCCTTCGTCAATAGTAATTAACTTTGTGAATAGTAATTACCTTTATGAATAGTAATTACCTTTGTGAATAGTAATTACCTTCGTCAATAGTATTTACCTTCGTCAATAGTAATTACCTTTGTGAATAGTAATTACCTTTGTGAATAGTAATTACCTTCGTCAATAGTATTTACCTTCGTCAATAGTAATTACCTTCGTCAATAGTAATTACCCCTTCGCAAATAGTTGTTGTCCCTTCAATATTACCAAGAGTTAATTGCCTCTTCTGTGTTCCAAGGGTTAATTACCCCTTCGCAAATAGTAGTTGTCTCTTCAATATTACCAAGAGTCATTTTGACCCTTCGTTAAGACCAAGAGCCACCCTCAGTTTTTCTATAAATAGAAAGCTCATTTCTTCATTATTTCTTACGAATTCACTGAAACTCTAGAGAGAGAAACTATAGAGAGAAAGAAGAAAAGTATTATGCTACTTCACTTTTCCAATATTCAGTTCTTCTAAGGTAAGGGATATTATTTGTTGTACCCGTAAGGGGTGTTATTCTTTCTTATTCACGAAGAGAACTTCATTATTCCATTCTTTATTATTCTATTGGAATAACTTGTATCGCCAGCATACCCCATACATAACCCAGATACGCAAAGATACCACAATACTTGGTGAAATCCTTATGTTATTCCATTCTTATTTATTCGTTGAATAACTTTTGTATCATGCCGACTCCCCTATACTTGGTGAAATCCTTATATTATTCCGTCTTTATTATTACATTGGAATATCACATGCGTGTGTTTTACACCCACACGGGTTCCGCCTTTATTATTATTCATTTGGAACATCCGTACGTGTGTTTTACACCGACTGTGTTCCGCCTTTTTATCATTCTCGTTGGAATATCCTATCATGTGTTTTACACCGGATCCGTTCCATCTTTATTATTCTGTTGGAACATCCTGTGGGCGTGAATTTCACCCGACTGGTTACATTATTATTATTCGCTGGAATAACTTTTATACCTATGTGAAGTACCGCATGCATGGTGATTTCCTTTGTTATTCCATTCTTTATTATACCCAGTTAAGTTAAAACTTTGACTTCTATACTCCATGAAATTAGTAAAATATTCTTGATATTTGCGTTTCATCCAAATCTTTAATGGAAATATTCTTCCGATCATTCTTGAATTTTACTCTACAAAGCGATATCGTGTTGACAATTTGGACGTTATTAGTTCCTGAATAAATTAATTCGTGAACTTGTTTTATTGAATTATTAAGTCATTGTCATCATCCTCATGTTATATTATGTTATCTTTGGCTTACGTGCATAGATGAACTTAGTATGATTATGACCGAGGATCATTCTAAGATAATCATGGCTTGTTATAAATGATGTGATAAAGTCCTCGGTGGCACTGTAATGCGGTGATGGATAGTTTTTGGTATGATTATGACAAGGGGTGATTCTAAGTATATAGTCATGACCATTGATAATTTGATGAAAATCCTTGGCCAGTAGTACGTGGATGATTAGATATTGTGGTTTATTCATTAAATGAGTCTTAGTGATAAAATTTATGAAAACCTTTTAAAACCTAAAAGATAGTAGACTTTATTTTCTACTTGACTCTTTTAATGGATTGCATATTTCGCTGCAGTTAAACTGGTTGTCTATTGTATTTTATCAGTTTAACATTGTTGAAGACTATTGATAATTTAGACTGCATTATCTTAGTTATAATATTTCTTACTGGACTAGTTGAGCTCACCCTTTCTTTCACTGTTCTCTTCAGGAAATGAGAATATAGCTGGGACGAGTCAGGGAAAAGAGTGATGGTCCCGAAGATAGCATTAGTAGTCCTCACTATTCTGTTAAATAGTGTGACAATAAATGTAATGAGGACTCCTTGAGTATGGATATTGTCTAAATGACAATATTCCTATTAGAACTCTCAGTTTATGTATTGTCGTAGTTAGAAAACGACAAAATTATTTTTCTATAAAAATAACGGATAATTCGTGGTCGTGATACTAATGAATATCCTTGGCCTGTATTGCAGGGATGATTCGATGATATGGATTAATTATTGAGCTGAGTCTCAGCAATGAAATATTAATTCATGGATGTGGTAAAAGTCATCTTTGGCCGTAGTGCATTGATAGACTTGGTATGATTATGACCAAGGATTATTCGGTATATTCATGACCGTAATTGAAAACACGAATATCCTTGGCGATGCATGGATAATTCGTGGTCGTGATACTATTAAGTCGCGTCTCTCAAGAATATTGGTTTTACTGATTGTATATCTTTAGCTTTGTGGTGCAAAGATGAATTGTTAATGAATATCTTTGGCGGATTGCGAAGATGAATTTAATATTTTAACGATAAAGGTATTCAAGGTATCCTCACCTCTTTATCATATCAGTAACGTACTTAATTTTCGAGGCAAAATTTCATAAGAATGGGAGGTTGTAAGACCCGGCTTTTATAAATAAAGATGAATTTTCTATAAATATTATTTTTGAATATTATGGAATAAATTTGATATAATGTTATAGTTGTGGGTAATATTTATAAATTTTGCAAAGTAAGCAAGTTGTTATAAAATATTCGTTTGGTTCTGGGGAATATTCTTTTGTAGGGGAATATTCAGATGCGACTACTCAATCGATGGTGGACCCCTGGAAGTATTGTCGTAGTTAGAAAATCGACAAAATTATCTTTCTATAAAAATAACGGCAGAGGTGTTACTGTTAAAATTGTTGAACTACCCTAGTAGTAAAAAATACGATGTCTGGCATGGTTGTATAGTAGCACACACTATTGATTATTGATGCTTACGTGAGAAGTCACTTAGCTATACTCAATTATTACTACTGATGAAGTCTTTGCATCATATCTCTAATATTATTGATTCAATTATTGTCACGCTATCATCTGTATAATATGTTATATTATTAATTGAGACGACAAGTTATAAATGATTAATAATTGTTGAAAGATTAAATATGTGTTGATTAAAAATAAAATGATTTGTGGTAATATTTATTCAATTTTTGATGTATATAAAGAGTCTGTTATGAGACGTTTGTGGTAAGTTTGATTATTTTATGGGGGGGCCATATGTCATCATCTAAGAGTCTCTTCGTCAATAGTAATTACCTTTGTGAATAGTAATTACCTTCGTCAATATTATTTACCTTCGTCAATAGTAATTACCTTCTTCAATAGTATTTACCTTCGTCAATAGTAATTACCTTCGTCAATAGTAATTACCCCTTCACAAATAGTAGTTGTCCCTTCAATATTACCAAGAGTTAACGCCTCTTGATTGTTCCAAGGGTTAATTACCCTTCATGAAATAGTAGTTGTCTCTTCAATATTACCAAGAGTCATTTTGACCTTTCGTTAAGACCAAGAGCCACCCTCGCTTTTTCTATAAATAGAAAGCTCATTCCTTCATTATTTCTTACTTAATTCATTGAAACTCTGATGCGGAAAACTATAGAGAGAAAGAAGAAAAGTATTCATTACTTCACTTTTCCAATATTTAGTTCTTTTAAGGTAAGGGATATTATTTGTTGTACCTGTAAGGGTGTTATTCTTTCTTATTCATGAAGAGAACTTCATTATTCCATTCTTTATTATTACATTGAAATAACTTTGTATACATGGCATACCCTATACTTGGTGAAATCCTCTCGTTATTCCATTCTTTATTATTACATTGGAATAACCTATATACGCCATGACATACCCTATACATAATCAGATCGTGGTTTACCCTATACTTAGTGACATTCTTCTATTATTACGTTAGAACATCACATGCATGTGTTTTACACCCACTGGTTCCGCTCTTTATCATTCATTTGGAATATCCTATCTCGTGTGTTTTACACCGGATCCGGTTCCATCTTTATTATTCATTGGAACATCCATGGGTGTAAATTTCACCGACCGGTTCCTTTATTATTACTCTTTGAAATAACTTTTATCTCATGCGAAGTCACCGCATGCATGGTGATTTCCTTTGTTATTCCATTCTTTATTATACCCAAATAAGTTAAAACTTTGACTTCTATACTCCATGAAATTAGTAGAATATTCTTGATATTTGTGTTTCATCCAAGATCTTTTCATGGAAATATTCTTCGATCATTCTTGAATTTTACTCTACAAAGCGAAGATCATGTTGACAATTTGGGCGTTATTAGTTCTGAATAAATTAATTCGTGAACTTGTTTTAGTGAATTATTATGTCATTGTCATCATCCTTATGTTATATTATGTTATCTTTGGCTTACGTGCATAGATGAACTTAGTATGATTATGACCAGAGATCATTCGGTATAATCATGGCTTGATATAATCATTCGGCATTAGTAGTCCTCACTATTCTGTGAAATAGTGTGATAATAATTATAATGAGGACTCCTTTTGAGTTTGTATAATATCTTGTAGACAATATTTGTATTCAAGAGTCTAAGTTTGATTATTTTATGGGGGGGCCCATATGTCATCATCTAAGAGTCTCTTCGTCAATAGTAATTACCTTCGCCAATAGTATTTACCTTCGTCAATAGTATTTACCCCTTCGGTGTTCCAAGGGTTAATTACCCCTTCGCAAATAGTAGTTGTCTCTTCAATATTACCAAGAGTCATTTTGACCCTTCAAGTTAAGACCAAGAGCCACCCTCGCTTTTCTATAAATAGAAAGCTCATTCCTTCATTATTTCTTACTTAATTCAATTGAAACTAGAGAGAGAAACTATAGAGAAAAGAAGGAAAGTATTCTCATTACTTCACTTTTCCAATATTCAGTTCTTCTAAGGTAAGGGATATTATTTGTTGTACTAGTAAGGGGTGTTATTCTTTCTTATTCACGAAAAAGAACTTACATTATTCCATTTTTATTATTCTATTGGAATAACTTTGTATATCTGACAGATACCCTATACTTGGTGAAATCCTTATGTTATTCCATTCTTATTTATTCTGTTGGAATAACTTTTGTATCTGCGGACTCCCTATATACTTGGTGAAATCCTTATATTATTCTCAGTATTTATTATTACATGCTGGAACATCCATCACATGTGTTTTACACCGACTGGTTCCGCTCTTTATCATTCTGTTGGAATATCCTATCATGTGTTTTACAGGATCTGGTTCCATCTTTATTATTCTGTTGGAACATCCTATCGGTGTAATTTCACCCGACTTTGGTTCCGTTATTATTATTACATTGGAATAACTTTGTCTGGGCGCGGTACCGCATGCATGGTGATTTCCTTTGTTATTCCATTCTTTATTAGACCCAGGTTGGTTAAAACTTTGACTTCTATACTCCATGAAATTAGTAGAATATTCTTGATATTTGCATTTCATCCAAATCTTTTCATGGAAATATTCTTCCGATCATTCTTGAATTTTACTCTACAAAGCGAAAGATCATGTTGACAATTTGGGCGTTATTAGTTCCCCGAATAAATTAATTTGTGACTTGTTTTAGTGAATTATTATGTCATTGTCATCATCCTCATGTTATATTATGTTATCTTTGGCTTACGTGCATAGATGAACTTAGTATGATTATGACCGAGAGATCATTCGGTATAATCATGGCTTGATATAAATGATGTGACAAAAGTCCTCGATGTGGCACGTAATGCAAATGATGGATAGTTTTTGGTATGATTATGACCGGGGGTGATTCATTATAGTCATGACCATTGATAATTTGATGAAAATCCTTGGCCGTGGTATACGATTATGATTAGATATTATGGTTTATTCATTAAACCGAGTCTTAGTGATAAAATTGATGAAAACCTTTTAAAACCTAAAAGATAGTAGACTTTATTTTCTACTTGACTCTTTTAATGGATTGCATATTCATTCTTTATTAAACCGGTTGTCTATTGTATTTTATCGGTTTAACATTGTTGAAGACTATTGATAATTTATTCTCGCATTATCTTAGTTATAATATTTCTTACTGGGCTAGTTGAGCTCACCCTTTCTTAGAAGTCATGAAAAATACACTTCCTAAAACCAACAACTTTGTTTTGTCCATATCCACCTTTGGTGCCACCGTCCCAGCTAGACTTGACTTTGGTGCACAACAAAATTGAGCTAAATGACCTTCTCTTCTTGCAATTTCCACTTCTATTATCTTTGCCATGATTACCACCAAAGTGGTTACCATTCTTAGCATGATAATTTCCCCGATGGTTATCATTGTTACGATAGCGGGTGCCACCAATATGATTATTATCGTATTGTTGGTCGTTACCTTTTGTTTAAGTCAATCAACACTCTCTATGTGCTTCATTGCTTATCTCAAAGATTTTCGGATGTCATTCTCAAACACCATCACAAAACAAAGGGTTAATTAACATATCACATATTATCCCTATACTCGTAGACCAATTAAATACCAAATAAATTTAGGTAGGTCATACTAAGCGAAGGAATTCCCGCCTCCCTCCTAGTTCTTATCTCATATCTCGGCCGGGGATCATATCCTAAGCTCGATACCAACCGTGGCGCCCCAAAATTAGGTATCGTCACCCCATCTTGGGTCGCCACTTACATGGTACATAAATTCAAATACAAACTTAATTATACATCGTAGCCGTGTAACATCGACAATACATAAAGCGAGAGTTCTAATAGGAATATTGTCATTTAGACAATATCCATACTCAAGAGTCCTCATTACATTTATTGTCACACTATTTAACGAATAGTGAGGACTACTAATGCTATCTTGGGGACCATCACTCTTTTCCCAGGCTTCGTCCCGGCTATATTCTCATTTCACGAAGAAACGGTGAAAGAAAGGGTGAGCTCAACTAGCCCGATGAAATATTATAACTAAGATAATTGAGAATAAATTATCAATAGTCTTTAACAATGTTAAAGCCGATAAAATACAATAGACAACCGGTTTAAGCTGCGTGAAATATCTGATCCATTAAAAGAGTCAAGTAGAAAATAAAGTCTACTATCTTTTAGGTTTTAAAAGGTTTTCATAAATTTTTATCACTAAGACTCGGTTTAATGAATAAACCACAATATCTAATCACCCCATACCATGGTCAAGGATTTTCATCAAATTATCAATGGTCATGACTATCTTAGAATCACCCACAGGTCATAATCATACCAAAACTATCCATCAATTTACAGAACCACCGAGGACTTTTATCACATCATTTATAACAAGCCGTGATTATACTTAGAATGATCCTGGTCATAATCATACTAAGTTCATCTATGCACGTAAGCGAAGATAACTTTCAACATAATATAAACATGAGGATGATGACAATGATATAAGAATTGATAAAAAACAAGTTCAAGAATTAATTTATCTAGGAATTATTAACGTCCAAATTGTCAACAAGATCTTTTTTTTTGTAGAGTAAAATTCAAGAATGATCGAAGAATATTTCCATGAAAAGATCTTTGGATGAAACGCAATTATCAAGGATATTCCACTAATTTCATGGAGTATAGAAGTCAAAGTTTTAACCAACTGGGTCTAATAAAGAATGGAATAACAAAGAAAATCACCATGCATGCGGTACTTTGCATAGAAAGGTTATTCCAACAGAATAATAATAACGGAACCAGGTCAGGTGAAATTTACAAGCGGGATGTTCCAACGAGAATAATAAAGATGGAACGGATCCGGTGTAAAACACACGAATAGGATATTCCAACGAGAATGATAAAGAGCGGAACCGGTCCTGTAAAACACACGACGAGGATGTTCAACGAATAATAATAAAAAGACGGAACCAGAATCCGGTGTAAAACACATGAACAGGATGTTCCAAATGAGAATAATAGAAGAATGTCACCAAGTATAGGGTAAACCACGTATACATATTATGTATAGGGTATCTGGCGTATCTGAGTTATTCAACGAATAATAAAGAATGGAATAACGGAGGATTTCACCAAGTATAGGGTATGCCGCGTATACAGGTTATTCCAACAGAATAATAAAGAATGGAATAATAGAAGTTCTCTTCATGAATAAGAAAGAATAACACCCTTACGGGTACAACAAATAATATCCCTTACCTTAGAAGAACTGAATATTAGAAAAGTGAAGTAACTGAATACTTTTCTTCTTTTCACTCTATAGTTTCTCTCTCTAGTTTCAATGAATTAAGTAAGAAATAATGAAGGAATGAGCTTTCTATTTATAGAAAAAGCGAGGGTGGCTCTTGGTCTTAACGAAGGTCAAAATGACTCTTGGTAATATTGAAGAGACAACTACTATTTCATGAAGGGTAATTAACCCTTGGAACACGAAGAGGCAATTAACTCTTGGTAATATTGAAGGGACAACTAGTATTTGAGAAGGGTAATTACTATTGGCGAAGGTAATTACTATTGTGAAGTAAATACTATTGACGAAGGTAAATACTATTGACGAAGGTAATTACTATTCAAAGGTAATTACTATTCACAAAGGTAATTACTATTGGCGAATGTAATTACTATTGAAGAAGGTAATTACTATTCACAAAGGTAATTACTATTGACGAAGGTAAATACTATTGAAAGGTAATTACTATTCATAAAAAAGTAATTACTATTGATAGAAAGAGACTTTAGATGATGACATATGGGCCCCCATAAAATAATCAAACTTACCTAAGCGTCTCATATGATCTTTATATACATCGAGGATTGAATAAATATTACCACAAATCATTTTATTTTAATCAAAAATTTTTAATCTTTCAACAATTATTAATCATTTATAACGTAAAATGCTAAATTAATAATATAACATATTATACAATAATTATTCTGCGTCATATCTCTTATATTATTGATTCAATTATTGTCACAAAGATTATCATACATATAATATGTTATATTATTAATTGAGACGACAAGTTATAAATGATTAATAAATTTTTGAAAGATTAAAAATGTGTTGATTAAACATAAAATGATTTGTGGTAATATTTATTCAATCCTTGATGTATATAAAGAGTCTGTTATGAGATGTTTGTGGTAAGTTTGATTATTTTATGGGGGGCCCATATGTCATCATCTAAGAGTCTCTTCGTCAATAGTAATTACCTTTGTGAATAGTAATTACCTTCGTCAATAGTATTTACCTTCGTCAATAGTAATTACCTTTGTGAATAGTAATTACCTTTGTGAATAGTAATTACCTTCGTCAATAGTATTTAAACTCTAGGGGTATTATTTGTTGTACCCGTAAGGGGTGTTATTCTTTCTTATTCATGAAGAGAACTTGTGTTATTCCATTCTTTATTATTCTATTGGAATAACTTGTATACGCGGCATACCCTATACTTGGTGAAATCCCTCTGTTATTCCATTCTTTATTATTCTGTTGGAATAACCTGTATACGTGGCATACCCTATAAATCATTTATATACGTGATTTACCCTATACTTGGTGCCATTCTTCTATTATTCTGTTGGAACATCCTGTCTGTGTGTTTTACACCGGACCTGGTTCCGTCTTTATTATTCTGTTGGAACATCCTGTCTGTGTGTTTTACACCGGACCTGGTTCCATCTTTATCATTCTGTTGGAATATCTTATCTGTGTGTTTTACACCGGATCTGGTTCCATCTTTATTATTCTGTTGGAACATCCTGTCGGTGTGAATTTCACCTGACTTGGTTCCGTTATTATTATTACATTGGAATAACTTTTACATCTGTATCTGCATGCATGGTGATTTCCTTTGTTATTCCATTCTTTATTATACCCAGTTGGTTAAAACTTTGACTTCTATACTCCATGAAATTAGTAGAATATTCTTGATAATTGCGTTTCATCCAGTATCTTTTCATGGAAATATTCTTCTGATCATTCTTGAATTTTACTCTACAAAACAGTATCTTGTTGACAATTTGGACGTTAATAATTCCTAGATAAATTAATTCGTGAACTTATTTTAATGAATTATTATGTCATTGTCATCATCCTCATGTTACATTATGCTATCTTTGGCTTACGTGCATAGATGAACTTAGTATGATTATGACCAGAGATCATTCGGTATAACCATGGCTTGATATAAATGATGTGACAAAAGTCCTCAGTGGCCTGTAATGCAGTGATGGATAGTTTTTGGTATGATTATGACCAGGGGTGATTCGGTATAGTCATGACCATTGATAATTTGATGAAAATCCTTGACCGTGGTATAAGGATGATTGATTATTGTGGTTTATTCATTAAACTGAGTCTTAGTGATAAAAATTTATGAAAACCTTTTAAAACCTAAAAGATAGTAGACTTTATTTTCTACTTGACTCTTTTAATGGATTGCATATTCATTACCGCAGTTAAACCGGTTGTCTATTGTATTTTATCGGTTTAACATTGTTGAAGACCTGTTGATAATTTATTACGCATTATCTTAGTTATAATATTTCTTATTGAGCTAGTTGAGCTCACCCTTTCTTTCACTGTTCTCTTCAGGAAATGAGAATATAGCTGGGACGAGTCGGGGAAAAGAGTGATGGTTCAGAAGATAGCATTAGTAGTCCTCACTATTCTGTTAAATAGTGTGACAATAAATGTAATGAGGACTCCTTGAGTATGGATATTGTCTAAATGACAATATTCCTATTAGAACTCTCAGTTTATGTATTGTCGTATGTTACACGACAGATGTATAATTAAGTTTGTATTTGAATTTATGTACCATGTAAGTGGCGACCCAAGATGGGTGACTTATACCTAATTTTGGGGGCGTCACAGTTGGTCCGTCTTTATCATTCTGTTGGAATATCCTATCTGTGTGTTTTACACCGGATCTGGTTCCATCTTTATTATTACTCGTTGGAACATCCCGCATGGTTGTGAATTTCACGACACGGTTCCGCTTTTATTATTACTGTTGGAATAACTTTTGTCATCTGAAGAACCGCATGCATGGTGATTTCTTTTGTTATTCCATTCTTTATTATACCCAGTTGGTTAAAACTTTGACTTCTATACTCCATGAATTTAGTGGAATATCCTTGATATTTGCGCTTCATCCAGTATTTAATGAATATATTTTTCTGAGCATTCTTGAATTTTACTCTACAAAGCAGTATCATGTTGACAATTTGGACGTTATTAGTTCCTGGATAAATTAATTCGTGAACTTGTTTTATTGAATTATTATGTCATTGTCATCATCCTCATGTTATATTATGTTATCTTTGGCTTACGTGCATAGATGAACTTAGTATGATTATGACCAAGGATTATTTGGTATAATCATGACCGTAATTGAAAACACGAATATCCTTGGCCAGTAGTGCATGGATAATTAGGTGGTCGTGATCTGAATTAAGTCGCGTGCGTCTCGGCATTATTGGTTTCTGATTGTATATCTTTAGCTTTGTAGTGCAAAGATGAATTGTTAATGAATATCTTTGGCGATTAAGGGAAGATGAATTTAAAATTTTTAAAGATAAAGGTATTCAAGGTATCCTCACCTCTTTATCATATCAGTGCGTACCCTAATTTCGAGGAGAAATTTCATAAGAAGGGAGGTTGTAAGACCCAGCTTTTATAAATAAAGATGAATTTTCTATAAATATTATTTTTGAATATTATGGAATAAATTTGATATAATGTTATAGTTGTGGGTAAGATTTATAAATTTTACAAAGTAAGCAAGTTGTTATAAAATATTAGTTTGGTGGGGAATATTCTTTTTGTTTGGGAATATTAAATGCGACGGCTCAATCGATGGTGGACCCCATTAACGGAAGTATTGTCGTAGTTAGAAAACGACAAAATTATCTTTCTATAAAAATAACGGCGAGGTGTTACCGTTAAAAGCTGTTGCATTACCCTTAGTAAAAATACTAAAGAATACACGTGGTTGCATAGTAGCACACGGTATTGATTATTGATGCTTTACGTGAGAAGTCACTTAGCTATACTCAATTATTACTACAAGATAATTCTTTGCATCATATCTCTTATATTATTGATTCAATTATTGTCACAAGATCATCCATATAATATGTTATATTATTAATTGAGACGACAAGTTATAAATGATTAATAATTGTTGAAAGATTAAATATGTGTTGATTAAAAATAAAATGATTTGTGGTAATATTTATTCAATCCTTGATGTATATAAAGAGTCATTATGAGACGTTTGTGGTAAGTTTGATTATTTTATGGGGGCCCATATGTCATCATCTAAGAGTCTCTTCAATCGATAGTATTTACCTTTGTGAATAGTAATTATCTTTGTGAATAGTAATTACCTTCATTCATAGTATTTACCTTTGTGAATAGTAATTACCTTTGTGAATAGTAATTACCTTCATCAATAGTATTTTACCTTCGTCGATAGTATTTACCTTTGTGAATAGTAATTACCTTTGTGAATAGTAATTACCTTCGTCGATAGTATTTACCTTCGTCGATAGTATTTACCTTCGTCAATAGTAATTACCTTCTTCAATAGTAATTACCTTCCGTCGATAATAATTACCCCTTCGCAAATAGTAGTTGTCCCTTCAATATTACGAGTTTAATCGCCTCTTGATTGTTCCAAGGTTAATTACCCCTTCATTGAATAGTAGTTGTCTCTTCATTATTACGAAGAGTCATTTTGACCCTTCGTTAAGACCAAGAGCCACCCTCGGTTTTTCTATAAATAGAAAGCTCATTCCTTCATTATTTCTTACGAATTCATTGAAACTCTGAGAGAAAACTATAGAGAGAAAGAAGAAAAGTATTCGCTACTTCACTTTTCCAATATTCATTCTTCTAAGGCAAGGATATTATTTGTTGTACCCTTAAGGGGTGTTATTCTTTCTTATTCATGAAGAGAACTTTTGTTATTCCATTCTTTATTATTACATTGGAATAACTTTTGTATCACGGCAGATACCCTATACTTGGTGAAATCCTCTGTTATTCCATTCTTTATTATTCATTGGAATAACTTTTGTATCGCTGACATACCCTATACATAATTTGTATCGTGGTTTACCCTATACTTGGTAACATTCTTCTATTATTCATTGGAACATCCATACATGTGTTTTACACCTGACTGGTTAAAATCTTTATTATTATTACATTGGAACATCACATGCATGTGTTTTACAGGATGCAGTTCCGTGTTTATCATTACATTGGAATATCACATGCATGTGTTTTACACCGGATCCGGTTCCATCTTTATTATTACATTGGAACATCCCGCTTGGTGTGAATTTTACGACTTGGTTCCGTTATTATTATTACATTGGAATAACTTTGCTACATCTTGAAGTATCGCATGCATGGTGATTTCCTTTGTTATTCCATTCTTTATTATACCCAGTTGGTTAAAACTTTGACTTCTATACTCCATGAAATTAGTAGAATATTCTTGATATTTGCGTTTCATCCAGTATCTTTTCATGGAAATATTCTTCTGATCATTCTTGAATTTTACTCTACAAAACAGTATCTTGTTGACAATTTGGACGTTAATAATTCCTAGATAAATTAATTCTTGAACTTGTTTTATTGAATTCTTATATCATTGTCATCATCCTCATGTTTATATTATGTTGAAAGTTATCTTTGGCTTACGTGCATAGATGAACTTAGTATGATTATGACCAGGGTTCATTCGGTATAATCATGGCTTGATATAAATGATGTGACAAAAGTCCTCGATGGCTTCATAATGCGATGATGGATAGTTTTTGGTATGATTATGACCAGGGTGATTAAGGTATAGTCATGACCATTGATAATTTGATGAAAATCCTTGGCCGTAGTGCGGGGATGATTAGATATTGTGGTTTATTCATTAAATCGAGTCTTAGTGATAAAAATTTATGAAAACCTTTTAAAACCCTAAAGATAGTAGACTTTATTTTCTACTTGACTCTTTTAATGGATTGCATATTCATCGCTGCGATTAAACCGCAATACTTCCGTTAATGGGGTCCACTAATGATTGAAAGCGATCAAATGCGTGTAAGACCCCAAAATTTTTTAAATAAAAGGAATTTCCTTTATTTATTATTTTGAAATAGTAAGGGTTGATTTGATTAATGTGGATAGTTAAGGGTTAAATACGCAAATATTTCAAAATAAGCAAGTGGTTATAAAATATTCATTTTTGTTTGGGGAATATTCGTTTGGTCGTGGAATATTAAATCTTGTCGGGAATATTAAATATTGGCGGCAGCCATGTGTGTGGGCCCCATAACGAAAAGCGATTGGATGAAGAAAACGACAAATATAAGTTGGTTAAAAATAACGGCGTAGTTATTACTGAATTAAGACTGCATGGAATACCCGGTGGTTAAAATACGATGTCTACGCGTGGTTGCACGATAGCACCACGGTATTACCGCAGTGTTGTTGAATTATTGATCCTTACGTAAGAAGGCACTACTCAATAATTTTCACGGTGAGTTCTTGCTCAATATTTTATTTTATTGATTCAATAATTCTTTGCGTTGATATTTTATATTATTGTTGTTCAATAATTGTCACACGCATTATCTCCATTATCGGATCAATAATTCATATTATTTGAATAATATTATTAGATATCATTATTGGCAATGTCTAGAAAGTTACATCGAGGAGAGGTTTGGTCACCTAATTGCGGCGCCAATGAGGAGAAATCCTTATCTGAAAGCCCCTCTTTCCTCGGAACGGCTGGTTGTCATAATTGTGATTACAGAATATTATTTGTGAATAATTAATTATTGATTCATATGATAAAGAAATATTTATTTTATGTGGATATAAATGATGGATTTATTTATGTGGTTATAAATGAAGAAATTATTGTTGAGGTGTTTTATCGATAATTTTATTTGGAATGGAGGTATTAAAAATTAAATCGAGATTTTTTACGATGTATTGTGTGACTTATAATTTTTAATCCGACCGCTTGGATCGTTGTAATTTTTGGATATGTTATACATATATAAGTTGAGTATATGTCCACAAATTTTGAACCGTAAAAATGTACGAATGATTTGTTATGAATTTTAAGAGGTGTCCGATTCGGAAATTAGGGTTATAATTGATTTTGGTGGAAAATTCTAGAATTGAGTGGGCCCCACTTGTGGTTGGTGAAGAAATGTGCTGAATTTTATTTCAAATGTGGTGGGTGGCAATAGTAGCGAGTAAAGCCATCAATAAGTGTCAAGTCTGCTTTGATGGCTAACATTTTCCTATAAATAGAGGGCTAAGTTAGAATTGAAAATCACACCGTAAACAAAGTTTTCTCTTTTTCTCTCTATATTATTGAGCGTATTTTGTGAGTATTTAGATACTTTGAGAGTTCTTTGCTCAAGATACAAGTTTCATTCAACATCACTTCCGACCTTTACTTCCGGCAATTGATTCTTTGAGGTAAGGGATATTATTTTTTTCAGTAATGATATTATTTCTTCAATATCATTATCTTTGAAATGTTAGTTGGAACTTTTATCAAATTTGGAACTTTTTCATGTCGGGGTTACTATTCATGAGTTACTATTCACGAGTTACTATTCATGAGTTACTATTCACGAGTTACTATTCATGAGTTACTATTCACGAGTTACTATTCATGAAAGTACTATTCATGAAAGCGTGAAGATGTTTTTTTGTGGAATTTCTATCTTTGGGTGTGAGTTTACTATTCACGATATCTGGCACTATTCACGTATCTGACACTATTCACGTATCTGCACTACTATTTATCGAAAAATAAAATTTCTTCTTTTCGTCCAAAATATCTATTTTGGATACTAGCTTTGATTGTATCCATGTTTTGATCATTCTTGAATTTTACACCACCGTGATTATTTTTGAGGTATTGTTGGACATGGATAAAACAAAGTACTAATCATTAATCCTTAATCCTTGTCATTTTGTTTCAATTGGATTCGTTCTTTAAAAATATTTTTCATCATCCTCGGTCTTAAATGATGATATTATTGAATATCTTTGATCCAGTAGTGCAAGATGAATGATTTCTGAAGAATATCTTTGGCTTTGTAGTGCAAAGATGAAAGCGGTGTTTAAATGAACATGACCGATCGATGAATATCTTTGGCACAGAGTGCAAAGATGAGCAATGTTTAAATGAACACGATCGATCGATGAATATCTTTGGCCTTTAGTGCAAAAGATGAACAGTGTTGAGATGAACATGATCGATTGATGAATATCTTTGGCTGTAGTGCAAAGATGAATATTTGATTTGAGATGAATATTGATTGATGTTACAAGGATAAAATATTGATGATGGATTTGTTAAATTCATAGATTATAGTAGATTTCATTCTCTACGTAACTCTTCTATGAATTATTATTTCACATTACGAATATTGATCTGAAACTTGTTGTCTATTGTATTCTATCAGATTTTTCCCTGTTGGAGACTAACGATAATTTGTTGTATATTATCTTAGTCATAACATTCTTTACTGGGCTAGTTGAGCTCACCCTTTTCCTTTTTGTTCCATTCTTCTCAGGAGGCGAGAATATAGCGAGTACGAGTCGGGGTATGGAATGAAGGTTTTAGAAAGGATTGTTTAGTAGTCCTCACCATTTTTGTAAAATAATGTATCAATAAATGTGATGAGGATTTATGTGAGTATAAATATTGTCTAGAAGATAATATTTGTATTTAAACTCACAGTTCTACTGTTGTAATAATAAAGTTGTAGTTGTTTACGTACCATGTATTGACAACTCGTAATGGGTGATGTATACCTATTTTGGGGGCGTCCACAGGTTGGTATCGAGCTTAGGGATATGATCTCTGGCGGAGATCGGGGAATAGAACTAGGAGGGAGAGACGAGTAAATCCTTCGCTAGTGTGTCCTACCTAAGCTTATTTGTTAGTTGGTCAAGATATATAGGGATATTATGTGATATATTGATTTCCTTAATTAACCCTTGTTTTATGATAGTTTTTTAGAATGGTCACTTTGAACGTTAACAATGGAGTGAATGAGATCGTGGAGACACCTCTAATCGCCAACGAGGATAATGTGATGTCGGTGAAGAAGGAATTAGAAATATCCATGTGGTGAGTGAAGAATTGATAGTTACTTTTAGATAATCGCAGAGGTAACAAATGAGAGAGAGAGGAAGAAGAGGAAGAAGAGGTACTGAAGAGAGTTTATTAGAGGTATTTTATGATCGAAATATAGAATTGCAAAATCGTATTCATGAGTTAGAAGAGCAGGCTAAAGAATTGCAGGCAGTCGTGGAGCAAAAGGATGCAACGATTCAAGCTTGTGTTACCCGATACGTGATGCTTGAACAGAAGCACTCTTTGGCAGAGTATAAGATGATAAAGCTGGAATCTGAGCTGAAAGAAGAAATAATTGAACGAGTGAGAATGAGTGATGCATGGGTAAAAGCTGCACGACGCGTTGATATTATGGAAAGAGATGTCCAATCTAAAAAGAGAAGATTTAACGATGACGGGAAGACGTCGGCAGAACATCGATACCATCAACAAATTCTAGGGGAAGAGAACGATCGCCGCTAGATCTGCTACGAGATGTGGAGAGGAGGGACATATAAGGTCAAACTGCTCAAAGCCTTCCAAGGTATGCTATAATTGTGGAAAAGAAGGACATATCGCTCGAGATTATACGATATCGAAACCCAGTCCAAATGTGAATGGTGACTCAAAAGGATGTCCCGTAAAAGTCAAAGTCAACGGTTCTTGGAAGAGCGTTTGTCGTGACCGGTTAAAATGCGAGAAACCGAACGAAGTTAGCACGGGTTAGTTAATTATAAATTCTTGTGAAGTTTATACCTTACTAGATACTTTGCTTCTACCCATTCTTTTATCTCTCTTGCTTACTCAACGTTTGAACTTGACTACGGAGAAATTAGACTTTGACCTATTTATGGAGAATCCGTTAGGAGAAACTTTCATTACATCTGTTGTTTAGAAATCTTGTTTGATTCAGTTGGCACTATCACATTACCTCGTTAACCTTATTTCTATAGAGATATTTGCTTTTGATGTGATTTTAAGGTTAACTACTCATCATGCCAAATTGATTGCTTTTGTAAGGTTGTTAGTTTTCATATTCCTAAGCAACTTTGTTATTCAATTCAAGCAATCAAACCATTGTAATCAAACATTTTCATATCAAGCCATGAAGTCATTCGTTTATTACGGATGTCAAGTTTTCTTAGTCCATGTTATGGATTTGAATAAAGACACGCCGATTTGAATAATATTCTGTTGTTATTGATTTTTCCTGAAGAATTTCTTGGCTTACTCCCAAAGCACGATATTAAATTTTGTATCGACTTTGAACCCTAAACAAAACTCATTTCTAAAATCTCATATAGAATGGCTCTATTGAACCTCGGGAGTTAAAAATTCAACTATAAATTTGGTACCGAGCCTTTATCTTGTGACTTCCTTTGTGGAATTCACCTGCTTTAACTCTCTATAGGGGCGCCATATTATTATGCGATAGTAAATCGATAGGTGTCATTGTGACGTGCTATCCAAGATTGGGATATGAGTCACGATTGAGAGCAACCTAAGTCGATTATCGAAAGACGTAGCTTTCAAGCTTAGTTGGTTATTATCGGAGATTCAATGAAGGATATTCTCGAATCGCTATTCCATTAACGCAATCGACTCGTAGAGATACAAAATTCGAATGGAGCAAGGATTGTGGGAAGAGCTTGAAGAACTCAAGAGGAGACTCATTTCAAAGACATGTTCGACCATGCCATCCTGGAAAAAGTTTAACGTGGTAGGCGACGTGTTGAGTGAAGATCGTATACAAGTCACGGTACGATATTGTCAAAGACTAATTTCAGAGAATTTACAAATAATAAAGATGGAGATGAAAACTCTAGGTACCCACGTGATGATATACGAGTATAATCGACTTTAGTTAAAGTTTGCTCAAGCCACCGAATCTTGAGTGATGCGTATAAAGAGGAAAGTACAAGAAGGAGCTATTAGGGCGAGAATTGATGAAGAAGGAATACTTGAGTCCACTCTGAACTTTGTATTCCTAACGACTGATTTGAGGTACAAGATTATGATGGAGGCACACAATACACCATTTGCAATCCATCCTCGAAGTACTAAAATGTATCGTGATCTTGACATACATTTTGGTGGAATAATATGAAGAGAGAGATTGCAAAGTTTATCTCGATGTGTTTAACTTGCTGAACGTAAAGGCGACATCTAGTACCTAAGGGTCCGTTGCAACCACTTGACATTCCTGGAATGGAAGTGGGAACACATTACCATAGATTTCATTACGGGTCTTCCTATGGTTTCTCAAGGCATCAATGCTATTTGGGTTATTGTTGATAGATTAACCAAGTCTCGCTCATTTCTTCCGATACGAGAGACTTATTCCTTGAACGCCTTTTTCTCGTATGTACGTAAATGCGATTGTGAGATTGCATGGCATGCCAAGATCCATAGTTTTAGATCGTGACCCAAGATTCACTTCATGATTTTGGGTTAGAAAGCTATGGGCACGCAATTTCTGATTGGCTTGGCATACCATCCTCAAACGGATGGGCAATCGAAAGGACTACTCAAACTCTTGAAGATATATTAAAACTCGTGTCCTAGATTTCAAAGGAAGTTGGGATAAGTACTTGCCATTGGTGGAATTCTCATACAACAATAGTTATTAAACAAATATAGGCATGGTTCCATTCAAGCATTATATGGACGAAAATGTCGTTCTCCAATATGTTGGGATGAGGTGGGTGAAGCAACATTGTTGGGACCCGAGAGTTAATACGTATGATCACCGAAAAGATCCAAATGATTCGACAACGTATACAAAAAGGCACAAGATCGACAAAAGAGTTATGCGGATCTTCATCGAAAGGACGTGGAATTTAATGTAGGGGATCATGTATTGTTGCGAGTTGCTCCATGGAAGGGAGTTACAAGATTTGGGAAGAGAGGAAAGCTCAATCCACGATTTATTGGTCCATTTCAAATTCTTGACCGAGTAGGAAATGTAGCCTATAGACTTGCGTTACCTCCAAGTATGTCTCGTGTTCATAATGTGTTTCACATATCCGCATTTCAGTAAATATGTGAAAGACCCGAACCACGTTATTGAGTTAGAACCGGACGAGATAGCCAAGACTTAACGTGTGAGGAGGTACCATCAAGATCTTGGATAGGAAGGAGCATGTCCCTACGCCAAGAAAGGTCATACCACAAGTTAAAGTTTTGTGGAGGAATCATGCTATAGAGAAAATGACACGGGAATTGGAAACGGAAATGAAAGCGAGGTATCCTCACCTTTTGAAAAACACCAGTATCGTCGTCGTCAATTTCGAGGACGAAATTTCATAAGGAGGGAGGTTGTAAGACCCCAAAATTTTTTTAAATAAAAGGAATTTCCTTTATTTATTATTTTGAAATAGTAAGGGTTGATTTGATTAATGTGGATAGTTAAGGGTTAAATACGCAAATATTTCAAAATAAGCAAGTGGTTATAAAATATTCATTTTGTCTGGAATATTCGTTTGGTCGTGGAATATTCAAATCGCTTGTGGAATATTAAATGCATTTACGCCAAGACCCATGTGTGGGCCCCCATAACTTGAAAGCGATTGGATGAAGAAAACGACAAATATAAGTTGGTTAAAAATAACGGTAGTTGTTCTGAAGTTAAGATCGTTGAATACCCGGTGGTTAAAATACGATGTCTGGCGTGGTTGCCGAGAGTTTACGGTATTGCATGCAAAGATTGTTGAATTATTGATCCTTACGTGAAGGCACTACTCAATAATTTTCATGAGTTAATTCTTTATTCAATATTTTATTTTATTGATTCAATAATTGCTTGCGTTGATATTTTATATTATTGTTGTTCAATAATTATCACCGCACATTATCTCCATTATCGGATCAATAATTCATATTATTTGAATAATATTATTAGATAGCATTATTGGCAATGTCTAGAAAGTTCTCATCAAGGAGAGGTTTGGTCACCTAATTGCGGCGCCATGAAGAGAAATCCTTATCTGAAAGCCCCTCTTTCTGAGGAACTACCGTCATTGTCATAATTGTGATTCTGTAATATTATTTGTGAATAATTAATTATTGATTCATATGATAAAGAAATATTTATTTTATGTGGATATAAATGATGGATTTATTTATGTGGTTATAAATGAAGAAATTATTGTTGAGGTGTTTTATCAGTAATTTTGTCGGAATGGAGGTATTAAAAATTAAATCAGTATTTTTACGATGTATTGTGTGACTTATAATTTTTAATCCGACCGTTGGATCGTTGTAATTTTTGGATATGTTATACATATATAAATTGAGTATATGTCCACAAATTTTGAACCGTTAAAAATGTACGAATGATTTGTTATGAATTTTAAGAGGTGTCTGATTCGGAAATTAGGGTTATAATTGATTTTGGTGGAAAATTCTAGAATTGAGTGGGCCCCACTTGTGGTTGGTGAAGAAATGTGCTGAATTTTATTTCAAATGTGGTGGGTGGCAATAGTAGCGGTAAAAGCCATCGTGTAGCAGGTCAAGTCTCGCTTGGTACGGGCTAACATTTTCCTATAAATGAGGGCTAAGTTAGAATTGAAAATCACACCGAAACAAAGTTTTCTCTCTTTCTCTCTATATTATTGAGCGTATTTTGTGAGTATTTAGATACTTTGAGAGTTCTTTGCTCAAGACAAGTTTCATTCAAGATCACTTCCCGCCTTTCCTTCCGGCAATCTTGATTCTTTGAGGTAAGGGATATTATTTTTTTGTAATGATATTATTTCTTCAATATCATTATCTTTGAAATGTTGGTTGGAACTTTTTATCAAATTTGGAACTTTTTCATGTCGGGGTTACTATTCATGAGTTACTATTCACGAGTTACTATTCATGAGTTACTATTCACGAGTTACTATTCATGAGTTACTATTCACGAGTTACTATTCACGAGTACTATTCATGAAGCGTGAAGATGTTTTTTTGTGGAATTTCTATCTTTGGGTGTCGGAGTTACTATTCACGTATACGGCACTATTCACGTATACGACACTATTCACGTATACGGCACTATTCATCGAAAAATAAAATTTCTTCTTTTCGTCCAAAATATCTATTTTGGATACTAGCTTTGATTGTATCCATGTTTTGATCATTCTTGAATTTTACACCACTGTGATTATTTTTGAGGTATTGTTGGACATGGATAAAACAAAGTACGAATCATTAATCCTTAATCCTTGTCATTTTGTTTCACTGGATTCGTTCTTTAAAAATATTTTTCATCATCCTCAGTCTTAAATGATGATATTATTGAATATCTTTGGTCCAGAGTGCAAAAGATGAATGATTTCTCAAGAATATCTTTGGCCCAGAGTGCAAAGATGAGCAGTGTTTAAATGAACATGACCGATCGTCGATGAATATCTTTGGCCGTAGTAAAAGATGAGCAGTGTTCAAATGAACATGATCGATGATGAATATCTTTGGCCTTTAGTGCAAAGATGAACAGTGTTGAGATGAACATGATCGATTGATGAATATCTTTGGCACAGTAGTGCAAAGATGAATATTTGATTTGAGATGAATATTGATTGATGTTACAGGATAAAATATTGATGATGGACCGTTAAATTCATAGATTATAGTAGATTTCATTCTCTACGTAACTCTTCTATGAATTATTATTTCATTGCGAATATTGATCCGAAACTTGTTGTCTATTGTATTCTATCGATTTTTCCTGTTGGAGACTAACGATAATTTGTTGTATATTATCTTAGTCATAACATTCTTCTTTCGGGCTAGTTGAGCTCACCCTTTTCCTTTTGTTCCATTCTTCTCAAGAGGCGAGAATATAGCGAGTACAGCCTGGGGTATGGAATGAAGGTTTTAGAAAGGATTGTTTAGTAGTCCTCACCATTTTGTAAAATAATGTATCAATAAATGTGATGAGGATTTATGTGAGTATAAATATTGTCTGAAGATAATATTTGTATTTAAACTCACAGATTTCTTGTTGTAATAATAAAGTTGTAGTTGTTTACGTACCATGTATTGACAACTCGTAATGGGTGATGTATACCTATTTTGGGGGCGTCACAAAGATTTAATATTCCCCACAAAAAGAATATTCCCAGACCAAACGAATATTTTATAACAACTTGCTTACTTTGCAAAATTTATAAATATTACCCACAACTATAACATTATATCAAATTTATTCCATAATATTCAAAAATAATATTTATAAAAATTCATCTTTATTTATAAAAGTCAGGGTCTTACAACCTCCCTTCTTATGAAATTTAAGCCCTCGAAATTAGGGTAAATGAGTGATATGATAAAGAGGTGAGGATACCTTGAATACCTTTATCGTTAAAAATATTAAATTCATCTTCACAATCCCGGCAAAGATATTCATTAACAATTCATCTTTGCACTACAGCCAAAGATATACAATCATAAAACCAATAATGCTGAGACGCAGCTTAATAGTATCACGACCACGAATTATCCATGCACCAATCGGCCAAGGATATTCGTGTTTTCAATTACTGATCATGATTATACCGAATAATCCTTGGTCATAATCATACCAAGTCTATCAATGCACTACTACCAAAGATGACTTTCACCACATCCATGAATTAATATTTCATTGCTGAGACTCAACTCAATAATTAATCCATATCATCGAATCATCCCTGCACTACAGGCCAAGGATATTCATTAATATCACGACCACGAATTATCCATGCACTATGGGCCAAAGATAATCGTGTATTCATTAAGATCACGACCACGAATTATCCATGCACTACGACCAAAGATAATCGTGTATTCATTAGTATCACGACCACAAATTATCCATGCACTACGACCAAAGATAATCGTGTATTCATTAGTATCACGACCACAAATTATCCATGCACTACTACCAAAGATAATCGTGTATTCATTAAGTATCACGACCACAAATTATCCATGCACTACTACGGCGAAGATAATCGTGTTTTCAATTACGGTTATGATTATACCCAACAATCCTCGGTCATAATCATACCAAGTCCATCTATGCACTACAGAATACGAGATGACTTTCAACATAATATAAACTTGAGGATAATGATATAAAGAATCAATCAAATGAGATAAAGGATAAATATTAAACATTTATAATATAATTTATCCGAGATTCAAGAATATCCCCATGTTATCAATCACTTAATAATCTCATAATCTAATATCATTAATATTATAACAATATTTTAATCACTTCTTAAATTTATAAACAATTTATCTCAATTGTTTACGCTTTACCATATAATGCATTTAATCATTCAAAAATGCCATACTCATAAGATATCATCACCAATTATCAAATCCCTCATCAAAAAAATATATGCATATACTCTATATAGGATTCTCTAGCCATAAAATCCTATTTTCAACTTTGTTACTTCACATAACATATTTAACTCATATGTTTGTAACTAAACTATTTTCATGAAAAATACCAAATCAGTCCCAAAAATATTTCTTTTATGGGATTTAGCATAATATAGTCCCATAATGAAAATATATTTTTCTCGAATTTTTAAAATTCATTTACTATTTTTCAAAAATCAATTTCTTATTAATTCCTTAAGAAATTTGCTACCTCAAGTTTAACTCCGAAATTCCTAAATCTTGGCGGGACCTTACACATGTTAATGTGAGCCTCCATTTAAATTTCATGGTCATCTGAGTTATAGAACTCCGGTTATAGCATTTTCTTTAAAAAACCTAAATATTGAAATGGTCATAACTTGTCCCAAAAGGCCGAATTTTTCACATAAATTTAGTGGTAAAAAAATACTTTTACAAAAAACGTGGCGAGAGCTTTTTGGACATTTTGAAGTTTTGACTCCTTTGCTAAAATCACCCACACGAAAAATCTACAACACCTTTTTCATTGATTCCACTTGGATTAGTTAGGTAACTCATAGATCTAACTCTAGGACTTAACCACACTCAAAAATTCAAAATATAATAGGAGATTTGGTCAATTGAATTTCATGTTACGTTTTCACCAAAATCTGGTTTTTAACTCCTTGTGATTTTTAAGAAACTTTCATGTCTTCACATACTAACCAACATAACTCATCATAACACTTACTAATACCACGTATACCCATGATTTTCATTAGTCCAATGCTTTTATTATGACTTTCATCATAAACCACGTAAACTATTCATTTTAGTTGAAGAAATATTTGAGGGTTTAAGAAATGGGTTTTATACCGGGGTCAATACGAAATTCGATTTCACGCTCTAAGTAGGCTAAGAAGTCTTCAAGAATACGCCAGGAAATTTATTAATAATAGAAATATCATTCAAAACTGTGACTCTCATCCAAGATTTGGATAGTACGTCACATTGATACCAACTGTGACTTCTATCCCTTAACCTAGATAGCACCTCACAATGATACCTATAAACTTGCCATCTTCATTCATGATGTCGCCATCGTATAATCGGCTTGCGGCAGCATTCCACACAAGGAAGTCAACAACGAAAGGTTCGGGGCTCTTTACTTATGGCTTGATATGACAATAATTGACTTTAGTAGTTTGGTTACTTAAATTTGCACAACAAGTTGGTTATGAATATAAAAGCTAACAACCTTACGAAAAGCATGATAAGTAGTTAACCAATTGATTCCTAAAATCACATCAAAGGCAAATATTTTCAAAAAGATAAGATCGACAGGTATCGTGAAAATGTTTATTTGAATCAAACAAGATTTAAAAATAGTAGCGGTAGCAAAGGCTCCTACTAACGAAGTTTCAACCAATAAGTCAAAGTTTAACTTCTTCGGAGTCAAATTTAAACGTTGAACACAACTAGGTGAAAATCCTTGACTGTGGTACAGGGATGATTAGATATTGTGGTTTATTCATTAAACTAAGTCTTAGTGATAAAAATTGACGAAAATCTTTTAAAACATAAAAGATAGTAGACTTTATTTTCTACTTGACTCTTTTAATGGATTGCATATTCTGCTGTAGTTAAACTGGTTGTCTATTGTATTTTATCAGTTTAACATTGTTGAAGACTAATGATAATTTATTCTGCATTATCTTAGTTATAATATTTCTTACTGGGATAGTTGAGCTCACCCTTTCTTTCACTGTTCTCTTCAGGAAATGAGAATATAGCTGGGACGAGTCGGGGAAAAGAGTGATGGTCCCGAAGATAGCATTAGTAGTCCTCACTATTCTGTTAAATAGTGTGACAATAAATGTAATAAGGACTCCCTGAGTATAGATATTGTCTAAATGACAATATTCCAATTAGAACTCTCAGTTTATGTATTGTCTACTAGATATTATACAACCTCAAAAGGATTCTTCATTACAATTATTATCACACTATTTCACATAATAGTGAGGACTACTAATGCTATCCTCTGGACCATCACCCTTTTCCCCGACTCGTCCCAAATGATATTCTCATTTCAAGAGAACAAAGAAAGAAAGGGTGAGCTCAACTAGCCCAAAGAAGAAATATTATAACTAAGATAATGCGTAATAAATTATCATTAGCCTTCAACAATGTTAAACCGATAAAATACAATGTACAACAAGTTTAATCAAGCAATGAATAAGCAATCCATTAAAAGAATCAAGTAGAAAATAAAATCTACTATCTTTTATGATTTAAAAGGTTTTTCATCATCAATTATAAATTTGAGACTCGACTTTTAATAAATATTCCACATCATCGAATCACCCCTCGCACTACTACTGCCAAGGATATTCTTTAAGTATCACGACCACAATTATTCATGCACTACGGGCCAAGAATAGTTGTGTATTCATTAATGGTCATGATCATGCCAACAATCGCCCATCAATGCACTACTACCAATCGAGGATTTTTACCACATCATTTGTAACATTACGGTCATGATTACACCGAATAGTCTCTGGTCATAATCATACCAAGTCCATCTATGCACTATAGGCCACAGATGACTTTCAACATAATATAAACATGAGGATGATGACAATGATATAAGAATTCAATAAAACAAGTTCAAGAATTAATTTATCTAGGAACCAATAACATCCAAACTGTCAACATGATACTGCTATGTAGAGTAAAATTCAAGAATACTGAGAAGAATATTTCCATGATAGGATACTGGATGAAGCGCAAATATTAAGGATATTCCACTAATTTCATGGAGTATAGAAGTCAAAGTTTTAACCAACTGGGTATAATAAAGAATGGAATAACAAAAGAAATCACCATGCATGCGGTACTTCGCATAGACAAGTTATTCCAACGTATAATAAAAATCGGAACCAGTCGGGTGAAATTCACAATTCCGATGTGATGTTCTAATGTAATAATAAGTGCGAATAATAAATAATGGAACCAGTCCTGTGTAAAACACTCGAGATGTGATATTCCGATAGAATAATAATAAAGATTTTAACCAGTCCTAAAACACACATGTGATATATTCAATGTAATAATAAAGACTTTAATAATATAAGGATTTCACCAAGTATAGGGAGTCCGTATACAAGTTATTCCAATGTAATAAATAAGAATGGAATAACATAAGGATTTCACCAAGTATAGGGTATGCCAGACATATAAAAGTTATTCCAACCGAATAATAAAGAATGGAATAATGTGTTTCTCTTCGTGAATAAGAAAGAATAACACCCTTACGAATACAACAAATAATATCCCTTACCTTAGAAGAACCGAATATTGGAAAAGTGAAGTAGCGAATACTTTTCTTCTTTCTCTCTATAGTTTCTCTCTAGAGTTTCAATGAATTCGTAAGAAATAATGAAGGAATGAGCTTTTTATTTATAGAAAAACCGAGGGTGGCTCTTGGTCTTAACGAAGGGTCAAAATGACTCTTGGTAATATCAAGAGACAACTACTATTTCATGAAGGGGTAATTAACCCTTGGAACAATCAAGAGGCGCTTAACTCTTGGTAATATTGAAGGGACAACAACTATTTGCGAAGGGGTAATTACTATTGACGGTAATTACTATCGATTTGAAGGTAATTACTATCGACGAAGGTAAATACTATTGATTGAAGGTAAATACTATCGATTTAAGGTAATTACTATTCACAAAGGTAATTACTATTCACAAAGGTAATTACTTATCGACGAATGTAATTACTATCAAGAAGGTAATTACTATTCACAAAGGTAATTACTATCGATGAAGGTAAATACTATCGATTTAAGGTAATTACTATTGAAGAAGGTAATTACTATTGATGAAGGTAAATACTATCGATTTAAGGTAAATACTATTGACGAAGGTAATTACTATTCACAAAGGTAATTACTATTGACGAAGGTAAATACTATTGACGAAGGTAATTACTATTCACAAAGGTAATTACTATTGACGAAGGTAAATACTATTGACGAAGGTAATTACTTATTCACAAAGGTAATTACTATTGACGAAGAGACTCTTAGATGATGACATATGGGCCCCCCATAAAATAATCAAACTTACCATAAACGTCTCATAACAGACTCTTTATATACATCAAGGATTGGATAAATATTACCACAAATCATTTTATTTTTAATCAACACATTTTTAATCTTTCAACAATTATTAATCATTTATAACTTGTCGTCTCAATTAATAATATAACATATTATACAGATGATACTGTGACAATAATTGAATCAATAATATAAAAGATATGATGCAGCAATTACTGTAGCAATAATTGAGTATAGCTAAGTGACTTCTCACGTAAGCATCAATAATCAATACCGTGTGCTACTATGCAACCACGCGTATTACTGTACTTTTACCACCGGGTAGTTCAATAGTTTTGACGGTAACACCTCTGCCGTTATTTTTATAGAAAAATTATTTTGTCGTTTTCTAACTATGACAATACTTCCGTTGTGGGGTCCACCAATGATTGAGCCGTCGTACGAATATTCCCCGACCAAACGAATATTTTATAACAACTTGCTTACTTTGCAAAATTTATAAATATTACCCACAACTTAACATTATATCAAATTTATTCCATAATATTCAAAAATAATATTTATAAAAAATTCATCTTTATTTATAAAAGCTGGGGTCTTACAACCTCCCCTTCTTATGAAATTTCGCCCTCGAAATTAGGGTACGTACCTGATATGATAAAGAGGTGAGGATACCTTGAATACCTTTATCGTTAAAAATATTAAATTCATTAAACTGAGTCTTAGTGATAAAAATTGATGAAAACCTTTTAAAACCTAAAAGATAGTAGACTTTATTTTCTACTTGACTCTTTTAATGGATTGCATATTCCGCTGCAGTTAAACTGGTTGTCTATTGTATTTTATCAGTTTAACATTGTTGAAGACTAATGATAATTTATTCTGCTTTATCTTAGTTATAATATTTCTTCTTCGGGCTAGTTGAGCTCACCCTTTCTTTCACCGTTCCCTTCAGAAATGAGAATATAAATTTGGTCGAGTCAGCAACTGAGTAATGGTCCGGAGGGATAGCATTAGTAGTCCTCACTATTCTCGTGAAATAGTGTGATAATAATTGTAATGAGGACTCCTTTTGAGTTTGTATAATATCTAGTAGACAATATTTGCATTCAAACTCACGCTTTATGTCAGATTGCATACCCATGCTTATATTAGTAAGTTGTATTTAAATTCTGTACCATGTAAGTGGCGACCCAAGATGGGTGACGTATACCTAATTTTGGGGGAGTCACAGTTGGTATCAGAGCCATAAGTGTGAAGAGCCCTAGCCTACCCTAGAGTGTGAAATCGAATTTTGTATTGACCCCAGTACAAAACCCATTTCTTAAACCCTCAAATATTTCTTCAACTAAAATGAACAGTTTACGTGGTTTATGATGAAAGTCATAATAAAAGCATTGGACTAATGAAAATTATGGGTATACGTAGTATTAGTAAGTGTTATGATGAGTTATGTTGGTTAGTATGTGAAAACATGAAAGTTTCTTAAAAATCACAAGGAGTTTAAAACCAGATTTTGGTGAAAAATGTAACATGAAATTCAATTGACCAAATCTCTTATTATATTTTGAATTTTTGAGTGTGGTTAAGTCCTAGAGTTAGATCTATGAGTTACCTAACTAATCCAAGTGGAATCAATGAAAAAGGTGTTGTAGATTTTCGTGTGGACTGATTTTAGCAAAGGAGTCAAAACATCAAAATGTCCAAAAAGCTGCTGCCACAATTTTGTAAGGGCTGTTTCGGCCACTTAATTAGTGAGAAAAATTCAGGCCTTTTAGGACATAAAAGTATATGGTATAAAGAACGTCGTGTCCAAAAATGAGCTCATTCCGACTTAAAATGAGCAAGTTATGACCATTTCAATATTTAGGTTTTTTGATGAAAATGCTATAACCGGAGTTCTATAACTCGATGACCATGAAATTTAAACTGGAGGCTCACCTTAACATGTGTAAGGTCCCGCCAAGATTTGGGAATTTTGGAGTTAAACTTGAGGTAGCTAATTTCTTAAGGAATTAATTAGAAATTGATTTTGAAAAATAGTAAATGAATTTTAAAATTCCGAGAAAAATATATTTTCATTATGGGACTATATTATGCTAAATCCCAGAAAAGAAATATTTTTGGGACTGATTTGGTATTTTTCATGAAAATAGTTTAATTACGAAATATATGAGTTAAATATGTTATGTGAAGTAACAAAGTTGAAAATAAGATTTTATGGCTAGAGAATCCTATATAGAGTATATGCATATTTTTGAGGATTTGATAATTGGTGATGATATCTTATGAGTATGGCATTTTGAATGATTAAATGCATTATATGGTAAAGCGTAAACAATTGAGATAAATTATTTATAAATTTAAGAAGTGATTAAAATATTGTTATAATATTAATGGTATTAGATTATGAGATTATTAAGTGATTGATAACATGGGGATATTCTTGAATCTGGATAAATTATATTATAAATGTTTAATATTTATCCTTTATCTCATTTAATTGATTCTTTATATCATTATCCTCATACGCTTAAATTATGTTGAAAGTCATCTCGGGCTTTTGTAGTGCATAGATGGACTTGGTATGATTATGACCGAGGATTGTTCTAGTATAATCATAACCGTAATTGAAAACACGATTATCTTTGGTAGTAGTGCATGGATAATTTATGGTCGTGATACTTAATGAATACATGACTATCTTTGGTAGTAGTATGGATAATTTGTGGTCGTGATACTAATGAATACACGATTATCATTGGTAGTAGTGCATGGATTATTTGTGGTCGTGTTACTAATGAATGCACGATTATCTTTGGTAGTAGTGCATGGATAATTTGTGGTCGTGATACTAATGAATACACGATTATCTTTGGCCGTCATCGCATGGATAATTTGTGGTCGTGATAAATGAATGAATATCCTTGTCTCCGTAGTGCGAGGGATGATTCGATGATACTGAATTAATTATTGAAATGAGTCTCAAAGAATGAAATATTAATTCATGGATGTGGTAAAAGTCATCTTTGGTCAGTAGTGCATTGATAGACTTGGTATGATTATGACCAAGGATTATTCAAAGATAATCATGATCAGATTGAAAACACGAATATCCTTGGCCAAGAAGTGCATGGATAATTCGTGGTTGTGATACTATTGTCAAGCATCTCAAAGATTATTGGTTTACTACAGTTGTATATCTTTAGCTTTGTAGTGCAAAGATGAATTGTTAATGAATATCTTTGGCGGATTGCGAAGATGAATTTAATATTTTTAACGATAAAGGTATTCAAGGTATCCTCACAAATTATCCCTATATTCTGACCGACCAATAAAATAGCACATAAACTTAGGTAGGTCATACTAGCGAAGGTATTCACCGTCTCTCCCCTCCTAGTACTATTCTCACATCTTAGCCAGGATCATATCCTAAGCTCGATACCAACCGCGACGCCCCAAAAATTAGGTATACGTCCACCCATCTTGGGTCGCCACTTACATGGTACAAATTTAAATACAACTTACTAATATAACTGTAGGTATACAATACGACATAAACCGTGAGTTTGAATACAAATATTGTCTACTAGATATTATACAAACTCAAAAGGAGTCCTCATTACAATTATTATCACACTATTTCACGGAATAGTGAGGACTACTAATGCTATCCTCCGGACCATTACTCTGCTCCTCGACTCGTCCCAAATATATTCTCATTTCCTAAAGAGAACAGTGAAAGAAAGGGTGAGCTCAACTATCCCAGTAAGAAATATTATAACTAAGATAATGCGAGAATAAATTATCAAGAGTCTTCAACAATGTTAAACCGATAAAATACAATAGACAACCAGTTTAATCAGAAGCGGAATATCTAATCCATTAAAAGAGTCAAGTAGAAAATAAAGTCTACTATCTTTTAGGTTTTAAAAGGTTTTCATCAATTTTTATCACTAAGACTCAGTTTAATGAATAATTAATGAATAAACCACAATATCTAATCATCCCCGTACCACGGTCAAGGATTTTCATCAAATTATCAATGGTCATGACTATACCGAATCACCCCTAGTCATAATCATACCAAAACTATCCATCATCGAATTACGAGCCATCGAGGACTTTTGTCACATCATTTATATCAAGCCATGATTATACCGAATGAACCCCGTCATAATCATACTAAGTTCATCTATACACGTAAGCCAAAGATAACTTTCAACATAATATAAACATGAGGATGATGACAATGATATAAGAATTCAATAAAATAAGTTCAAGAATTAATTTATCTAGGAATTATTAACGTCCAAATTGTCAACAAGATCTTGCTTTTGTAGAGTAAAATTCAAGAATGATCGGAAGAATATTTTCATAAAAAGATATCTTTGGATGAAACGCAAATATCAAGAATATTCTACTAATTTCATGGAGTATAGAAGTCAAAGTTTTAACCAACCGGGTATAATAAAGAATGGAATAACAATGGAAATCACCATGACGCATGCGATGCCAGATAGCATACGAAGTTATTCCAATGAATAATAATAATAACGAACCGTGTCGTGAAATTCACAAAGCGGGATGTTCCAACAGAATAATAAAGATGGAACCCGGATCCGATGTAAAACACAGATAGGATATTCCAACAGAATGATAAAGACGGAACCAATCCCTGTAAAACACACGCATGTGATGTTCCAATGTAATAATAATAAAGATTTTAACCAGTGTCCGTGTAAAACACACAGAGAAGATGTTCCAACGTAATAATAGAAGAATGTCACCAAGTATAGGGTAAACCACGATATACAAATTATGTATAGGGTATGTCACAGATATACAAAGTTATTCCAACGAGAATAATAAAGAATGGAATAACAGAGGGATTTCACCAAGTATAGGGTATGCAGCGTATACTGAGTTATTCCAATGTAATAATAAAGAATGGAATAATGAAGTTCTCTTCATGAATAAGAAAGAATAACACCCTTACTTGGGCAACAAATAATATCCCTTACCTTAGAAGAACCTGAATATTAGAAAAGTGAAGTAACTAATACTTTTCTTCTTTCACTCTATAGTTTCTCTCTCAGAGTTTCAATGAATTCGTAAGAAATAATGAAGGAATGAGCTTTCTATTTATAGAAAAACCGAGGGTGGCTCTTGGTGTTAACGAAGGGTCAAAATGACTCTTGGTAATAATGAAGAGACAACTACTATTTCATGAAGGGTAATTAACCCTTGGAACAATCAAGAGCGATTAACTCTCGGTAATATTGAAGCGACAACTACTATTTGTGAAGGGGTAATTACTATTGACGAAGGTAATTACTATTGAAGAAGGTAATTACTATTGACAAAGGTAAATACTATTGACGAAGGTAAATACTATTGACGAAGGTAATTACTATTCACAAAGTTATTACTATTCACAAAGGTAAATACTATTGACGAAGGTAATTACTATTCACAAAGATAATTACTATTCACAAAGGTAAATACTATTGACGAAGAGACTCTTAGATGATGACATATATGCTTCCCCATAAAAAAATCAAACTTACCACAAACGTCTCATAATGACTCTTTATATACATCAAGGATTGAATAAATATTACCATAAATCATTTTATTTTTAATCAACACATATTTAATCTTTCAACAATTATTAATCATTTATAACTTGTCGCCTCAATTAATAATATAACATATTATACGAGATGATACTGTGTGACAATAATTGAATCAATAATATAAGAGATATGATGCAAAGAATTATCAGAATAATAATCGAGTATAGCTAAGTGACTTCTCACGTAAGCATCAATAATCAATACTGCAGTGTGCTACTATGCAACCACGCAGTATTCTTTGTACTTTTACTACCGGGTAGTTCAACAGTTTTAACGGTAACACCTCTCCGCCGTTATTTTATAGAAAGATAATTTTGTCGCTTTTCAAACTACGACAATACTTCCATTATGGGGTCCACCATTGATTGAGTAAAATGTCTAATATTCCCCAGACCAAACGAATATTTTAATGGATTGCTTATTCATTTGCAGTTTAAATCGCAATACTTCCGTTATGGGGTCCACTTAATGATTGAGCCGTAAAATGCGTTAATATTCCCCGACAAAAAGAATATTCCCCACCAAACGAATATTTTATAACAACTTGCTTACTTTGCAAAATTTATAAATATTACCCACAACTATAACATTATATCAAATTTATTCCATAATATTCAAAAATAATATTTATAGAAAATTCATCTTTATTTATAAAAGTTGAGGTCTTACAACCTCCCTTCTTATGAAATTTAAGCCCTCGAAATTAGGTAATGCACTGATATGATAAAGAGGTGAGGATACCTTGAATACCTTTATCATTAAAAATATTAAATTCATCTTCGCAATCCGCCAAAGATATTCATTAACAATTCATCTTTGCACTACAGACTAAAGATATACAACTGTAAAACCAATAATGCTGAGACATAGCTAAATAGTATCACGACCACGAATTATCCATGCACTACTTGCCAAGGATATTCGTGTTTTCAATTATGGTCATGATTATACCGAATAATCCTTGGTCATAATCATACCAAAAACTATCCATCACTACATTACAGGCCACTGAGAACTTTTATCACATCATTTATAACAAGCCATGATTATACCGAATGATCCCTGGTCATAATCATACTAAGTTCATCTATGCACGTAAGCCAAAGATAACTTTCAACATAATATAAACATGAGGATGATGACAATGATATAAGAATTCAGTCAAACAAGTTCAAGAATTAATTTATCTAGGAATTATTAACGTCCAAATTGTCACAAAGATCTTTGTTTTGTACAAGAAAATTCAAGAATGATCGTAAGAATATTTCCATGAAAAGATATCTTTGGATGAAACGCAATTATCAAGAATATTCTACTAATTTCATGGAGTATAGAAGTCAAAGTTTTAACCAATTGGGTATAATAAAGAATGGAATAACAAAGGAAATCACCATGCATGATGTACTTCACATGATGTTATTCCAATGTAATAATAATAACGCAACGAGTGTCGTGAAATTCACACCGATAGGATGTTCCAACGAATAATAAAGATGGAACCGGATCCGATTATAAAAAACACATGAATAGGATATTCCAACGAGAATGATAAAGATTTTAACCAGTCCTGTAAAATACATGCGACGGGATGTTCCAATGAATAATAATAAAGAGCGGAACCGTGTCCTGTGTCAAACACACGATAGGATGTTCCAAATGAATAATAGAAGAATGTCACTAAGTATAGGGTAAACCACGATATCTGATTATGTATAGGGTATGCAGGCAGATATCTGAGTTATTCCAATGTAATAATAAAGAATGGAATAACAGAGGATTTCACCAAGTATAGGGTATCTGGCGTATCTGAGTTATTCCAACCAGAATAATAAAGAATGGAATAATAGAAGTTCTCTTCGTGAATAAGAAAGAATAACACCCTTACGGGTACAACAAATAATATCCCTTACCTTAGAAGAACTGAATATTGGAAAAGTGAAGTAGCAGAATACTTTCTTTCTTTCTCTCTATAGTTTCTCTCTCTAGAGTTTCAGTGAATTCATAAGAAATAATGAAGGAATGAGCTTTCTATTTATAGAAAAACTGAGGGTGGCTCTTGGTCTTAACGAAGGGTCAAAATGACTCTTGGTAATATTGAAGAAACAACTACAATTTGTGAAGGGGTAATTAACCCTTGGAACACCGAAGAGGTAGTTAACTCTTGGTAATATTGAAGGGACAACTACTATTTGCGAAGGGGTAATTACTATTGACGAAGGTAATTACTATTGACGAAGGTAATTACTATTGACGAAGATAATTACTATTGACGAAAGTAAATACTATTGACGAAGGTAAATACTATTGACGAAGGTAAATACTATTGACGAAGGTAATTACTATTGACGAAGAGAATCTTAGATGATGACATATGGGCCCCCCATAAAATAATCAAACTTACCACAAACGTCTCATAATAGACTCTTTATATACATCAAGGATTGAATAAATATTACCACAAATCATTTTATTTTTAATCAACACATTTTTAATCTTTCAACAATTATTAATCATTTATAACTTGTCGTCTCAATTAATAATATAACAAATTATACAGATGATACTCTGACAATAATTGAATCAATAATATAAGAGATATGATGCGTGCAATTCTCAGTAGTAATAATTGAGTATAACTTAAAGTGACTTCTCACGTAAGCATCAATAATCAATCTGGTGTCTACTCTACTATGCGACCGCATATTTCATTGTACTTTTACCACCGGGTAGTTCAACAGTTTTGTTAGAATAACACCTCTGCCAGTTATTTTTATAGAAAAATAATTTTGTCGTTTTCTAACTACGACAATACTTCCGTTGTGGGGGTCCACAAATGATTGAGCCGTCGTCGAATATTCCCCGACAAAAAGAATATTCCCCAACCAAACGAATATTTTATAACAACTTGCTTACTTTGCAAAATTTATAAATATTACCCACAACTATAACATTATATCAAAATTATTCCATAATATTCAAAAATAATATTTATAAAAAAAATTCATCTTTATTTATAAAAGTTGGGGTCTTACAACCTCCTTCTTATGAAATTTAAGCCCTCGAAATTAGGTACGATACTGATATGATAAAGTGGTGAGGATACCTTGAATACCTTTATCGTTAAAAATATTAAATTCATCTTCGCAATCCTACCAAAGATATTCATTAACAAGTCATCTTTTTGCACTACTGAGCCAAAGATATACAACTGTAAAAACCAATAATGCCGATACGCGACTTTAATAGTATAACGACCACGAATTATCCATGCACCAATCGCCAAGGATATTCGTGTTTTTTCATCTGATCATGATTATACCGAATAATCCTTGGTCATAATCATACCAAGTCTATCAATGCACTACTGACCAAAGATGACTTTTACCACATCCATGAATTAATATTTCATTCTTTGAGACTCACCAATAATTAATCCATATCATCAATCATCCCCGCACTTTCTGTGCCAAGGATATTCATTAGTATCACGACCACGAATTATCCATGCACTACTACCAAAGATAATCGTGTATTCATTAAGATCACGACCACAAATTATCCATGCACTACGACCAAAGATAATCGTGTATTCATTAGTATCACGACCACAAATTATCCATGCACTACGGCCAAAGATAATCGTGTATTCATTAGTATCACGCGACCACAAATTATCCATACACTACTACTACCCAAGATAATCGTGTATTCATTAAGTATCACGACCACAAATTATCCATGCACTACTGGCAAAGATAATCGTGTATTCATTAGTATCACGGTCATCTCAAGCCATAAAGCTATTCGTTTATTGAAAAACGGATGTCAAGCTTTCTTAGCTCATGTCACGATTTAAACAAAATACGCCGCTTTTGAACGATATTTCTATTGTTAATAAATTTCTGACGTATTCCCGGAAGAACTTCCCGCCTACCCCGGGCGTGAAATTGAATTTTGTATCGACCTTGAACTCGGTACAAAACCTATTTCCAAAGCCCCATATCGAATGGCTCTATTGAACTTCGAGAGTTAAAGACCCAACTACACGAGAATTGTTAGACATTGGCTTTATTCGGTCTAGTACTTCTCCTCGGGGTGCTCTGTTCTATTCGTGAAGAAGAAAGATGGGAGTATGCGACTTTGTATTGATTATTGGGAGTTGAATCATGTCACCATCAAAAATAGGTATCCATTTCCACGTATTGATAACTTTGTTTGACCCGATTGCAAGGAGCCAAATTCTTTTCAAAGATTGATCTTCGTTAGGATATCACCAATTGAAGATTAGAACCACGACATTCCAAAGACGGCTTTTCGGAACTCCTGCGGGCATTATGAATTCCTAGTCATGTCCTTTGGATTGACTAATCCTCCTACGCCTTTCATGGATATGATGAACCGAGTATTCAAGGAATATTTAGATCACTTTGTGGTCGTCTTTATTGAAGACATCCTTATTTATTCCAAAAGCCGTGAAGATCATGAGCAACACTTGAGGTGACACTCCAAAAAGCTTCGTGAATATAAGCTTTATGCCAAGTTGAAGAAATGCGAGTTCGGCTTGAAGAAGTCGCATTCCTTGGGCACGTGGTATCAAGTCATGGAATATCTGTTGACCCAAAGAAAGATTGAAGCTATTCAAAGTGGGAACAACCTAAATCGATGACCAAGAAATGCGTAGCTTTCTCGGTTTAATGGTTATTATCGGAGATTCGTGGAAGGATTTTCTCGAATCGCTACTCAGCTGACTGACTCGGTGACTCGGAAAGATACAAAGTTTGATTGGAGCAAAGAATGTGAGAAGAGTTTTCAAGAACTCAAGAGAGACTTATTTCAAAGACTGCTCGACAATACCATCTCGCTCGGATGGATTTATCATCTGATGATGCTTCGCAAAGGGTTGGGATGTGTTCTCATGCAACATGGAAAAGTTATAGCCTATGCCTCATGACAACTCAAAGAATATGAGAGGAATTATCCTACTCATGATCTAGAGTTAGTGGCATTTGCCGTATCTTTGCACTTAAAATTTGGAGGCATTACTTGTATGGGGAGAAAGTGGAGATCTTTACGGATCATAAAAGCCTCAAATATTTCTTCACTCAAAAGGAACTCAACATGCGACAACGACGTTGGCTTGAATCGATGAAAGATTATGATCATACCATCCAATACCATCCTGGAAAAGTGAACGTGGTAGGCGGCGCATTGAGTAGAAGATCATATGTGAAAATCGAGTGCGTTATTGTCAACGCAAAGCCCATTTTGTGTGACTTGCAAAGGATGGAGATAGAGTTAAAGACTCTAGGGACGCGTGTGATGATAGCGAGTATACGAGTAGAACCGACTTTAATCGATAAAGTTAAAGTCGCTCAAGCTACGCACACGGAGGCGATGCGTATGAGGAAGAAAGTGCAAGAAGGTGCTATGTCGGAAGCAAGAATCGATGAAGAAGGAATACTTCGAGTCAACTCCAGACTTTGTGTTCCTAACAACCCTGATTTAAAGTATAATATCATGATGGAGGCGCACAACACACCATTTGCAATCCATCTCGGGAGTACCAAAATGTATCATGATATTAAATCCATACATTTTGGTGGAGCAATATGAAGAGAGAGATAAGCGTTGTTTATCTCAAGGTGTCTAACTTGTCAACGAGTTAAAGCGAAGCATCAAGTACCAAAAGGTCCATTGCAACCACTTGAAATTTCAGAATGGAAGTGGGAGCACATTACCATGAATTTCGTTACCGGTTTTCCTAAGGTTTCTCAACGCATTGATGCGATTTGGGTCATTGTTGATAGATTGACCAAGTCCGCTCATTTCTTACCGAATCGAGAAACTTATACACTTGAACGTCTTGCTCAGTATGTACATAAACGAGATTGTAAGATCGCATGGTATCTTAGGTATCCATAGTTTCTGATCGAGACCCAAGATTCACTTCACGATTTTGGGTTAGTTTGCAAAAAGCTATGGGCACAGACTTACAATTTAGCTCGGCATATCATCCTCAGACGGACGGACAGTCGGAGAGGACTATTCAAACTCTTGAAGATCTATTAAGACTCTGTGTCCTTGATTTCAAGGGAAGTTGGGACAAGTTCTTACCATTGGTGGAGTTTTCCTACAACAACAGTTATCAAGCAAGTATTGGCATGGCTCCATTCGAAGCGTTGTATTGAAGAAAGTGTCGTTCTCCAGTATGCTGGGATGAGGTGGGTGAAGCAACGTTGTTGGGACCGGAGTTGGTACGTATGACTACGGAAAAGATTCAAACGATCCGACAACGTATAAAAACCTAACAAAATCGACAAAAGAGTTATGCTGATCTTCATCGAAAGGACGTGGAATTCGATATAGGAGATCATGTGTTGTTAAGAGTTGCTCCATGGAAAGGAAAGGAGTTACAAGATTTGGAAAGAGAGGAAAACTCAATTCTCGATTCATCGGTCCATTTTTAATCCTCGATCGAGTAGGAACTGTGACCTATAGACTCACTTTACCGCCAAATATGTCTCGTGTTCATAACGTTTTTCACATATCCATGTTACGTAAATATGTAAAAGACCCGAACCATATTATTGAGTTAGAACCGGACGAAATAGCGGAAGATTTGACGTATGAAGAGGTTCCTGTTCAAATTTTGGATAAGAAGGAACATATTCTACGCTCCAAGGTTATACCTCAAGTCAAAGTTTTGTGGAGGAACCACGATGTTGAGGAAATGACTTGGGAGTTAGAATCTGAAACGAAATCAAAGTATCCTTACCTCTTCGACATACCAGGTACGTACCCTAATTTTGAGGGTGAAATTTCATAAGAAGGGGAGGTTGTAAGACCCCAGCTTTTATAAATAAAGATGAATTTTCTATAAATATTATTTTTGAATATTATGGAATAAATTTGATATAATGTTATAGTTGTGGGTAATATTTATAAATTTTGCAAAGTAAGCAAGTTGTTATAAAATAATCGTTTGGTCGTGGGAATATTCTTTTTGTTTGGGGAATATTCGATGCGATGACTCCAATCATTAGTGGACCCCACAACGGAAGTATTATCGTAGTTAGAAAAGGACAAAATTATCTTTCTATAAAAAAAACTACGAGGTGTTACTGAATTAAAATTTTGAACTACCCTGGTAAAAGTACAAAGATGTCTGCGTGGTTGCATAGTAGCACACGGTATTGATTATTGATGCTTCGTGAGAAGTCACTTAGCTATACTCAATTATTACTTCTGAATTGCTTTGCATCATAACTTTTATATTATTGATTCAATTATTGTCACAAAGATCATCTCAGATAATATGTTATATTATTAATTGAGACGACAAGTTATAAATGATTAATAATTGTTGAAAGATTAAATATGTGTTGATTACAAATAAAATGATTTGTGGTAATGTTTATTCAATCCTTGATGTATATAAAGAGTCTGTTATGAGACGTTTGTTGTAAGTTTGATTATTTTATGGGGGGGCCATATGTCATCATCTAAGAGTCTCTTCAATCAATAGTAATTACCTTCAATCGATAGTATTTACCTTCGCTCAATAGTATTTACCTTCGTCAATAGTATTTACTTTCGTCAATAGTAATTATCTTCGTCAATAGTAATTACCTTCGTCAATAGTAATTACCTTCGTCAATAGTAATTACCCCTTCGCAAATAGTAGTTGTCCCTTCAATATTACCAAGAGTTAACTACCTCTTCGGTGTTCCAAGGGTTAATTACCCTTCATGAAATAGTAGTTGTCTCTTCAATATTACCAAGAGTCATTTTGACCCTTCGTTAAGACCAAGAGCCACCCTCAGTTTTTCTATAAATAGAAAGCTCATTCCTTCATTATTTCTTACGAATTAACTGAAACTCTAGAGAGAGAAACTATAGAGAGAAAGAAGGAAAGTATTCTGCTACTTCACTTTTCCAATATTCAGTTCTTCTAAGGTAAGGGATATTATTTGTTGTATCTAAAGGGGTGTTATTCTTTCTTATTCACGAAGAGAACTTCATTATTCCATTCTTTATTATTCGGTTGGAATAACTCCATGATATCATGCATACCATACCCTATACTTGGTGAAATCCTTACGTTATTCCATTCTTATTTATTCATTGAATAACTCAGATACGCGGACTCCCCATATACTTGGTGAAATCCTTATATTATTCCGCCTTTATTATTACATTAGAATATCACATGCGTGTGTTTTTACACCGGACTTCGTTCCGTATTTTATTATTATTCGCCGAATATCCTCATGCATGTGTTTTACACCGACACTGGTTCCATTATTTATTATTCCGCACTTATTATTCTGTTGAACATCCTGTCGATGCAGTGAATTTCACCCGACACGGTTCCGCTTTTTATTATTCTCGTTGGAATAACTTTGTCTATGCATGTACCACGTGCATGGTGATTTCTTTTGTTATTCCATTCTTTATTATACCCAATTGGTTAAAACTTTGACTTCTATACTCCATGAAATTAGTGGAATATCCTTGATATTTGTGCTTCATCCAAAGATATCCTTTCATGGAAATATTCTTCTCGAAGATTCTTGAATTTTACTCTACAAAGCGATATCATGTTGATGATTTGGATGTTATTGGTTCCTAGATAAATTAATTCTTGAACTTGTTTTATTGAATTCTTATATCATTGTCATCATCCTCATGTTTATATTATGTTGAAAGTCATATATGGCCTTGTAGTGCATAGATGAACTTGGTATGATTATGACCGAGAGACTATTCGGTGTAATCATGACCGTAATGTTACAAATGACGTGGTAAAAATCCCGAGTGGTCAGAAGTGCATTGATGGCCGATTGTTGGCATGATCATGACCATTAATGAATACACAACTATTCTTGGCCGTAGTGCGTGAATAATTGTGGTCACGATACTAAAGAATATCCTCGGCAGTAGTGCGGGGTGATTCGATGATGTGGAATATTTATTAAAGTTTGAGTCTCAAAAGCTATAAAGATGATGAAAAACCTTTTAAATCATAAAAGATAGAAGATTTTATTTTCTACTTGACTCTTTTAATGGATTGCTTATTCCGCTGCAGTTAAACTTGTTGTCTATTGTATTTTATCAGTTTAACATTGTTGAAGGCTAATGATAATTTATTCGCATTATCTTAGTCATAATATTTCTTCTTGAGCTAGTTGAGCTCACCCTTTCTTTCACCGTTCTCTTCGTGAAATGAGAATATAAATTTGGGACGAGTCGGGGAACGTAGTAATGGTCCGAGGATAGCATTAGTAGTCCTCACTATTACGTGAAATAGTGTGATAATAATTGTAATGAGGACTCCTTTTGAGTTTGTATAATATCTAGTAGACAATATTTGTTTTCAAACTCACAGTTTATGTCGTATTGTACACGACAAAATTATCTTTCTATAAAAATAACGGTTGAGGTGTTACCGTTAAAACTGTTGAACTACCCGGTGGAAAAAGTACAGTAATACGCGTGGTTGCATAGTAACACACGGTATTGATTATTGATGCTTACGTGAGAAGTCACTTAGCTATACTCAATTATTGCTACAGTAATTGCTGCATCATATCTCTTATATTATTGATTCAATTATTGTCACAGTATCATCTGTATAATATGTTATATTATTAATTGAGACGACAAGTTATAAATGATTAATAATTGTTGAAAGATTAAATATGTGTTGATTAAAAATAAAATGATTTGTGGTAATGTTTATTCAATCCTTGATGTATATAAAGAGTCTGTTATGAGACGTTTGTGGTAAGTTTGATTATTTTATGGGGGGCCATATGTCATCATCTAAGAGTCTCTTCGTCAATAGTAATTACCTTCGTCAATAGTATTTACCTTTGTCAATAGTATTTACCTTCGTCAATAGTATTTACTTTCTTCAATAGTAATTATCTTCGTCAATAGTAATTACCTTCGTCAATAGTAATTACCTTCGTCAATAGTAATTATCCCTTCGCAAATAGTAGTTGTCCCTTCAATATTACCAAGAGTTAACGCCTCTTCGATTGTTCCAAGGTTAATTACCCTTCATGAATAGTAGTTGTCTCTTCAATATTACCAAGAGTCATTTTGACCCTTCGTTAAGACCAAGAGCCACCCTCGATTTTTATAAATAGAAAGCTCATTCCTTCATTATTTCTTACGAATTCACTTAGAAACTCTGAGAGAGAAACTATAGAGAGAAAGAAGGAAAGTATTCTTCTACTTCACTTTTCCAATATTCAGTTCTTCTAAGGTAAGGGATATTATTTGTTGTACCCGTAAGGGGTGTTATTCTTTCTTATTCACGAAGAGAACTTCTGTTATTCCATTCTTTATTATTCGGTTGGAATAACCTATATATGCGTCATACCCTATACTTGGTGAAATCCTTATGTTATTCCATTATTATTTATTACATTGGAATAACTCAGATATCTGGAACTCCCTATACTTGGTGAAATCCTTATATTATTTTGTCTTTACTATTCTATTGGAATATCACATGCATGTGTTTTACACCTAACCGGTTCCGCTCTTTATTATTATTATTCGTTTAATATCACGTCTGTGTGTTTTACACCCGACCAGGTTCCATTATTTATTATTCCGCACTTATTATTCTCGTGGAACATCCTGCTTGTGTGAATTTCACCGACTTCGGTTCCGCTTTTTATTATTCATTGGAATAACTTTTATCTGTCTGCAAGTACCGCATGCATGGTGATTTCTTTTGTTATTCCATTCTTTATTATACCCATTTAGTTAAAACTTTGACTTCTATACTCCATGAAATTAGTGGAATATCCTTGATATTTGTGCTTCATCCAATATCCTTTCATGGAAATATTCTTCTCGATATTCTTGAATTTTACTCTACAAAGCGATATCATGTTGATGATTTGGATGTTATTGGTTCCTAGATAAATTAATTCTTGAACTTGTTTTATTGAATTCTTATATCATTGTCATCATCCTCATGTTTATATTATGTTGAAAGTCATATGTGGCCTGTAGTGCATAGATGGACTTGGTATGATTATGACCATAGACTATTCGGTGTAATCATGACCGTAATGTTACAAATGATGTGGTAAAAATTCTCAATGGCCGTAGTGCATTGATGGACAGTTGTTGGCATGATCATGACCATTAATGAATACACAACTATTCTTGGCCCGTAGTGCATGAATAATTATGGTCGTGATACTAAAAAATATCATTGGCCGTAGTGCAGGGGTGATTCGATGATGTGGAATATTTATTAAAGCTAAATCTCAGCTATAACAGTGATGAAAAACCTTTTAAATCATAAAAGATAGTAGATTTTATTTTCTACTTGACTCTTTTAATGGATTGGTTATTCAAACTGCAGATTAAACTTGTTGTCTATTGTATTTTATCGGTTTTAACATTGTTGAAGGCTAATGATAATTTATTACGCATTATCTTAGTCATAATATTTCTTCTTGAGCTAGTTGAGCTCACCCTTTCTTTCACCGTTATTCTCTTGAAATGAGAATATAGTCGGGACGAGTCGGGGAGCGGAGTAATGGTCGAGAGGATAGCATTAGTAGTCCTCACTATTACGTGAAATAGAGTGATAATAATTGTAATGAGGACTCCTTTTGAGTTTGTATAATATCTAGTAGACAATATTTGTATTCAAACTCACGCTTTATGTCGTATTGTACCTACGCTTATATTAGTAAGTTGTATTTAAATTCTGTACCATGTATCTGACTACCCAAGATGGGTGATGTATACCTAATTTTGGGGGCGTCACAGTTGGTATCAATGTAACGTACTATCCAAGTCTTGGATAAGAGTAGCAGTTTTGAATGATATTTCTATCATTAATAAATTTCTTGACGTATTCCTGAAGATTTCCTAGCCTAACCTAGAGCGTGAAATCGAATTTTGTATTGACCCAATCTAAAACCCATTTCTTAAACCCTCAAATATTTCTTCAACTAAAATGAATAATTAGGTAATGTGGTTTATGATGAAAGTCATAATAAAAGCATTGGACTAATGAAAATTATGGGTATATGTGGTATTAGTAAGTGTTATGATCAGTTATGTTGGTTAGTAAGTGAAAACATGAAAGTTTCTAAAAAATCACAAGGAGTTAAAAACCAGATTTTGGTGAAAAACGTAACATGAAATTCAATTGACCAAATCTCTTATTATATTTTGAATTTTTGAGTGTGGTTAAGTCCTAGAGTTAGATCTATGAGTTACCTAACTAATCCAAGTGGAATCAATGAAAAAGGTGTTGTAGATTTTCGTGTGGACTGATTTTAGCAAAGGAGTCAAAACTTCAAAATGTCCAAAAGGCTGCTGCCACGTTTTTGTAAGGGCTGTTTCGGCTACTTAATTAGTGAGAAAAATTCAGGCCTTTTGGGACATAAAAGTATATGGTATAAAGAACATCGTGTCCAAAAATTAGCTCATTCTGACTTAAAATGAGCAAGTTATGACCATTTCAATATTTAGGTTTTTTTGACAAAAAATGTTATAACTGGAGTTTTATAACTCCGATGACCATGAAATTTAAACTGGAGACTCACATTAACATGTGTAAGGTTCTGCCAAGATTTGGGAAATTTTGGAGTTAAACTTGAGGTTGCTAATTTCTTAAGAAATTAATTAGAAATTGATTTTTGAAAAATAGTAAATGAATTTTAAAAATTCCGAGAAAAATATATTTTCATTATGGGACTATATTATGCTAAATCCCGGATAAGAAATATTTTTGGGACTGATTTGGTATTTTCATGAAAATAGTTTAATTACTTAACATATGAGTTGAATATGTTATGTGAAATAACAAAGTTGAAAATAGGATTTTATGGCTAGAGAATCCTATATAGAGTATATGCATATTTTTTTGATGAGGATTTGATAATTGGTGATGATATCTTATGAGTATGGCATTTTGAATGATTAAATGCATTATATGGTAAAGCGTAAATAATTGAGATAAATTGTTTATAAATTTAAGAAGTGATTAAAATATTGTTATAATATTAATGATATTAGATTATGAGATTATTAAGTGATTGATAACATGGGGATATTCTTGAATCTGGATAAATTATATTTTAAATGTTTAATATTTATCCTTTATCTCATTTGATTGATTCTTTATATCATTATCCTCATGCTTATATTATCTTTGAAAGTCATCTCATGGCTTCAGTAGTGCATAGATGGACTTGGTATGATTATGACCGAGGATTGTTCTATAATCATCATAACCGTAATTGAAAACACGATTATCTTTGGTAGTAGTGCATGGATAATTTATGGTCGTGATACTAATGAATACACGATTATCTTTGGTCGTAGTGCATGGATAATTTGTGGTCGTGATCCTAATGAATACACGATTATCTTTGGCCGTAGTGCATGGATAATTTGTGGTCGTGATACTAATGAATACGCGATTATCTTTGGTCAGTAGTGCATGGATAATTTGTGGTCGTGATACTAATGAATACACGATTATCTTTGGCCATAGTGCATGGATAATTTGTGGTCGGATATTAATGAATACACGATTATCTTTAGTAGTAGTGCATGGATAATTCGTGGTCGTGATACTAATGAATGTCCTTGGCACGTAGTGCGGGGATGATTCGATGATATGGATTAATTATTGAAATGAGTCTCAAAGAATGAAATATTAATTCATGGATGTGGTAAAAGTCATCTTTGGTAGTAGTGCATTAATAGACTTGGTATGATTATGACCAAGGATTATTCGGTATAATCATGATAGTATTGAAAACACGAATATCCTTGGCGATTAGTGCATGGATAATTCGTGGTCGTGATACTATTAAGTCAAGCGTCTCAAAGATTATTGGTTTTACGATTTGTATATCTTTAGCATGTAGTGCAAAAGATGAATTGTTAATGAATATCTTTGGCGGATTATAAGATGAATTTAATATTTTTAATGATAAAGGTATTCAAGGTATCCTCACCTCTTTATCATATCGTACGCATTCTAATTTTGAGGGCGAAATTTCATAAGAAGGGAGGTTGTAAGACCCGACTTTTATAAATAAAGATGAATTTTCTATAAATATTATTTTTGAATATTATGGAATAAATTTTATATAATGTTGTAGTTGTGGGTAATATTTATAAATTTTGCAAAGTAAATAAGTTGTTATAAAATATTCGCTTTGGTGGGGAATATTCTTTTTGTTTGGGAATATTAAATGCGACGACTCAATCGATGGTGGACCCCACAACGGAAGTATTGTCGTAGTTAGAAAAAGACAAAATTATCTTTCAATAAAAATAACGGCAGAGGTGTTACCGTTAAAACTGTTGAACTACCGAGTAGTAAAAGTAAAAGAATACGATGTCTGGCGTGGTTGCATAGTAGCACCTGCGGTATTGATTGTTGATGCTTACGTGAGAAGTCACTTAGCTATACTCAATTATTACTACGATGAATTCTTTGCATCATATCTCTTATATTATTGATTTTATTATTGTGACGATGATCATCTCAGATAATATGTTATATTATTAATTGAGACGATAAGTTATAAATGATTAATAATTGTTGAAAGATTAAAAATGTGTTGATTAAAAATAAAATGATTTGTGGTAATATTTATTCAATCCTTGATGTATATAAAGAGTCTGTTATGAGACGTTTGTGCTAAATTTGATTATTTTATGGGGGGCCTATATGTCATCATCTAAGAGTCTCTTCGTCAATTGTAATTACCTTTATGAATAGAAATTACCTTTGTGAATAGTAATTACCTTCGTCAATAGTATTTACCTTCGTCAATAGTAATTACCTTTGTGAATAGTACTTACCTTTGTGAATAGTAATTACCTTCGTCAATAGTATTTACCTTCGTCAATAGTAATTACCTTCTTCAATAGTATTTACCTTCAATCGATAGTAATTACCCCTTCATGAAATAGTAGTTGTCTCTTCAATATTACCAAGAGTCATTTTGACCCTTCGTTAAGACCAAGAGCCACCCTCGGTTTTCTATAAATAGAAAGCTCATTCCTTCATTATTTCTTACGAATTCATTAAAACTCTAGAGAGAAACTATAGAAAGAAAGAAGAAAAGTATTCTCTTTACTTCACTTTTCCAATATTCAGGTTCTTTTAAGGTAAGGGATATTATTTGTTGTACCGTAAGGGTGTTATTCTTTCTTATTCATGAAGAGAACTTCATTATTCCATTCTTTATTATTACATTGGAATAACTTTGTATCTGCCATACCCCTATACTTGGTGAAATCCTCTGTTATTCCATTCTTTATTATTCATTTAATAACTCAGATACGCTGTACCCTATACATAATCATAATCTGTGTCGTGGTTTACCCTATACTTGGTGACATTCTTCTATTATTCGTGGGAACATCCATGCATGTGTTTTTACACCGACCGGTTCCGCTCTTTATTATTCTGTTGGAACATCCTCATGCATGTGTTTTACACCTTGACCTGGTTCCGCTTTATCATTCTGTTGGAATATCCTATCTGTGTGTTTTTTACACCGATCCGGTTCCATCTTTATTATTCATTGGAACATCCCGCTTGCCGGTGTTCATTTCACGACCTTGTTCCGTTATTATTATTCTGCTGGAATAACTTTGTATGTGTGAAGTACCGCATGCACGGTGATTTCCTTTGTTATTCCATTCTTTATTATACCCAAATTGGTTAAAACTTTGACTTCTATACTCCATGAAATTAGTAGAATATTCTTGATATTTGCGTTTCATCCAAAGATCTTTTCATGGAAATATTCTTATGATCATTCTTGAATTTTACTCTACAAAGCAGTATCGTGTTGACAATTTGGACGTTATTAGTTCTTGAATAAATTAATTCGTGAACTTGTTTTAGTGAATTATTATGTCATTGTCATCATCCTCATGTTATATTATGTTATCTTTGGCTTACGTGCATAGATGAACTTAGTATGATTATAACCGAGAGATCATTCTTGATATAATCATGGCTTGATATAAATGATGTGACAAAAGTCCTCGATGGCTTTGTAATGCGTTGATGGATTGTTTTTGGTATGATTATGACCAGGGGTGATTCGGTATAGTCATGACCATTGATAATTTGATGAAAATCCTTGACCGCTTGATACGTGGATGATTAGATATTGTGGTTTATTCATTAAACCGAGTCTTAGTGATAAAAATTGATGAAAACCTTTTAAAACCTAAAAGATAGTAGACTTTATTTTCAACTTGACTCTTTTAATGGATTGCGTATTCTACGATCTTGATTAAACCGGTTGTCTATTGTATTTTATCGGTTTAACATTGTTGAAGACTATTGATAATTTATTCGCATTATCTTAGTTATAATATTTCTTCTTTGGGCTAGTTGAGCTCACCTTTCTTTCACCGTTCTCTTGAAATGAGAATATAGTTTTGGGACGAGTCTGGGAGCGGAATAATGGTCGAGGATAGCATTATTAGTCCTCACTATTCTCGTGAAATAGTGTGATAATAATTGTAATGAGGACTCCTTTTGAGTTTGTATAATATCTAGTAGACAATATTTGTATTCAAACTCACGCTTTATGTCGTATTGTACTACCTGACGATTATATTAGTAAGTTGTATTTAAATTACGTACCATGTAAGTGGCGACCCAAGATGGGTGACGATACCAATGAATGAATACGATTATCTTTGGTAGTAGTGCATGGATAATTTGTGGTCGTGATACTAATGAATACACGATTATCTTTGGTGTCGTAGTGCATGGATAATTTGTGGTCGTGATACTAATGAATACACGATTATCTTTGGTAGTAGTGCATGGATAATTTATGGTCGTGATACTAATGAATACACGATTATCTTTGGTCAGTAGTGCATGGATAATTTGTGGTCGTGATACTAATGAATACACGATTATCTTTGGTAGTAGTGCATGGATAATTAAATGGTCGTGATACTTAATGAATATCCTTGGCCAGTAGTGCGTGGATGATTCGATGATATGGATTAATTATTGAAATGAGTCTCAAAGAATGAAATATTAATTCATGGATGTGGTAAAAGTCATCTTTGGTAGTAGTGCATTGATAGACTTGGTATGATTATGACCAAGGATTATTCGGTATAATCATGGTCAGTAATTGAAAACACGAATATCCTTGGCGAAGGTGCATGGATAATTCGTGGTCGTGATACTATTAAGTCGTGTGTCTCAAAGATTATTGGTTTCTGATTGTATATCTTTTAGCTTTGTAGTGCAAAGATGAATTGTTAATGAATATCTTTGGCGGATTACGAAGATGAATTTAATATTTTTAACGATAAAGGTATTCAAGGTATCCTCACCTCTTTATCATATCGTGCATGCACCCTAATTTCGAGGGTGAAATTTCATAAGAAGGGAGGTTGTAAGACCCACTTTTATAAATAAAGATGAATTTTCTATAAATATTATTTTTGAATATTATGGAATAAATTTGATATAATGTTATAGTTATCGGTAATATTTATAAATTTTGCAAAATAAGCAAGTTGTTATAAAATATTCGTTTGGTGGGGAATAGTCTTTTTTCGGGAATATTAAATGCGACGGCTCAATCGATGGTGGACCCCTATTAACGGAAGTATTGTCGTAGTTAGAAAGCGACAAAATTATCTTTCTATAAAAATAACGGCGGAGGTGTTACTGTTAAAACTGCATTGAACTACCCGGTGGTAAAGTAATGCGATGTCTGGCGTGGTTGCATAGTAGCACACGGTATTGATTATTGATGCTTACGTGAGAAGTCACTTAGCTATACTCAATTATTTCTACAAAGAATTCTTTGCATCATATCTCTTATATTATTGATTCAATTATTGTCACAAGATCATCCGTATAATATGTTATATTATTAATTGAGACGACAAGTTATAAATGATTAATAATTGTTGAAAGATTAAATATGTGTTGATTAAAAATAAAATGATTTGTAGTAATATTTATTCAATCCTTGATGTATATAAAGAGTCTGTTATGAGACGTTTGTGGTAAGTTTGATTATTTTATGAGGGGGGCATATGTCATCATCTAAGAGTCTCTTCGTCAATAGTAATTACCTTCGTCAATAGTATTTACCTTCGTCGAATAGTATTTACTTTTAGTCGATAGTAATTATCTTCGTCAATAGTAATTACCTTCGTCAATACTAATCACCTTAAATCGATAGTAATTACCCTTCGCAAATAGTAGTTGTCCTTCAATATTACCAAGAGTTAACTACCTCTTCGATTGTTCCAGTGTTAATTACCCCTTCATGAAATAGTAGTTGTCTCTTCAATATTACCAAGAGTCATTTTGACCCTTCGTTAAGACCAAGAGCCACCCTCGGTTTTCTATATAAATAGAAAGCTCATTCCTTCATTATTTCTTACGAATTCACTGAAACTCTAGAGAGAAAGAAGGAAAGTATTCTGCTACTTCACTTTTCCAATATTCAGTTCTTCTAAGGTAAGGGATATTATTTGTTGTACCCATAAGGGTGTTATTCTTTCTTATTCACGAAGAGAACTTCAGTTATTCCATTCTTTATTATTCGGTTGGAATAACCTATATATGCGTCATACCCTATACTTGGTGAAATCCTTATGTTATTCCATTCTTATTTATTACATTGGAATAACTTTTGTATCTGTGAGACTCCCACTATACTTGGTGAAATCCTTATATTATTCCGTCTTTATAATTACATTTGGAATATCCATGCTCATGTGTTTTACACCTACACGGTTCCGCTCTTTTATTATTACATGCATTGAATATCACATGCTCGTGTGTTTTACACAGGACACGGTTCCATTATTTATTATTCCGCACTTATTATTCTATTGGAACATCCTGCTTGGTGTGAATTTCACGACTGGTTCGGTTTTTTATTATTCGCATTGGAATAACTTTTCATACATCGCAATCGCATGCATGGTGATTTCTTTTGTTATTCCATTCTTTATTATACCCAGGTTGGTTAAAACTTTGACTTCTATACTCCATGAAATTAGTGGAATATCCTTGATATTTGTGCTTCATCCAAAGATCCTTTCATGGAAATATTCTTCTCGAGTATTCTTGAATTTTACTCTACAAAGCGATATCATGTTGACATTTGGATGTTATTGGTTCCTAGATAAATTAATTCTTGAACTTGTTTTATTGAATTCTTATATCATTGTCATCATCCTCATGTTTATATTATGTTGAAAGTCATATGTGGCACAGAAGTGCATAGATGGACTTGGTATGATTATGACCAGAGACTATTCGGTGTAATCATGACCGTAATGTTACAAATGATGTGGTAAAAATCCTCAGTGGCCGTAGTGCATTGATGGCCAGTTGTTGGCATGATCATGACCATTAATGAATACACAACTATTCTTGGCCCGTAGTGCATGAATAATTGTGGTCGTGATACTAAAAAATATCCTTGGCCGTAGTGCAGGGGTGATTCGATGATGTGGAATATTTATTAAAGCTGAGTCTCTGCTATAACAGTGATGAAAAACCTTTTAAATCATAAAAGATAGTAGATTTTATTTTCTACTTGACTCTTTTAATGGATTGGTTATTCCGCTGCAGTTAAACTTGTTGTCTATTGTATTTTATCAGTTTAACATTGTTGAAGGCTAATGATAATTTATTCTGCATTATCTTAGTCATAATATTTCTTATTAAGCTAGTTGAGCTCACCCTTTCTTTCACTTGTTCTCTTGTGAAATGAGAATATAAATTTGGGACGAGTCTGGGAGCGGAGTAATGGTCCGCAGAGGATAGCATTAGTAGTCCTCTACTATTCTCGTGAAATAGTGTGATAATAATTGTAATGAGGACTCCTTTTGAGTTTGTATAATATCTAGTATACAATATTTGTATTCAAACTCACGCTTTATGTCGTATTGTACACGCGCTTATATTAGTCAACAGATTTAAATTCTGTACCATGTATCTGACTACCCAAGATGGGTGATGTATACCTAATTTTGGGGGCGTCACAAAATATTTGAGGCTTTTATGGTCCGTATAAATCTCCACTTTCTCCCCATACAAGTAGTGTCTCCAAATTTTCAACGCGAATACGACTGCTGCCGACTCCAGATCATGAGTTGGATAATTCCTCTCATATTCTTTGAGTTGTCGTGAGGCATAGGCTATGACTTTTCCATGTTGCATGAGAACACATCCTAACCCTTTGCCTGAAGCATCGCTGTAGATAACAAATCCATCCGTACCAGATGGTATTGCCAGAACAGGTGCCGAAATGAGTCTCCTCTTGAGCTCTTGGAAACTCATCTCACATTCCTCGCTCCATACAAATTTTGTATCTTTTCGAGTCAGCTGAGTTAACAGAGTAGCGATTCGAGAAAATCCTTCCATGAATCTCCGATAATAACCAGCTAAGCCCAAAAAGTTGCGTACTTCGGTCACCGACTTCGGTTGCTCCCAACTTTGTACTGCTTCAATCTTAGCCGGGTCAATAGATACTCAATGTTTTGAAACCACGTGCCCAAGGAATGCTATTTCCTCAAGCCAGAAATCGTATTTCTTCAGCTTGGCATAAAGCTTGTTTTCATGAAGCCTTTCAAGTATTAGCTTCAAATGGTGCTCATGATCTTCACGGCTTTTGGAATAGATGAGGATGTCATCAATAAAGACAACAATGAATTGATCCAAATATTCTTTGAATACACGGTTCATCATATCCATGAAAGCAGCTGGAGCATTAGTCAATCCAAAAGACATGACTAAGAATTCATAATGCCCGCATCGAAGTTCTCAAGGCGTCTTTGGAATATCCTCGCTTTAATCTTGGTGATGATATCCGAACGAAGGTCGATCTTTGAAAAGAATTGTGCTCCTTGCAATCGGGTCGAACAGTCATCAATGCGAGGTAATCTGATACCTATTCTTGATGGTGTCATGGTTTAATTCTCGATAGTCAATACAAAGTCGCATACTCCGCCTCTTCTTTTTTACTGAATAAAACAGAGCACCCCAAGGAGATGTACTAGGGCGAATAAAACCGATGTCTAACAATTCTCAGTAGTTGGACTTTTAACTCCTCAAGTTCAATAGGAGCCATTCGATATGGGGTTTTAGAAATGGGTTTTGTACCCGGTTCAAGGTCAATAAAGAATTCAACATCACGTTCTGGGGGTAGACCGGGAAGCTCTTTAGGAAATACATCAGGAAATTCTCTAACCACAGAAATATTATTCAAATCTGACTTGTCTTTATTCAAATCCATAACATGGGCTAAGAAAGTTTGACATCCGTTTTTCAATAAACGAATAGATTTGTGGCTTGATATGACAGTGACTGATTTTAGTGGTTTAATAGTTTGAATTCGTATGACAGGTTGGTTAGGAATATGAAAACTAACAACCTTACGAAAACAATCAATTTTAGCATGATGAGTGGTTAACCAATCAATTCCGAAAATCACATCAAACGCAAGTATCTTTAAAGAGATAAGATCAACAGGTAATGTGATAGTGCCAACTTGGATCATGCAAGATTTATAAACTATAGATGTAACGAAGGTTTCACCCAACGGAGTTTTAACAGATAAGTCAAAGTCCAATTTCTCCGGAGTCAAGTTTAAACGTTGGGCACAAGCAGGAGAGATAAAAGAATGGGTAGAACCGGTATCTAGTAAGGTATAAACTTCGCAAAAGTTCAAGATTAGCTTACCCGTGATCACCTCGTTCGGGTTCCTCACGTTTTGGCAAGTAACGACAAACGCTCTTCCAAGAACCGTTGATTTTGACTTATCCGGGACAGCCCTTGGAATCACCATCCCCGCTGAACTTGGTTTCGCTATAGTACAATCTCGAGCGATATGTCCTTCCTTTCCAAAATTGTAACATACCTTGGATTGTTGTGGGAAATTTGGACTGATATGTCCCTCTTTCCCGCATTTGTAACATCTAACTGGCGGTCGTTCTCCTCCCCTAGAATTTGTTGTTGGTCTGGTGTTGCTGCTTGATGTCTTCCCGTCATTGTTGAATCTCCTCTTTCTGAAATTTCCACTTGACTCACCTCTCCTATTATCATGGCCACGATGACCACCCGAGTGGTTACCGCCTTTATTCGTATTTTTCCCTCCTCGTTAGTTATCATCGCTCTGATGACTGCTGTCACCGGTATGACCCTGGTTGTGGTCCCTCGGTTGAACATACTCACTATCTCGCTCTAATAATTAAGCCCTGTTGACAACATCTGAATACAGAGAAAATTTATGAGAGATAAGGTATTGACGAATCTCAGGTTTTAGACCTCTCAGATCATCCTTGTCATTTGTTCCTCATTCTCTACCAAATGAGGTGCAAAACTGGATAACTCAGCGAACTTCGCCTCGTACTGGGACACCGTCATGTTGTTTTGTTCCAGTCTGATAAACTCTACCTCCTTCATATGACGAATACTTTCAGGAAAGTACTTGTCATTGAATAGTTCTGAAATGTTTCCCAAGACACATATTGAGTGCGGCGAGTTGGTACGCTTCATGCACTCCCACCAAAGAGTCTACCTCACCGCGGAACATAAAGGTGGCGAATGGAAACTTTTGTTCCTCCGTGCATCCCAAGACATCGAATATCTTGGTAATTTGCTTGACCCATGTTTCCGCCTTGATTGGATCCGGCTTTCCAATAAATTCTGGTGGTCCCAACTCCTTGAACTGCTTGGCTGTGACAGACCATGCGTTGCTATCACTTCCACCCGTATTTTGTACACGAGTCTCCCTCGTCTGATTTTGCATAAACTGCAAAAAGCTCCTAAACATTCCATCATTCATCGTTTGCTCGGTAGTGTTGTTTACAGGAGGAATATTGCCTTCCTGCACGCACGTTCTCCTAGTTTGTAACTAAAAGGTTGTTCCACAGCCTCATACACTCCATTGTTAACGCTTCTCGTGACCATTCTTAAATCTCGCCATAAAACAAGGGTTAATTAAACAAATTAACATATCACATAATATCCTATATTATGATCGACCAACAAATAAGCTTAGATAGGACACGATGCGAAGGATTTACTCATCTCACCCTCCTAGTTCTATTCCCCGATCTTCGCCAGAGACCGTATCCCTAAGCTTTGATACCAAATCCGTGAAGCCCCAAAATAGGTATACAACACCCATTCTGGGTCGCCAAATACATGGTATGCGTAAAAGCTACAACTTCAAAAACAATACAATTGTCGTGCAAAATACGACAACACATATCTGTGAGTTTAAATACAAATATTATCTTCTAGACAATATCCACACTCAAATAAATCCTCATTACAATTATTCAAACACTATTTTACGTAAATAGTGAGGATCGCTAAAACATCTTTCTAGAACCATCACTCCATACCCACTAGATCCTCGCTATGTTCTCACCTCCCGAGAAGAAAAAATGGAACAAAAAGGAAAAGGGTGAGCTCAACTAGCCCAATAAAGAATATTATGACTAAGATAATATACAACAAATTATCATTAGTCTTCAACAGGGAAAAATCTGATAAAATATAATAGACAACAAGTTTTAGATCAACAATTGCAGCGGAAACAGCAATCCATTAGAAGAGTCAAGTAGAGAATGAGTTCTACTATCTTCTAAGATTTAAAAGTCCATCATCAATATTTTATCCTTGTAACAACAATCAATATACATCTTTAATCAATATTCATCTTTTGCACTACTGAGCCAAAGATATTCATTTATATCACCAATTGGTCATGTTCATCTCAACACTGCTCATCTTTGCACTACGGGCCAAAGATATTCATCGATTAATCATTCATCTTTTTACTACTGGGCCAAAGATATTCATTAATATCATCATTTAGGGACCGAGGATGATGAAAAATATTTTAAAGAAAAGCGAATCCAATGGAGATGTAAGGACAAATATTAAGGATTAGTATAACAGTTTATCCAAGATCAATAATACTCCATAATAACCAATTTTGAAGCGTAATTCAAAAATAAAGACCAAAACATGGATACAATCAAAGATAGTAACCATAATAGACATCTTGGACAAAAGAAGAAAATTTTATTTTTTTGGTGAATAAGTCCGATATCGTGAATAGTAATCCCGACACAAAAAGTTTCAAATTTGATAAAAACGTTCACCAATATTTCGGCATAATGATATTGAAGAAAATAATATCATTTAAGAAGAAAATAACATCCCTTACATCAAAATAACGGTACTTTAGATCGGAATATCGGATAGAAAGCCGAAGGAAACTTGTACCAAACAGCAACTCTCAAAGTATATAAATACTCACTAAAATACGCTCAACAATATAGAGAGAAAGAAAACTTGTTTCTGGTGTGATTTTCAATTCTAACCTAAGCGTCTACTTATAGGAAAATGCTAGAACGCCAAAGGAGACTAAAATAATAAAATATATTATTTCTTAATCAAAATTCTACGCATGTGCTAAGTTGGAATTTAAACCATCCACCATTGAACAAATATCCAGCAGCCCATGTGTATTCAACACAAGTGGGTCCCACCCATAATTTAATAAAAATCATTTTATTTTCCGAAACTTCAACAATTCATAGAAAATAGTCCGGTTATCAGAAAAATACAAATTTTATGTCCATTCTGCCTGAAATCGAATTCTCTACAACTTTGTAGCTTAGATTTCTTCCAAATTCCAAACATAAAATATCCGAAATCCACAAACGGATGATTTTTAATACCTCTACACCGACAAAATACTGATAAAACACCTCAGCATTAATTCCTTCATTTTTATCCACATAAAAATAAATATATCCATCATTTATATCCACATAAAATAAATATTTCCTTATCATATAAATCAATAATTAATTATTCACAAATAATATTACAGAATGACAATTATGACAACCAGGCCGTTCCCAAGAAAGAGGGGGCTTTCCAGTAAGAATTTTTCCTTACTGGCGCGCAATTAGGTGACCAAACCTCTCCTTGACAGAACTTTCTAGACATTGCCAATAATGTTATCTAATAATATTATTCAAATAATATGAATTATTGATCCGATAATGGGAAATATCATATGATAATTATTGAAACAACAATAATATAAAATATCAATGCAAAGAATTATTGAATCAATAAAATAAAATATTGAATATTAATTCTTACCGTAATAATTATTGAGTAGTGCCTTCTTACGTAAGAATCAATAATTCAAAAATCATGCATCCACGCCATTCTCGTATTTTAACCGCCGGGTATTCCAACAAAGTGCTTATTCAGACAACTACGCCGTTATTTATAAAAACTCAAACTTGTCGTTTTCTTCATCCGACAGTTATTCTGTTATGGGGCCCACTAATAACTAAGCCGTCGTACGAATATTCCCCGACAATAAGAATATTCCACGACCAAACGAATATTCTCCGACAACAATTATTATTTTATAACCACTTGCTTATTTTGCAAAATTCGCACATTTCACCCATAACCAAAATATTATATCAATTTAACACCTTATTATTCACAATAATAATTAGAGGAAATTCGATTTTATTTATAATAAGTTGGGGTCTTACAATATTTCTATGTAAAAATCTGAGGACAACCTTGGCATCATTTGTCGGAAGAGCTGCCACTTCTACCCATTTAGAGACATAATCTACAGCGAGCAGAATGTAGAGATTTCCGCAAGACAAAATGAAAGGCCCCATGAAATCAATTCCCCATACATCAAAAATTTTGACTTCCAAGATTGTATTCAATGGCATTTCATTCCTTTTAGAGATATTCCCCACTCGCTGACATCTGTCACACTGCTGGACAAAATTGTATTCATCTTTGAAAATTATCGGCCAGTAGAATCCTGCTTGTAGTATTCTAGCCGCTGTTCTTTCACCACCATAGTGTCCACCATACATAGTAGAGTGACCATCCTGCAAAATCCCATCGGCCTCGCTATATGGAATACACCTTCGTATAACTTGATCAGAACATTGTTTAAACAAATAAGGCTCATCCTATATATACCATTTGACATCATGCAAAAATTTCTTCTTTTGATAACCCATCAAATCGGAAGGTAGCATCTTACTTACCAAATAGTTTGCATAATCTGCAAACCATGGCACTTCCCCTTTCACCACAAATAACTATTCATCTGGAAAAGATTCATTGATTAAAACCTTGTCATCTGTCTCCCTTTTCGGATTCTCAAGTCGAGATAAGTGGTCCGCCACTTGGTTTTCAGTGCCCTTCTTGTCCTTGATTTCCAAATCAAATTCCTGCAGTAATAAAATCCATTTGATCAACTGAGGCTTTGCATCCTTTTTCGCCACTAAATGTCAAATAGCAGCGTTATCCGTATACACTATCACCTTTGTGCCGATCAAATATGCTCGAAATTTATAAAAGGCGTACATTACTGCTAATAAGTCTTTCTCCGTGGTGGTGTAGTTCAACTGTGCGTCTGTAAGCGTCTTGTTGGCATAGTAAATAACAAGAAACATCTTCTTTTTCCTTTGTCCCAAAGCAGCCCCTACGGCGTAATCACTGGCATCACATATCAGCTCAAATGGCAATTCCCAATCTGGTGCAGTAATAATTGGTGCTGATGTTAATTTCCCTTTTAGATGCCCAAACGCCGACACGCAAGCCTCATCAAAGATAAAATATGCATCCTTCTCCAATAAATTGCATAGTGGTTTAGTTATCTTGGAGAAGTCTTTGATAAATCTGCGGTAGAAACCTGCATGGCCCGGAAAGCTGCGAACACCTTTTACCGAAGTAGGTTGTGGCAATTTCTCTATAGTTTCCAACTTTGCCCTATCTACCTCGAGTCCCTTCTTTGATACTGTGTGTCCCAGTATGATTCCTTCCTGTACCATAAAATGACATTTTTCCCAGTTCAGTACTAGATTTGTTTCAACACATCGCTTCAAAACCATCACCAAATTCTCGAGGCATAGATCAAACGAGTCCCCGAAAACTGAGAAGTCATCCATAAATACTTCCTCATTCTGCTCTACCATATCTAAAAATATAGCCATCATGCATCTCTGAAAAGTGGCTGGAGCATTGTACAACCCAAAAGACATCCTTCTGAAGGCAAATGTGTCGTATGGACATGTGAAAGTTATCTTTTCTTGGTCTTCTGGAGCTATCATTATTTGATTATAGCCCGAATATCCGTCCAGTAGGCAATAGTACTCATGACCTGCTAATTTGTCCAACATCTAATCAATGAATGGTAGTGGAAAATGATCTTTCCTTGTAGCTTTATTAAGCCTGCGGTAGTCCATGCATACTCTTCACCCTGTCACTGTTCGTGTTGGAATCAACTCGTTGTTCTTATTAGTCACTACTGTCATGCCACCCTTTTTCTATTTTTACTTGCACTGGGCTCACCCATGAGCTATCTGAGATTGGATAGATTATACCCGCATCCAACCATTTTAGCACCTCTTTCTTAACCACTTCTTTCATTATCGGATTAAGTCTCCTTTGTTGCTCAACCGATGGTTTACTATCATCTTCCATCAAGATTTTATGCATACAATATGAAGGGTTGATCCCTTTGATGTCCGCTATGGTCCTGCCAATCATTGATTTGAATTCTCGAAGCACTCGTAGCAGTTTTTCTTCCTGGAAGGATGTTAATGCAGAAGAAATAATCACAGGTAGCTTCGAAACTTTATTTAAAAATGCGTACCTAAGATGATCTGGAAGTAGATTTAATTCAAGTTCTGGAGGTGTCTCCAGAGAAGGTTTTAACTTTACGGAGGTTTCTCCTGCTTTTGTCAACGGCTCCACAGGTATCCTGAATTTCCTGACTTGTGGAGTGGTATCCAGATATTGCACAATTTCGTCAAGTTCCTCGTCCTCCAATTCTGAATTTTCAGCAATTACACTCCTCAAAGGTTTGTCATCCACCCGACTTTGTACTTCATCATTTATGACTTAATCCACCAAATCAACCAAGAAACATTCCTCTTCATCTGCGGGAAACTTCATAACTTTGAAGACATTAAAGGTGACCTCTTGATCATGAACACGCATAGTGAGTTCCCCCTTTTGCACATCAATCAGAGTCTTTCCTATGGCTAAGAATAGTCTTCCCAATATTATTGGTATACTTTTGTCCTCCTCGTAGTCTAGGATGATGAAGTCAGCTAGAAAAATAAAGTTATCTACCTTAACCAACACATCCTCAACAATTCCTCGTGGATACGTGATCGATCTATCAGCTAGCTGTAATGATATGTTTGTCGATTTTGAATCCGGCAATCCCAACTGGTTAAATACTGACAAGGGCATCAAATTTATGCTTGCCCCAAGATCACATAAACACTTACTGAAGTTCATCTTTCCAATAGTGTATGGAATTATGAAGTCGCCTTGGATCCTTGACTTTGGAGGTAATTTTCAAGAACCAACAAAGTCATTCCTCTGTCAAGGCTACCGTTTCAAACTCATCTAGTCTCCTCTTCCTTGACAGTAGACACTTCATAAACTTGGCGTAGCTGGGCATTTGTTCCAATGCCTCGGCGAATGGTATGTTGATCTGCAGCTTTTGAATACCTCCGAGAATTTCTTTGACTGCTTTATCTTCCCTTTTTTATTTAATCTCCGAGGATACTGGAACTTGAATGTGAATTGGTGGTAATGGACTCTTAAACTTCTCCTCTAAACACGCTTCTCTCGGTCTCTTCCTGCACCCTCAGATTTCTCCCATTTTCTTTCTCGATGAGTGGCTCTCTTTCCGCCTCGGCGGTGGCGCCCTCCTCAATGCATTCTCGCAAAGCGCATGCGTCGCTGCGAATCGACAAATCTTTCCCGGATCTCAATATGATCGCTGACATCGTTCCTTCCCTTCTCTTGGGATTTATCTCCGATTACATTTGGCAATGAACCCCAGGTCTGCATTAGTAAGCATGTTCGCCATCTCGCCCCATTTGAGTTTCCAGATTCTTTATAGCCACCGCTTGGCTCTTGATCATAACTTCTCTTGTTTGCCATGTATTTCATCATCATCTCCTCCACTTCGATTTCTTTTCTTCTTTGAGGTGCGGTGAGTGTGATGTTCTTGTTGTTGTTGAGAAAATCCCGTGAAAAGGTGGTCTAGGATTAAATCATGGTTCAGTTGGGTTGCCTTGAAATTGATTATTTGGTTGAAACTGACTCTGCTGATTCCCTTGATTATTTGACCAACTAAAGTTTGGATGATTTCTGTTGTTGGGGTGGTATGTGTTCTGAAATTGACCTTGGTCTTTTCTATAGTTGCTCACATATTGCACTAATTCTGAGCTGATAGCACATTGATCCGTCGAGTGTGACCCCGCACAAATCTCACATACAAAGGCAACCGTCTTTACTTTTCCTTCCGCCAAAGTATCTATCTTCTTTCCCAAGGCTGCCATCTGTGCTGACAATTGAGTAATAGCATCAACCTCCAACACACCTGCAACTTTGGTTTGTGGCATTCGAGATGTAGGCTTCTGAAAATCATTCGATGCCATTGTCTCGATAAGGTCGTAGGCTTCCTCATAGTTCTTTGCCCATAATGCCCCTCCTGCAGCTGCATCTACAATCGGTCTCGATTGCCATCCCAATCCATTGTAAAACGTGTTAATTACCATCCAATCTGGCATACCGTGATGTGGGCATTTTCTCAGCATTTCTTTGTATCTCTCTCATGCTTCATATAATGACTTGCCCTGTTGTTGCTCAAACTGAGAGATAGATGTTCTCATCTTAGCAGTCTTAGCCATTGGGAAGAACTTTGCTAAGAATTTATGTGCTAAATCCTCCCATGTAGTTATAGATCCTGCTGACAGAGAATGAAGCCAACTTTTCGCTTTATCCCTCAATGAGAACGGGAACAACCTTAGTCTAATAGCATCTTCCGTCACACCATTGTATCTGAATGTATCACAAATTTCGATGAAACTTAACAGTGTTCATTCGGATCATCCATGGCAAAGACCCCTAAATCTGAATCAGCGTATTCTCGCACCATTTGAATAGTGCCGCTTTTATCTCGAATGTATTCTTCGCTATCACCGGTTCGACTATGTTGGATCAGTAGTCCATTAATATTGGGCATGGAATACTCCTTCAGAGCCCTATGCTCCTCTCTTTGCTCTTCTCCTTGTGCCTCGGCTGCCATGTTAGCTGTTGTGTTTTCCAACTGTTCTTATAAATTTCTACGAACACCCGCTTTCCAACCTCTCCCGTTTATGTTATCCTGAGCATGTGTTAAATCAGGGTTGGTTGACCGCATATGCATAAAAATTTATCCAAGTTCCTGAAACAAAAATAGAAAACTGAAATGAGATAAGACTAGAATTGTCTAAGTCATACAATATAGCTTAAAACTAATAATAATAATAATAATAAATTAAACGCCTTTCCCCGGCAACGGCGCCAAAAACTTGTTGCCTCTTTTTTAGTCTTAACAAAAGAGCTCTAACTCATGTAAGCATACATGTGTCAACAAGCAATACAGAGTAAGTAAAGTATCGATCCCACAGAGAAAGTTGTTTAACTAAGATTACTATTCATTAATTGAATCACTATATTTATTTGCTCAAACTAATGATTAAACTTGGTTTGTTCTCGAATTGCAAATAACAACTAAAACAATAATAACGACGGAATAAATGATATTGGAACTAATGGGATCCTAACTTCATTTAATACTTCATTCAATCACCACTATCATGCACGACTCGTTCACATATCACATAAAAGTAGCCAAGAGCACTTAAAGAGTATTAGCCATTTTTCAATGCACTAAGACCTACTTACACAGCATCTGTAATACCCGTAAATTTTATGATTTAATATTAATATTTATAAATAGAGCCTGTGATTATTTATTTTATAAATGCTTACATGGCATAAGGCGAGTAACTCAATTGAATTAAAATTTAACTTTTAATAATTGATGAGATGTGGAGAATTATGATAGGTTTATGAAATGTCTTCTGTGACACAATGATGGAATTAGTGAGGAATAATTAAGAAGGAATGCATTACTAAGTAAAAGATGACAATAAGAGAGGTGGTATATAATTAATTTATTTAATTATTCCAGAGTAATAATAAATCATTGAATTGGTTTGAAAGCTTGTCTAGATGGACTAAATCTTTTTATTATTATTAAGTGAGTAACTTAAATTATGTGAAATAACCCAACTTATTAATAATTATTAAGGTGGTGTATAATTTAGTGTTATTGGGTAAATTAAATTAATTAAATTGTTTGCCATAATAATTAAGTATTTACATGTTTATAATCCAAATAATAAATTGGGAGTCTAGCCCAATAAATTAATTGATGGACTTTTGAGTTAGCCCAATAAACTTGGGTTATTTAAAATCCAATTCTAAAACCAACATAATAGTTAATCGATGGTACAAGGTGTTGGTTTAATAAAATGTGGGCGATGAAGCGATGGGCTGACCGAATTAGCCCCTTGCTCATGTCCTCAGATCTATTCTCTTATCCCAAATTAAGGGTCACCAAGTACAAGGAACAGTAGCCTAAACTCTCTTTACGCAAACTTTCAAGCTGCTAATCCTAGGCATGCAGGGCTAGCTAAGTGGCTAGTATGGAGTGGTTAAACAACTCCTTAAGTAACCATTGTTCATTTCTATTGCACCATGAATCCCAACATTGGGTAAAGCAAGTGTCTAGTCCATGCTTTTCTCTTTAAATACAAGCCACCATGGTAGTCTCATATAGTGATAAGAGTGTTGGAGAAATCTGAGTAAAGAATTCTTAGTTGCTAAGCATTACCAAATCAGTGTGTGAGATATCAAGGTTAAAGCTCGAGAAGGTATAATTTCTACTTCGTTCTTAACTTAAGTCTTATTTGATTCTCGGTTTTCCTAAATTAATAGGTCAAGTATGATGAATTAGCATGATATAGGGTGTTTAGAAAGTTTACTTTCGTGCATGAATACGTTAATAATTGCCTGGAATCAAGTTGTGGCTACTCTGCAAAACAGAGCATGTTCACTGCTTCTGAACTCCATGGGGTACAGCTGCACCGTACTTAGGAACCAGCTGATGGGTTCGGTCGTGTTAGACCATGTATTAAGAAATTCCCTTAGGCTGTATGCATATAGTAAAGTCTTAATGAAATTAACCCGACAAACTTAGACCTTGTCGAAATAGTGTAGACCGAAGTCTCTGAAAGAGCTGACTTCAGAGATGTCTTCGGACAAAGCGTGTTGTCTTCGGACAAGTCGTAATATCTTCGGACATGGCTAAATGACTTGGCCAGACACGGCCATATGTCTTCATCTTCGGACATGGCCGTATCGCCTTAGGCCGTTTCATGGTCGATGTTCTTGACTTGACATGGCGAGATGTCCTGGATTCGGAGACAATCATCATAACTTGATATAAGGATGGATTAATAAATATTCCTATCTATCTATATAAACTATTATTACACGAATGAGTTCTAAGTAGAGAATTTTACTAACTTCGGAAAATAAATCTAATGCCTGCAAACATGCGTGAAAATGGGTCTGTGGGATTAATAGATGTTATGGTCTACTTAAAGCAATGAACCTCTTGGAACTACTGAAGAAGAAAGATTATAAATAAACTAGCGAAAGGTCAAAAGTATGAGCATGTTAATGTACGACTATGAGTTTTGATGGGTGCGGCGAGATACATAGAAAAAAAAATGTGTTATATGTACATGTTGTTTACATATGTATATTAAGTGTGTTTGGCTAATGAATACCTATACTTACATAAATAGGACAAACATAGTTCATTGAGGTGATTTTCTCTATAAGTAGCAATCAACGCTAAAGGCAAGTTCCTAACCTCACTCAAATTTACATTAAGCAAGTATCCAAACTACTATTATTGTTTTCAAGTTCAAGTTCTTTACTTCTTACATCGTATATACATTCAATTGTCGTCTCAAGCAAATATCTGCTTTCTATTCGAAAATCATTTATATACCTTGACATTGTTGCAAACATTGGATTTATTGTTCTTAAATGCATGATAAAAATTGTCTCAAGCCTTTGATTAAACTAGACTATTATTATGCTATCCAAACTAATTGACTTGGTGCGGATCATCGTAAATCTATCGAGATGAACAACCCTCATTGAAGGGAAATTATATATTGTTGGGAACCAATATGCGCATACATGAGTATGATTAAATGTTATGCATAACGTTAGGGTACTTTAGTCGATCACCGTTGTACTTTCGTTTACATTGGATTACGATTAATACTATTAATTCTAGTAAGAGTTCTTAGTCCTTAGTAATCGCCAAAGACTCATTCATGTTGAACCTCGAAATGAATGAATCCTGAAATTTTGTTGATATCCTTCAGTCTATAGCGACACCTATTGAATACTCTTGATATTTCTTGATATACTTGAACTACCAATTATTATTATACCCTTGAAAGGTTTAAATGCTATAATTGCTTGTTCTTCTGGCTATATTACTTACTGGGCAAACTCGTTGCTCATTCTTGCTTCCTAAAACATTACAGTTAAGCCAGAGCAAGGCGGTACTGAAAGTAATATGCACACAAGCCAATCATGTTTGATGATAAAGCATATACTTTGTAACAATCTTATTCATTTATTAATAAAAAGTATTAATTTATTAAAGGCTTTTAATTTTCTACATGATGCTGTTTTATAATATGTGATAAACCCATAGTTTTAAGCAATGCTTTTAGAATAATGATGATGATCATTCTAATGAGATCTAAATTCTTAGAAAGCTTAAAACTAAAATAGTTCCCAATCGTTGGATTACTAAATTGGGGATTAGTGAATCCGGATAGATTGGTACATACGTTGTTTGCTCATTGGATGAGGATGATTGATCTCATGATCATTTGTGTGGAGACACTAAAGCAAGTATGTAGGTGCTTATTAGAGAATAAGTTCAATTGAACGTTGCTCGCTAAGGAATACCTAATGGAGTTTTACTTGCTCACCAATAGGAATTCTCAGTGATAGTAGTACAAGTGATCCTTGGACTTGAGATCATCATAGTATCTTGTGTATGATGAGTTATACTTTGACTTATTCCTTAAGACCCTTAGGGTATATCAAAGGGTATGCTTGGGTATAATAAGTTATATATGGAGATAATGTATGATCAATAAAGAATCTACCACTTCTAATAAAAGAAGAGAATGTCCTATGTGATTCGATAAATGACAACCCAAAGAGTCCTTGGTTAAGGCGTAATGAAATTAGAAAGGAGTTTCTAATTTGCATTATTTGAAGTTGTGCATTTAAGGATCGAAATCATATAATTAAATAAAATAAGACTTGACAAGTAATTCCATGTCTTATATTTAATTGGGACATTGTATGGTGGAAGGATTGAATTGTACGGTAACTATTTACTCAAAGGTTCTTTAATGATTAATGTTGAAATCTATATTATCTGGAAAGTCGTTGATCGCTAGGGAAGCTTATCCCTATTGTAGAATAAATATTATTTATTTAAATAAATTAATTATTTAATTTATTTATTTAAATAAGATTAGAATTGTTCTAATTGATTTATTCACAACTGGTTTAATATGGAGAACCTAAAGGGTCACACCCATAAAAGGAAGAATAATTATTTAAGAAGTTAATGGCATAATCATAATAATATGTTATGTATATTTAATTTAATCTATGGTGATAAAATAAATTAAATAGCTTAATATTTATTATTTAATATTTTAGAAATATTAAATATAAATTAATAAGAGGAGTCTTATTAATATTATTACAATTATTATTTTTATTTTAATTTCTAAAAGAGTTTAAAAATTAATTTAATATAAGTACTCTCATTTATTCCTAATTGGATTAGGAAGGAAAATTAGTTAAAGGAGTTTAATTAATTATCCCTAATAAGATTAGGGAGCTTAATTAATTAAAAGAATTTAATTAATTAAATAAATCTCAATTCCTTAATTGTTAAGGTGGGTTGCCCACATCTATAAATAAGAGGAGTCTTATTATGGGTGAAGTGGGTTGTTGACTTTTACAATATACGTAATAATTCCAATAGTTGGGAGAGTACGTTCTTTTCTATAGAGATAGAAAACTAGGGTTTGAGCCAAATACCCATCTTCTTGAATCTTTATTATTCCTTGGTGGATCACCTCTAGATGCCAAACATTTGGGTGGCTAACGTTGATCAAAGGAAGGAACCAAACCCGGTGGATTCAAGTTGAACGCGAAAAGGATTGGAGGTGAACTTGTACCTGAGGAAGCTCGAATCTTCAAGGGTATGATTCTTGTTCTTCATATCTTTTCGTTTAATTAATAATTGTGCATAAAGGGTGATCCGGGTATATGGTTTGTAAAAATTTTAAACTCTGATTTTTCCACGTTTCCGCATTATTTTTGCAATTTGATTGTGTTCTAGAATATTACAAACCTAACAGTGGAATCAGAGCCAAAACTTTATGCGATTTATAAATTGTTCAGATTTGATATGTATGTTGATATGTGTTTAGAACAATTTTATTGGGCATAATTTTATTGGGCATAATTTTATTGTATAAAATTTATTAAGCTACATAAAAAAAAAATAAAGGGATTCGCGAACTGAACTTATGTGGTCCTGCAAGGAAATAAAAAAAAAAAAAAAAAACCGTCATTTTTTTTAAAAGGAGAGCAGGAGGATTCAGCAGAACTTCTTTTGTTAACAGGATTGCAGAATTCATAAATGGGCCACGTCGGATTTCTGGTTTCCTTGTTTGTTTTTTTTTAGCACATGGCAGGTTCGTAAATGCAGACCTTTTTATTTTTTAAAACCAATTGGTTAAAAAGGAAGCCAGGAACATGTTTTTTCATATATAACATATATATATATATATATATATATATATGATAACATACGGACATCTTGAAGAAGCAAAATGATTGGCAAACGGAAATATTATATATATATATATAATATATTACAAATATATATATATATATATATATATATATATTCTTAATTATTATATAATTAAAATAAATAAGTTTATTTTAATTTTAAAATAAAAGGTTTATTTTAATATTAAAATATAAAGTTTTATTTTAATCTTAATAATTTTATAATTAAAATAAAAGTTTATTTTAATTTTAAAATTAAATTTCATGCTAACTAATTAGAGTTGGAATTAGATTCCATGATAACTAATTGGAGTTGAAATTGGATTCTATTTTTCCTAAAATAAAGGAGTTTATTTTGATATGAAATTAGATTTCATATTATTCAAAATAAAAAAGGTTTATTTGTGAATAGGAAAAGAATCAGTCTTTCCTTAAATAAAGGAGTTTATTTAGATATAAAATAAGATTTTATATTATTCAAAATAAAGGAGTTTATTTGTGAATAGGAAAGAAAATCCGTGTTTCCTTTAATAATTTTTTTTATTTTTATTACATGGAATTGGATTCCATAATTAATTAAAATAAAGGAGTTTATTTTGATTAAAGATTTTGATTAAAATAAAATAGTTTATTTCATTCAAAATTGGATAAATTAAAATAAAATAGTTTTATTTTGATTTAAATTTGGATTAAAATAAAGGAGTTTATTTTGATTCAAAAATAGATTTTATACTAACTAAATTTGTCCATTAAATGAGATCAATATATATATTAAATGTTTATTATTCATAAGATGAATGTTATTTATTGATACATATGGTGATTTGTATGATAATAAATGGGATTGATTATGGACTATCAACCAATATGATTGGATTTTATTTTAGTTGGATGCATGAATGTATGGGTTTTATTAAATGGGGTCTGCACAGATAAATGCCTTCTAATTTTTCTTAATGTAAATTCTATCTCCTCCTATGTACTTCCCTCGATTACCGATCAAGGTTTCTATTTATTTTAAATAGTTTTGTAATAGGAATAATTAGAATTAATTTTGAAAAATTGGAGATTAATAAGCAAGGAGCGCTTGAAGACACATTTTGTAATGGAGCCCAGGGTTTAAATGTAATAGTTATATTTAAATATTATTTCTCGCACCCCTAGGGTTTGACCTTTTTGGTAGTTCACTTGGTGGCTCTAGTGAACCAAACTAGAATAAAAGTCCATAATCAATCCGGGTAGAATATAGTATTCTATATGTGCATGCTTATACTATATATATTATATATTATGCAAACATACTTCGCATGTTCATTAATATGACGCGTTTTTATATATATATGTGCAATGCTTGCGCTAAAACAAGATGAGACAAATTAATAACAAACCCCTCAATTTTTATATTAAGTCCTAAGCGTTCAAAGATATTTGGAATATCGAACGCCTTTCTAGCATGATAAAATTAATAGAGTATTAAATATTTAATATGAGTTTGTTGTGTCACCACAAGGCAAGTATTAAGTATTTAAGATGTTAATTTATCACATTTGATGCTTATAAAAAAATTGAACAATATTGTTTTGTTGTGTCACCACAAGGATGATATTTTTTCTTTTTGAATATATGGAGTGCTAGGTTGATTCTTAACTTAGATAATTTTGATTCGGATGTGCCACCACTTGATCAAAATAATCTAAGAGGCAAAAGAAAAGGAGTTGCATAATTGATGTAATTGACAAAAGTTGTCTACCTATTTATTTATATATAGTTTGTTGTGTCACCACAAGGCTATATACATTTGAAATGGGATCCTTATTCTCACTAGCAAATCTTTAATTAGATTTTGCTTAGAACTATATAAGTGAGGGTAATATAGTTTGAAGAAAATAGTGGGAGATACCAATTTAAAACAAGACCTAATTTATTTTGGTAATTAATAAAAGAATGTATGTTAAAATATTGTTAATTACAAATTCATTTACGTAATTTTACAATGTCTAGAATTACTATCATCATGAAGCATATTAGATGCTAAATTAACTGCAGGGCAATTAAGCGGATTGGTTAAGGAATTTGAGAATAGTTCTCATAGCTGAAAAGCTATCTTATGTCATTAATACGCCTATCCCTTCAATGGTTGCAGACAATGCCTCTGAGGAAGAGATTGCTACTTTTAGAAAATGGCAAAATGATGCATATTGGCTCGATGCATCATGCTCGCATCCACGAAAGTAACGAGCTTCAAATACAAGATGAAACTATGGATGCTCCTACTATATTCCCCGCACATTAAGTAGTTGATGTTGAGGAAAGTAGGACTGATACATATCAGATATCTAAGGAGCTCTTCCGATCTAGAATGGCCAATGGCACTATAGTAGGTCCTTAACATTATCAATTTGATTGATCAATTAGGACAATGAGTTTTGTCATGGATGGAGAGTTGAGCCAAGATTTGATCTTGTACTCACTCCCTGACTCCTTTCACAATTGTTGTGAATTTTTCATATGAACAAGCTGAGATATCGCCTCATTGATTTGCTTAACATGTTGAAAAATGTTGAGAGTCCTTTCAACCAAGAAAGACCAAGTCTTCTTGGTAGGGGCCAAAGGATCTTCTGAAAAAGAAGAACGATTCAAAGAAGGTAAATAGAAAGGCATAAACAAAGGATAATAAGAACAAAACTGATATGGATAGCAAAGGAGTTTGCTTCCACCGCAATAAGCCCGACACCGGAAAGAAATCATGAGAAGCATCTTGCAGAGGCTAACCAAAGAAGCTTAGTGAAGTTTCTGCCATAATACGCTTTTGTTCATGATTGAAATAAATTTTTCTTTAAGTCAAGGTTCTACTTGGGTATTGGATACCGACTTTTGGTTATCATAAATATAGATTTATGAAGGGACCAAGCGTAAGAAAGTTAAACAAAGATAAGAAATCCTATGTGAGGAAAATGAAGCAAAGGTTGTTGCATTAGCCATAGAAACTTATAGTTTAGCAATGCTACTACGCAAATCTATTAAGTCAATAAGTTGTTATTGTATTCCAGCTTCTTGTTAAAATATTATTTCCATTTTATTGTTGGACAATGAAATCTTTGGTATTATAATTAAGAACAATTGTCGTTCTATTTATAATAATAATATTTTGTATAGAATCGAATATTACTTAATAAATTTTGTATACTTGACTTACGTGAAAAATATATTTTGCAAATTGAACAAACTAGTATAAGAAAAGGAGATGATCATTCAAAGAGTTGAATGTGTGTATTTGTTTAATACAAGTGTGAATTATTTGAAAGGTTCAAAGAATTCAAAAGTGAAACAAATTGGCAAAGTATTAGGATTCTTTGATCTGGATCAAGGAAGGAATACTTGTGCAATAAGTTTCTAGATCATCTCAAATGGTTTTCTCATAATGGACGCCTCTCGATACATAATAATTGATTGATGTATCTGAAAGGAAAAATCGTACCTATTTGAACATGGTGCAATCCATAATGATTTTACCGACATTCCATCCTTCTGTGGTCATGTCCTAGAAATGGTCAGACATCTCACGAAAATGGTAACCTCAAAATCCGGCCCCAAGACTCTATAAAAGTTATGGACATGGAGGATTCCTAATATTAAGTATGTTAAGATAAGAGGTTGTCCAACTTATGTGAAAAGGTTTCAAAGGATAAGCTTGGGACAAAATTTGACAAGTGTCGATTTGTGGGACATCCTAAAGTAAGTTTAGGGTATATGTTCTATAATTCTACTTAGCAAAAGGTGTTTGTTACGAAACACGCTGCCTTCCAAGATAAAGGTGTTTATCATTAAAAGGGGCAAGTGGGAGGATAATAGATCTTGAAAAGTTCAAGAACCACAAAACACTATAAGTCAAATAAGAGGAACCTATAGATAGACCTATTGTACCACGACCAAATCGTAAATCTGGAATAGTACCGAAGATACCTAGGAGGTATGGATTCATCATGGATGATGATGATGAGGTATACATCATAGAAGATGATGATCCAGTTACATACGATGAGGTAAGTGTTGTAGACACTCAGAGAAATGGATTGAAGCAAGTTTCTCAAATATGGAACATTCGTTTTGATGAGGCAATCAAAAGAGTTTGATTTTATCAAAAAATAAGAATGAACATAGTGTGTACAAAAGGGTCAGTGGGAGCATTGTGAAATTTCTAGTACTATATGTTGATATACTACGGATGAGGAATAACATACCAATGCTACAATCAGTAAAGATAAAGTTGTCTAAACATTCTTCCATGAATGATTTGGAAGAGTATCTTAATTGGGGATATAAATCTATATAGATAGATTTAAGAGGATGCTCGACTTAACCCAAGAAACGTATATTCATTTGATGCTAAAGTCGTTTAGCATGGCAAACTCCAAGAGATGTCTCATGTCGATGAACTATGGAGTGTATCTCTCTTAATAGTCCCCACAGACTCCTAAAAAGAGAGATCGCATGAGTGACAATCATGTATGCAATGAAATATATGAGACCTGATGTTGATCAGTCATATTATGGAGAAGTTCACTATGAGTCAGTGAAAAACATCTTAAAATGCTTAACCGGCACTAAGGATGTGATCATATTCATGGTGGGTCTTAATTAAAACTAGAGGGCTTAACAGACTCAAGTTTTTTCAAACAGACCAAGACGACCGAAAATCCACTTTAAGGTAAAAGCGTTACCTTGAACAGTGGTGCAGTGAATTGGAAAGGTTCTAAACAGCAAAGAGTTCCTGGTTTAGTGATAAAGACAAAGTATATAGCTATAAATGAAGCTGCAAGTTGATTGTTTGGATTAAAAGTTCATTACATAACTAGGAATAGTTCCTAAGTCTCATCTTGAATCTAAACATGTGTTGTGGCACTTTCATTTGATTATAAGAATCATTGAAAAATGAGAAATCACTATAGAGATGGTGGACTCTTAAGAACAACATTACATATCCATTAACTAAAGCTTATCCAACAAAGATAGGATAATCGCACTTAGAGAAGAAGAGTATAAGATACAATGGCGATTGGCTTTAGTGCAAGTGGGAGATTGAAAGTAATATGCACACTAGCCAATCATGTTTGATGATAAAGCATATACTTTGTAACAATCTTATTCATTTATTAATAAAAAGTATTAATTTATTAAAGGCTTTTAATTTTCTACATGATGTTGTTTTATAATATGTGATAAACCCATAGTTTTAAGCAATGCTTTTAGAATAATGATGATGATCATTCTAATGAGATCTAAATTCTTAGAAAGCTTAAAACTAAAATAGTTCCCAATCGTTGGATTACTAAATTGGGGATTAGTGAATCCGGATAGATTGGTACATACGTTGCTTGCTCATTGGATGAAGATGATTGATCTCACGATCATTTGTGTGGAGACACTAAAGCAAGTATGTAGGTACTTATTAGAGAATAAGTTCATCGAACGTGGATCGCTAAGGAATACCTAATGGAGTTTTACTTGCTGTCGATAGGAATTCTGTAGTGATAGTAGTCTAAGTGATCCTTGGACTTGAGATCATCATAGTATCTTGTGTATGATGAGTTATACTTTGACTTATTCCTTAAGACCCTTAGGGTATATCAAAGGGTATGCTTGGGTATAATAAGTTGTATATGGAGATAATGTATGATCAATAAAGAATCTACCACTTCTAATAAAAGAAGAGAATGTCCTATGTGATTCGATAAATGACAACCCAAGAGTCCTTGGGTTAAGGCGTAATGAAATTAGAAAGGAGTTTCTAATTTGCATTATTTGGAGTCAGTGCATTTAAGGATCGAAATACATATAATTAAATAAAATAAGACTTGACGAAGAATTCCATATCTTATATTTAATTGGGACATCAGAAGGTGGAAGGATTGAATTGTACGGTAACTATTTACTCAAAGGTTCTTTAATGATTAATGTTGAAATCTATATTATCTGGAAAGTCGTTGATCGCTAGGGAGGCTTATCCCTATTATAGAATAAATATTATTTATTTAAATAAATTAATTATTTAATTTATTTATTTAAATAAGATTAGAATTGTTCTAATTGATTTATTCACAACCGGTTTAATATGGAGAACCTAAAGGGTCACACCATAAAAGGAAGAATAATTATTTAAGAAGTTAATGGCATAATCGTAATAATATGTTATGTATATTTAATTTAATCTATGGTGATAGAATAAATTAAATAGCTTAATATTTATTATTTAATATTTTAGAAATATTAAATATAAATTAATAAGAGGAGTCTTATTAATATTATTACAATTATTATTATTATTTTAATTTCTAAAAGAGTTTAAAAATTAATTTAATATAAGTACTCTCATTTATTCCTAATTGGATTAGGAAGGAAAATTAGTTAAAGGAGTTTAATTAATTAATTAAAAGAATTTAATTAATTAAATAAATCCCAATTCCTTAATTGTTAAGGTGGGTTGCCCACATCTATAAATAAGAGGAGTCTTATTATAGGTGAAGTGGGTTGTTGACTTTTACAATATACGTAATAATTCCAATAGTTGGGAGAGTACGTTCTTTTCTATAGAGATAGAAAACTTGGGTTTGAGCCAAATACCCATCTTCTTGAATCTTTATTATTCCTTGGTGGATCACCTCTAGAGGCCAAACATTTGGGTGGCTAACGTTGATCAAAGGAAGGAACCAAACCCGGTGGATTCAAGTTGAACGCGAAAAGGATTGGAGGTGAACTTGTACCTGAGAAAGCTCGAATCTTCAAGGGTATGATTCTTGTTCTTCATATCTTTTCGTTTAATTAATAATTGTGCATAAAGGGTGATCCGGGTATATGGTTTGTAAAAATTTTAAACTCTGATTTTTCCACGTTTCCGCATTATTTTTGCAATTTGATTGCGTTCTAGAATATTACAAACCTAACAGGTACTTCAGGACAGGACAAGGGAAAGGGCAAGGCGACATAATAACTTAGTCCTTAAGACTAGAAGTATTATTATTATTGTTATGCTTGTTATGATGTATTCAAGAATGATTAAGTTATGTTTAAGTTAAATACTGAATTGTCATAGTAATGGTTACGGTACCTTGGGACGCAAATATTTATATTATATCAATGTAAATTATTCTAGTATTTTCGTTGTTGATTTTAGTAAGATATTCAGAGTGTTATGCGTGATGCAATAGAATTCGAGATATGGGTGTCCGAATTTTGGGGCGTCACAAAGATCCACAGATGATAGACTTTCATGTAATCATCAATATAACCAAAATCACTATATATATACATGTGAAATTGCAACTATATTGATTTTAAGTTCAAGCCCTTATTTTAACTTATACGGTGAAATAGTATATGTCTATCTGGTTCACGAAATATACAAGCCATATAACACAACCCTATATACGTATATTATCATGATTACAATCCATATTTGCATGTTCATTGTCAATTCCATACAAATACTGAAACGAATGGTGATCAAGCATTCATACATGTAAAACAATCATGATAGACATCCCATATGATATGCAAAACAAACCAGCATTTAAGCATGCAATCGAACTACATATTAAAGTCCGTTAGAATCCCATAATGGAGTTTAGTTCATGATTGAACCAAAAGCCATTATTGGATCAAATCTAAACATGGTCAATAAATGACAATTGAAAGATGAAAGATAAAACTATCAAACCCAATTGCTGAATATAAATCAATAATCAGATCCTCATAAGAATCCAGCAAAACTAATAATAATAATCCACTCTGGTAGAAAATCCCAAGAAGGAGTAGAAAAGTAGAGTTGTGGCCTCCTTTTACGTTGGAATCTCTCCCAGAGAATAAACCCTAATTACCACGTAAAGATACGTGAAAAACTTAATAAAATATCAAGTGATACCCCTGACACCAGTCAGGAATCATTTTTTAAATCAATTACATCCCTTAAAAATTGGAAATAAAATAAAACAAGTCAAGAATTTTCAGGGCCTCAAGCTGATGTCACAAGGTTTTTCGAAATTTTGTTATGCTCGCGATCATGAGACTTGCGAGAAGTTTGTATGTTCACCAGGTCTACCGTGGCGCCAGCCTCTCCTTGCATGTCCTTCTCGCCACCAAGCTAACTTGCGAGGGTTCCAAGGTCTGGTTGGGTACTCGCACGGGCCCGCGCTCTCAAGGCTATTCATCACGCAGACTTGCGTCTGCGATCCTGGTTCTTGTTACGATTACGTAAATGCTACGCTGCTTGCTACTTGTTCATTCATGCTTAATCTCCTTGTTCCATTGCACTTCATGCCATGCATATCCCATCTTTTGCATCTTCACAAGCATCCATTAACCTTGTGCTCAATAACACCACCAAAATAGGCCGATTCCTGCACTTATTCACCAAAAGGAGTTTTAAGTATGCGAAATGCAAATTATCATGAAATGCAGCTAAAACCTACTCAAATGTACTTGAGATGGGCATAGTTCGCATGAATTGGTACTTCATACGTAGGTGTAAATCCTACTTATCAATTACACCGAATAATCCTTGGTCATAATCACACTAAGTCCATCTATGCACGTAAGCCAAAGATGACTTTCATCATAATATAAACATGAGAATGATGTCAATGATATAAGCATTAATCAAATGAAAACAAGGATAAATATTAAAGACTTTAAATTTATCCAAATATTATCAATCACTTAATAAACTCATAATCTAATATTATTAATATTATAACAATATTTTAATCACTTCTTAAACTTATAAATAATTTATTTCAATTGTTTACACTTTACCAAATAATGCATTTAATCATTCAAAAATGCCATACTCATAAGATTTCATCACCAATGATCAAATCCCTTATCAAAAATCTGCATATACCCTATATAGGATTCCTAAGCCATAAAATCCTATTTTCCAATTTTGTTACTTCACATAACATATTTAACTCATATGTTCGTAACTAAACCATTTTCATAAAAAATTACCAAATCAACTTGTTATTTTTCTATCCTTTGCCCAAACATATATACATATATTTCATACACAACAAGTATTTTTTTATAATTTTTCAACTCCCTTAAGTATTTTTCAAAAATCAATTTCTAGTTAATTCCTTAAGAAATTAGCTACCTCAAGTTTAACTCCAGAAATTTCCAAATCTTGGCAGGATCTTACAAATGTTAATGTGAGCTTCCAGTTTAAATTTCATGGTCATCGGAGTTATAGAACTTTGGTTATAATGTTTTTCGTCGGAAAAACCTAAATATTGAAATAGTCATAACTTGCTCATTTTAAGTCGGAATGAGCTCATTTTTGGACAGGAGGTACTTTATACCATATATTTTCATGTCCCAAAAGGCCGGAATTTATTTCATAAACTAGGTGGCTGAAAATGCCCTTTTAAACTTCTGGGCAGTAGCCTTTTTGGTAATTTACAGTTTTTGACTCCTTTGCTAAAATCAGTCCACGCAAAAATCTACAACACCTTTTTTCAGTGATACCACTTGGATAAGTTAGAAAACTCATAGATCTAACTCTAGAACTTGACCACACTCAAAAATTCAAAATATAATATGTGATATGGTCAATTGAATTTCATACTCCATTTTTACCAAAATCTGATTTTCAACCCTTTGTGATTTCTAAGAAACTTTCATGTTTTCACATAATAACCAACATAACTCATCATGACAATGACATAATAATTCAATAAAATAAGTTCAAGAATAAGTTTTAAAGATTTATAAGTTAATTTATCCTGAACTCAATAATGTCCAAATTGTCAACATGATACTACTTTGTGGAGAAAAATTCAAAAATGCTCAGAAGAATATTTCCACGAAAAGATATTGGATGAAGCGCAAATATCTAGGATATTCCACTAATTTCAAGGAATATAGAAGCCAAAACTTTAACCAACCGAGTATAATAGAATGTATGAAACTGCAAATGGATTTTCACCCACCATGCAGTAATCCACGTATACAGATTATTTCCACAATTTAATAAGGAATGATTACAAAGGATCATTCACCATGCATGTGGTAATCCACATAGACAGGTATTTCCAACAGAATAATAAAGAATGGAATAACATAAGGATTCACCATGCGTGCGATAGATCGCATGCATGTGTTATTTTCAATGTAATAATAAACAATGGAACCAGTCCCACATAAACGCATGCATGTGATATTCCGCGAGAATAATAAATATCGGAACCAGTCCCAAGATAAACGCATACGGACAAGATATTTCGACGAAATAATAAATAATGGAACCAGTCCAAATAGAACGCATGCATGTGATAATCCGACATAATAATAAAGAACGGAATATTAGAAGAATTTTACCATGTATGCGATAATTCGCATAAACAGGTTATTCCAACAGAATAATAAGAATGGAATAACAGAAGTTCTTTTTATGAATACGGAAGAAATAATACCCCTTACCTTAGAAGAAACTGGATATTGGAGTAGTGAAGTAGTAGAATACTTTTCTTCTTTCTCTCTCTAGAGTTTCAGTGAATTCGTAAGAAATAATGAAGGAATGAGCTTCTATTTATAGGAGAATGGACTGAATAGTAACTAATTCATGAACGATCCAGATTGATTTACTTTTAAATGGATGGTCCATATTGATTTACTATTAAAACTTAAAGCAACGGTCCATACTGATTTACTATTAAAACTTTAAACCAGCGATCCATATTGATTCACTATTTTAACTTTCCACCAGCGATCCATATTGATTTACTATTATATCTTCAACCAACGATTCATATTGATTTACTATTATAACTTCAACCAACGGTCTGAAAAATTATCACATCTCCTCGTGGAATAATATTGTACCCAAAAATGATTTGGACCGAAAAGAATATATTTTCGGGTGAATAGTACCCCGTGAATAGTACTTCAAGAATAGTAACTCGTGAATAGTAACTCGTGAATAGTAACTCATGAATAATAACTCGTGAATAGTACTCCGACACAAAAAGTGCCCCGAATACCCGATTGAACAATATAACCTCCAGACATCAATTATTATCGAAACAAATGTCGATTTCCACTAACACAAATAATTTCAGCACAATGGAACTATAAAATTCATCTTTAATCAACACGAACTTATTCATCATTAATATTATAACTCACAATATTTAACAACCTGTGTCGTTCCGGAAAGAGGGGGCTTTCGATAAGGATTTCTCCCTATCAGCCGCAATTAGGTGACCAAACCTCTCCTTGACAAAACTTCTAGATATTGTAAATATTGCAATTTAATAATATGAATAACGTTGTCGCCTCAATTATTGATTTAATAATATAACATATTATGCGAGATGATACTATGACAATAATCGAATCAATAATATGAGAGATATGATGCAAAGAATTATCAGAGCAATAATTGAGTATTCTTGAGTGACTTCTCATGTAAGCATCAATAACCAATACCGCAGTGCTACTACGCAACCACGCCAGCATCGCATTTCTTTTACTACCGGGTAGTTCAACAATTTTAATTCAGTAACACTTTTGCCGTTATTTTTATTAAAAGATAATTACGTTGCTTTTTTCTTGAAATGCGACAATACTTCCGCTAGGGGTCCACTAATGATTGTCTTGTCGTATTTAATATTCTTTGTTAAAACGAATATTTCCCGACCAATCGAATATTCCCCGACACAACGAATATTATATAACAACTTGCATACTTTGCAAAATTTAAAAATACTACCCACAACTATAATATTATGTCAAATCCACACCATAAAAAAATATTTTGAGAAATTTAAATCTTTATTCATAAAATTTGGGGTCTCAAATTAAGCGTAAAAATGACTGCTACCAACTCTAGATCATGAGTAGGATAATTTCTCTCATATTCTTTGAGTTGTCGTGAGGCATAGGCTATGACATTCCCATGTTGCATGAGAACACATCCTAACCTTTTGCTCAAAGCATCATCAGAGATGACAAATCCTCCGAGCCGATGGTATTGTCAAAAACAAAATTGAAATGAGTCTCCTCTTGAGTTCTTGAAAACCCTTCTCACATTCCTCGCTCCAACCGAATTTTGTATCTTTTCGAGTCAGCTGAGTTAATGGAGTAGTGCTTCGAGAAAACCCTTCTACGAATCTCTGATAATAACCAGCTAAGCCGAGAAAGCTACGTACTTCGGTCTCTGAATTTCTGGTGTATTTTTCAATTCTAACTAAGCATCCTATTTATAGGAGAATGAAAAGGATACTATGCAATAAAATATAATATATTCTATTTATAATCAAATAAAACAAAACTTTATAAAAAGTATTCTGTTTTATATAAAAAGTTTTATGTTTTATTACATTTATAATAATAATAAAACAAAATTTATATATGTATATATATATAAACTTTCCCGTGACTCCCCCCAAATGATCAGATTTCCAAAGTCACACGTGGACCCCACATGTGGGCCCCACTAAAATACTAAAAAAAATTCTACCGATTATTTTGAAAATGGATAAATGGGGGGTCCAATAACATACAACAAATACCTCATAAAAATCACCTCAATATTTTTAACAATATTTATTAATATTATTATAACTCACCATATTAACAACCATCGTTTCCAGGAAAGAGGGGGCTTTCCAATAAGGATTTCTCCCTATTGGCGCGCAATTAGGTGACCAAACCTCTCCTTGACAGAACTTCTAAACATTGTCAATATTGCAAATAATAATATTAATAACTCTATCATCTCAATTATTGATTTAATAATATATAAAATATCTACAATAATTGAATCAAATAACGTGAGATACTTGTGCAATAATTATCAGTAGTAATAATTGAACAAAAAACATGTGACTTCTCAATGTAAGCATCAATAATCAATATCGTGTGCTACTGATGCAACCATGTGTATTACTGTACTTTTACTACCGAGTAGTTCAATAGTTTTAATGGTAAAACTTTCGCCGTTATTTTCATAAAAATATTTTTGTTGTTTTCTCAATCCGACAATAATTCCGTTGTGGGGTCCACCAGTGTTTGTACCATCATACGGATATTCCCTGACAAAAAGAATATTCTCCGTACAATCGAATATTATACAACAACTTGCATACTTTTCAAAATTTATAAATATTACCCACAACTATAATATTATCTCAAATTCACACCATAATTTTAAAAAAAATATTTCGAGAAAATTAAATCTTTATTCGTAAAATTTGGGATTTTACACCTTCCTAAGCTTATTTGTTATTTAATTGGTCAGTCGGAGTATAAAGATAATATGTAGCTTGTCAATTAACCCTTATTTTGAAACTGTATTCTAGAATGATATCTGAAATACTGGAGAGGAGAGCAATGGAAGAACCATGAGACAGATGAAGTAGCCTGGGAGTTATAATCTGAAATTCTTATCTCTTCAAAATTCCAGGTACGTTCGTAAATTTTGGGGACGAAATTTCATAAGGTGGGGTGATTGTAAAACCCCGACTTTTATAAAATAAAAGTCTAATTTAATTTATGATTATTATTTTTAAACTTGTAAAATATTAAATTGATAAATGGTCAAATAAGCAATTAATCGGATAAATAAGCAAATAAAGAGAGTAAGTGGAGAATTATTGGGAGGCGGCTAGTAGATGATCATTGAGTGGGAAATGCTGATAATTATTTCCTAATACTCCAGACATTTTCCCACCTACCTTCATTTCATTGGTCACTTTTATTTGGGTGGAGCATGATGTTAGCTCATTAATTTAGCCTTATCAATGAAGAGGTCCATCATTGTTACTCTTCTGATTCCCTCTTACTTCCTCCCGTAGCCAAAGTTTAGAAAAGAAAAGAGAGAGAGAGAAGAAGAATGCGAAGAAATTAAGAAATCAAGAAAGGTATGTTTTAATTTATACTTTGATTTTTCCTCGTTAAGTTTTATGAAATTATGGGAAGATGGAATGTTATACTTATTGGAAGATTTAAACTTGCATAAACATGAATCAAAGGAAAGAAATCAAGAAATTAAAAGAAGAACAAAATTTGGAAATTTTCAGAAAATTAGTTTACTACTTGATTTTTGTAAAATTCATAACTCTTTGTGTATATTGAGTTAAGAGATTAGACATATATCAAAAGAAAGCCCTGGAAGTAAGCTAAACGCATAAATTTGAATCACCCAAAAATGCTTTGTGTATTTTTCGTGGTGACAGTTTGAGTGAAACTGGTCCGAAGGATTTAAAGTCCAAAAAATAAGTGTTTTTAAACTCTATTGCGTGCGTTATAATGTTTAATCTGACCGTTGGATCATTGTGATTTTTGGATATGTTATACATATATAAGTTGACTATATGTCCACAAATTTTGAACCGTTAAAGATTAACGAATAATATGTTATGATTTTCGTGAGGTGGCTGGTTCAGATATGTTCGAGCAAAATTTTCGGTAAGACTATTTCTCTATGTTAGAGTCAGAATTTGGAAAAACTTTCTTCTACAAAGTTGTAGAGAATTAAATTTTACATTCTAAAGGGCATAAAATCCATATTTTTCCTGATAAAAGGGCTAATTATTATGAATTATTGAAGTTTCTGAATATGGGAATTTATAATTAATTTATCAGAAAAATTATTTGGGCTGAAATATTTTTACAAGATGCTTATAATATCATCTTAGAATTTCTGTAAATTTTTGATGAATTATTGAAAACATAAGTAATTATTGTATTTTAAACTTGTTTATAGTTAGTTTGAAAATAGAAGAAATTCATAAAATATTTTATGAATGATGAAAAATTATGAAAGTTGGTGAAAAATCTTATACTATTATTTTATAATTTACGGGTAGTTTTGATAAATTATTGAATAACGAAATATTTATTGTATTTTTAAGCTATTTATGGTTAGTTTAAAATAGAAGAAATTCATAGGAAATTCTATGAATGGTGGAAAATTATGAATTTAACTAAAAATATTATAATAATATAAGATTAATATTGTTGATGTTTTAAATATATAAATGTATGTGAAGTTAGTATTTCTATTTTGAAGCTATTAAATGATAGTTTTTATAAATTGAAATAATTATAGAAAATTGTTGGATAATCCAAAAAATGTGAAAATTGTTTGAAAAGTTCAGAATACTATCTTAAATATTTTAGAAGTGTTAGTAAGCTCATGAGGTGTCGGGATGTAAACGCACAAGTAAAGAATGAGTTATGATAAAAACAAAAATAATATTTTTGTTAAAGTAAAAATGGTGATAATACCAGAATAGTGGATTGTCATATATGAGGTTTTAGATTTCTCAAGTTTTATTATTCACTTCTAAAGTTTTGGAATATGAATGATGATTTTATGCGATAAATAAAGATAACTTGAATGAATAATGAATTATTAGTTGATTTATATGTTATTCGAGATAAATATGATTTGATGTTGATCCCTACTTTTAATAGAATTTAAATTGTTTATAAGTAAGGTATTGATGTGATTCTTACAAAGAAGTCACCATGTATTTCATTCAATAATGGTCACAGTAACTATTGCACAGTGACTTATATTATTTGATATGATATAATTAAACTAGTTGGCAGTATTGTGAGTCTTTGTTAATAATTATGAATAATTGTTGAAAGATTGAAAATGTGTAAATAATTAATGAATAAAAGTTGTTAATTAAAGATAAGTATGATATACAGACGTTTGTTCAATTATTTCTTTTTACAAAAGTAAATTGGTAGGACTTGCTGACACCCTACTTTTTCTAAAGTAGTATGGACCACAACTCTATTATTGAACAAATTTTGTTAAAACGTGTACAAGTTGGTTTAATTTTCTCTGTGGGACCATAAATTCCACTACCGTTATTATATACCTCATTTGGATATTTTGTCAAAGAGGGTGTGCTAGTTGTTTACTAAATTTTCAGTATAAATAGGTTGCTCGGTTGAGTAACTAAACACACACCATCACTACACTAAAAATATAGAATTCTTTTACTTTAATATTGTGAGTATAATATTATGAGCATTTCTATTGAGTGTAATGTTACTCCAAGTGTAGATAAGGAATGCAAGCATTGTTTAAGTTGATCAATTTTATAGAAAGCATAATCAAGTCACATTCTAAGCTAAGGGATATCATTATTGTGGTAAGAGGGTATCATTTTTATGGTAAAATGAATATCATTTTCTTTCACACTCTATATTATGGTAAGATATTATTATTCGTTTATTCAGTTTATCATTAAATGGTGAAAAGTCCTGAAAGGATTAGAATATCCTTAATAGTTGTGCTTTATCTAATATTATGTTAGCAATTTAGACTCTGGATAATTAAGTTGAAAATCACTAAGATCTATGTTATCATATTATTCTGATTATTTATGTTTATTCATTATATATATCACTATCATTATCATCATGCATATATTGTGATGAAAGTCATCTTTGGCCCGTAGTGCATAGATGGACTTGGTATGATTATGATCAGGGATTATTCGGTATAATCATGTCCGTAATGTTACAAATGATGTGGTAAAAGTCATCTTTAGCCCGTAGTGCATAGATGAACTTGGTATGATTATGACCAGGGATTATTCGGTATAATCATGACCGTAATGTTACAAATGATGTCGTCTTTGGCCAGTTGTGCATAGATGGACTGTTGATTGGCATGATTATGACTATGGATTATTTGGTATAATCATGACCATTGGTGAAAATACGAATATCCATGGCTCGTAGTGCATGGATAATTCGTGGTCGTGATATTATTGAAATGAGTCTCAGCGTTATTGGTTTTACAGTTGTATGTCTTAGGCTCGTATTGCAAAGATGGACTATTGATTTACCTGATTATAAATATGAATTATGAATTTAATTATAATCTGTGGTGCTTCAGGTGAGGACAGGTGATGAGATTTCTCTTTGTCTTTGGTATAACAAAGAACTGTTGATGAGTATTACAGGAATGAAATATTAACAATGGATTTTTAATCTAGAGGAGATAGTAGACATTATGTTCTACTTGACTCTTCTAATGGATTGTTGATTCCGCTGCTATTATGGTTGAAAACTTTTATCTTCTACCATATGTTCTAAATATCTAAATTATTTTGATAATTTAATTATCTTAAGTCATAATATTCTTTACTGGGCTATTTGTGCTCACCCTTTTACTTCACCACCCCTTTCAGGAAATAAAAGTGTAGCTGGGACTAGCAGAGAGAACATGGGTATAAAGTGGTGATACGAATTAGTCACAAGCCTAATCAAATTATGAAACGGTGTGGCATAATAATTATATTGAGAACATAAAATGTGTGTGACATATTTTATACATCATTTACTAATTGATTTTGGTGAACAACTATACGGTGATGAGGACCCGACCTTTAAAGCGTCAAAAATACACCGCATTAGAATGAGGAGAACAAAAATCTTCTCGTGTTCCTTCGGGGACTTGAAATATTTGTTGTTGTACTTTATATGGCATTGTAATAATTTAAATATGAATATTGTCGTATTATATACGTTACAATATTTGTATTGAAACTCACAGTATATGTGTCGTCATATTTTACATGACGGTTGTATAAATAAAGTTGTATGTACCATATATTTGGCGACTCAGAATGGGTGATGTATACATATTTTTGGTACATCACATACAATCATTCTATAACTATTGTGGAAGATATAAACATAAATTATTTATACATTAAACTTTACACATTGTCCCCAAGGTCGAGAATCTTCACTTATTACATAATTCATAACCTAATTGACATACAATGTTATTATCATACACTACTGTTACAAATATAGCTGCACATATAATCCAAAGCTGGACTTGTCTTTGTCTTTTCCTGTATTCGACGTATTCGTCTTAATCTAAAATGTTTATCATGATATAACAAAGGAGAGCAACAAGTTTACCCAGCAAGTTTAAGTTCAATAAATTAATGATATATCATGATCGAAAGAATTGAACAATAACCTGGCTAAAGTTCTACAATATAATTGTGAACTAGCATGAACAAATTTTCATAACTGAACGAACATTGAACATGAACAACTATATCTGGACCGAATGATAATGAAAGTGACCAGCCTTTCATACCTAATGAATACATGCAATATGCACAAAGTGTGATTCAACAGTTCATAGACATGGTAATCAGCAATGATTAACCATATGCATATTTGAATGAAACAACTCGAGGTCGAGTTAGAGAAAACTTGCATGTTCGATCGATTACTGTTATGCAATTTATTTAGCTTTGTCTGAAGACCTAATATATAACTAATATTGATATACAAATTAGAATAATATCATCACAGTTATAAAATAACCTAAACACATTAACACATAATCATATCAGTCTATAAAACACATAAGACATATCCTCAAGTCAAATTTTTACAGTCTAGGTCGAGTTCGGTACAATTCTGACATCCGGATTGTCTAATCGGATAATTATCGAGTTTAAGTTCAATTAAACTATGCCTAAACACTTAACAATTATCTTAGATAATTAATTAATCAGTCAAAATTATTTTTAAAGGCTCATAATAATTTTCAAGTAATTATTATGCTTTAATATGATTTTTCAATCATTAATATCGTATTTAAATGATTTAAATATCACTTAATTCATTTATCATTACTATTTATTTAATATCAAATATTAATGAAATAATCAACATAATATTATAAAGTATTTATAATATCTCAAAGCATTTTAATACTTTAATTTCTCATTTATATGATTTTTAAATATTTAAATCCATTATCTAATAATTGCCATTAATATTAAAATATTAATTTTTTCATGGCAAAATATCAAAAGTTATATTTTATAACTTAAAATATTTTTATAACCTTTAAATCATTTTTATATAATTTTTAAATCATTAATTCTATTTTTCCATAATTTATTTAATACGTTTATTAAGTAAATTAATTACCATTAATATTAATTATTAATGAAATTCATCGCAAAATATTAAAAGTTAGTTAAAATAACTTAAAATATTTTCTAATACCATAATATAATTTTAAATAATTTTTCAAGTATTAAAATTATTTTTAATTAATTTATTTAATATTATAATTAAATAACATTAATATTCCAAAAATATTAAATATTAATGAAATATATTAAAAATTATTAAAACCCCATTTTTAGGCTTTAACATAATTTTTAGGAATTTATTATGAATTTTTAATAATTAAAAACTATTTTTCTCTATTTATTTAATAAAAATAATAATTTTATAAATAAACTGTCACTATAGGGCCCTATAGCGACAAAACTGTTGATATAGGTATTCTTGAGCGTTCTTGAGCCTTCAAAGTCTGTTTGTAGGGTACTACCTTTGACTGGTTCAAATTTAATGATTTTGATGTTATCTGGGTTGTCTATTATGTTAATGTTGTAGTACTGGTATAGTACTACAACCCTAAACAAGTTCCATAGCCATTCTATATCACAACAGCAAGATCTAAGGTCCAGAAATTCTTGTCAGACATGTTCTTGAGTTTCTAGGTTGCCCAGAAACTCAAACAGTGTCAAGGGTCCCTTTTTGAGCTTTGATTAATCCGGTCTCTGGTCATGTTTTAAGTGGTTGTATGATTCCAGATTGTAGTACTTATGTCATAGAACAACATAATAACACCAAATCAACCTAACGACATCACATATGCAAGATCAAGGCTGGTCAAAACACTGACAGAATCACGTTCTTGAGAAATCTGGGTTTTCCAGATTTCTTCATAAGTCAGCCGGTCAACCCTACTTTGACCTTCTTTATCTATGATTCTATGCAACATCTAAGTGTTATAGAGTCATGGATTGATAGTACTCATGTCAGGCTACACAACCATCACATTAACATGACCTAACTATCAAACATCAGCAAGATCAAAGGCTTGCTAAACGTTGTCAGAAATTATGGGTTTCTGGGTTTGCCTAGATTTCCAGTTTTCGTGCTCGGTCAACGAACTTTGACCGCCTATATCTTGAAATCTGGACATGATCTGACCCTGATTCCAGTTTCAGATCATAGCCCACATGGCATAAAACATATCTAAAACATAAAACACAGCGAACCATTAACACAAAGAGATCAATGGGTCCTGACATTTGCTTGTGAGACAACTTTTTAGGGTTCTTCCAGATTTTTAAAAACTTCATTTTCGTGCATCTAGATGTTATGGATCTAGGATGTAACAACCCAGATCACCAAATAACACCCTTAAACACCACTTAAAATAATAAACAACAACAAATAACATGGATCACAAAGATTTCTAAATTTAGGGTTTATACCTCTTGAATGCTCAACTTTTGGTTTTGATCCATGATGATCTGACCTTGTTAAGCTAAGAGGTTATTATGTCATAACTTCTCACTCCCTTTCACCTTCATTCCTGAATTTTTAGAGAGAGAATGGCCAAGGTTCATATGATAAATAAAGTGAGTATTCTTTCTCTCTCTATAACCTATATATTTTAATACACTGAAGCTATATGATACAAAGAGGCCCTTAGATCAGATTTTTGGCTGAGATATATGGAACATGGGAAGTCAAAAGTTGGTCACCAACTAAGATCTTGACTAGATCTACACTCCAACACATTAAAGAATGCAAAAAGGGCACATTGGTCATTTGGCACAGAATTTTAAGGGCATAATAGTTGTGAGATCCCGAATTTTATGAAATGAAAGTATTCAATTTTCCTATAATTATTATTCTATTTAGTAAATGGTTAAATTGATAAAAGGTTAAAGTTAAGGGTGATATGTGAAAAAATTTACGAAAAGCAAGTTGTTATAAAATAATCTATGATAAAAGTACAAGATGTACGTGTGGTTGCATAAGTAGCATACGGTATTGATTATTGATGCTTATGTGAGAAGTCACTCGGTTATACTCAATTATTATTACGATAATTCTTGCATCATATCTCTCATATTATTGATTCAATTATTATCACAGTATCATTTGCATAATATTTTATATTATTAAATCAATAATTAAGATGAAAAGTTATTCATATTATTATTTGCAATATTGACGATGTCTAGAAAGTTACATCGAGGAGAGGTTTGGTCACCTAATCAAGGCTATGATAGAGAGAAATCCTTATCGAAAAGCCCCTCTTTCACGGAATGATCTGGTTGTTAAATATTATGAGTTATAATATTAATGATGAATAAGTTCGTGTTGATTAAAGATGAAATTGATATTTCCATTGTGTTGGGATTATTAGTGTTAATGGAAATCGACATTTATTTCGATAATAATTGAGTTCTGGAGGTTATATTGACCAATCGGGTAATTAATAAGATAAATGAGCAATTAATTGCTATTAATTCACATGCTTATAACTATTGGTTCACATGTTTGTACTATTGATTCACATGCATGTACTATTAGGGGAGGTGGTGCAAGATTGATAATACTTGCATGACTAAATTAAAAATGGAGGTATAGATGAAGGTACTATACTGTAAATATTTTTTTTTACATGTATAGAACTATTGAGTCACATGATTGTATTATTGATTCACATGATATACTATTAGGGGAGGTGGTGCAAGTTTGATAATACTTGTAGGACTAAATTAAATATGAATGTATTATACTGTAATATTTTGAGCTCCAAAACATGCAATTATCGAAACTATATTTTCCTATAAATAGAAGTTCATTCTTCTTTCATTCTCACCAATTCACTAAGACTCACAAGAGCAATTATAGAGAGAGAAGCTATAGAGAGATAGAAGAAGAGAAATTTGCTACTTCACTATTCCAGTATCCAGTCTTCTTCTGAGGTAAGGGATATTATTTGCTGTATTCGTAAGGGGTATAATTTCTTTCGTATTCGTAAGGGATATTATTTTTGTTCAATATTTGTATGAAATATTATTTTCTTCCATACTCTGTAATATGTAAGTTGTTACGCCCCCAAAATAGGTATACATCACCCATCTTGGGTCGCCAGAAAATACACTACTGACAACTCCATTTATATAACTGTCATGCAAAAAATGACCACAGTTAAACTGTGAGTTTTAATACAAATATATATAACTCTCGTGGTACCTTGACCACAAAACCTTACAATGGTACCTTACATAAAGGTACAGTCAATAACTGTTTTAGAAATTAAAATCTTTGGAAAATACTCAAGGCAACCTTCGTACATGGGTGGCCATGCGTCTAGGTTATGATAGATATCATATGTCCACAGAATTATCCTTGGTTGACCTAATAGTCACCTAAGAAAAACAAGAAGATTGCTATCATCTTCTTTCCAATGGTGAGTCTTCTCTTGACTTATAATTATCTCCATTTTCTCCAATTGAGAATCATATTTCAAACAAACTCCAAGATTATATAGGTAGTGCTCGTAGATATACTCAGCAAGTGGATGTGCACAACCATGTCTTATGATAACACGAAGTCGTCTGTCATTAGACATCTTGTATGATAGTGGCAAAAACGCCCTTCCAAAGTTGGGTTCACCTCACCATATTTGGTTCACCAAAATCAACGGTTAAAATGACGTATAAAATACAACACACTTATCTATAATTCTCAATAAAATTACTTCCATACTGTTTTAAGGGAAACCTCAACAGCTATAGACCACTATTCTAATCCCATGTTACCTTCGCTCGACCCAGCTACATTCTTAATACCTGAAAGGAATTGTGAAGCAAAAGGGTGAGCACAAATAACCCAGTAAAGAATAATATGACTAAAGATAATTTATATTATCAATAGCCTTCGTCAGTAATAAATCAGAGATTTAGAACATATGGTAGGTGATAAAACTTTTCAACCATAGTTGCAGCGGAACGAGCAATCCATTAGAAGAGTCAAATAGACCATAAAGTCTATTGTCTTCTCCACATTAAAAATCTACCAACAATGTTTTATCCTTGTAACATCAGTCAACAATTCATGTCCATAATCAGGTGAATAACTCATAATCATAATTGTGGTTCTAAATTCCTCTTCGCACCCAGAACGAAGATAATTTTCATCACCTGTCTTTACCTGAAACATCAAAGACCATGGTTATACCAAAACATAATTTCTATCCATAATCATACTAATAAATTCATCTTTCCACAACGGGCCAAAGATATTCATTAACAGTTCATCTTTCCACTCCAGGCCAAAGACATGCAACTGTATTTTAGAAGAGTAAAGTAGAGCATGATATCTACTATCTTCTACGAATTAAAAGTTTTTCATCAACTTTATCACTAAGACTCAGCTGAATAAATAAACCACATCATCGAATCATCCCTGCACTACATGCCAAGAATATTCATTTGTATTACAACCACGAATTATACATGCACTACGGGCCAAGGATAATCGCGTTTTCATCAACGGTCATGATCATACCATAAAATAATTCCTCTTTGCACCTTTGGCCGAAGAGAACCCGTGGTCATGATCATACTAAAAAATTTCCATCAATGCACTACGGGCCAATGAGGACTTTTATCACATCATTTGTAACATTACGGTCATGATTATACCGAAAAATTCCTGGTCATAATCATACCATGTCCATCTATGCACGTAAGCCACAGAAGACTTTCATCACAATATAAGCATGAGGATGATGACAATAATATAAGCATTAATCAAACGAAAATAAGGATAAATATTAAAGACTTTAAATTTATCCAGAGTTTAAAAATATCCCAATGTTATCAATCACATAATAATCTCATAATCTAATATCATTAATATTATAAAAATATTTTAATCATTTCTTAAACTTATAAACAATTTATTTTACTTGTTTACACTTTATCAAACAATGCATTTAATCAATCAAAAATGTCATACTCATAAGATTTCATCACCAATGATCAAATCCCTCATCAAAAATCTACATATACCTTATATAGAATTTCCAAGCCATAAAATCCTATTTACCAATTTTTCAACTTCATATAACATATTTAATCCATATGTTTGTAACTAAACCATTTTCATGAAAAAAAACCAAATCAGTCCCAAACATTTTTATTTTCTGGGATTTAGCAGAATATAGTCTCATATTGAACATATATTTTTCTCAAAATTTTTAAAATTCATTTACTATTTTTCATATGGCCAAAACTGCCGAATATTTAGACATTTATCATAAATTTTACTTTTGTCCAAAAATTCCGACATTTATAGGGTATACTCATGTTATATACATGTACTCCCAATAAAAATTTCACCAATTTTGGAGTTAACCACAAGGAGTTATAAGAGTTTACTTTTAAAATAGTCTTTTCCCATAAAATTCATAACTCTTAATCTATACATCCAAATATCGCCATTTTTGGACACAATCTAGAAAACTCATGAAATTATCATTTCAAATATTTCTAGAATTTTTTAGGGTCAGAAAAATTACGAAACTGCAAATGGATTTTCACCCGCCATGCGGTAATCCATGTAGACGGGTCATTTTCGTAATTTAATAAAGAATGAATACGAAGGATCATTCACCATGAATGCAGTAATCCACATAGACAGGTTATTCCAACAGAATAATAAAGAATGGAATAACAGAAGAATTCACCATGCATACTGGTAGTCCGCGTAGACAAAGTTATTCCACGTAATAATAAAGAATGGAATAATGTAAGAATTCACTGGCATGCGATGTATCAGCATGCATGTGTTATTCCAATGAGAATAATAAAGAATGGAATAACAGAAGAATTCATCAGGGATGCGATAGACCGCATAGACAGGTTATTCCAACAAAATAATAAAGAATGGAATAACAAAAGAATTCACCAAGCATGTGATAGACCGCACAGATAGGTTATTCCAACAGAATAATAAAGAATGGTATAACAAAAGAATTCACCAGGCATGCGATAGATCGCACAAACAGGTTATTCCAACAAAATAATAAAGAATGGTATAACAACCCTTACGAATATTGAAAGAAATAACTCTCTTCATGAATATGAAAGAAATAATATCCCTTACCTTAGAAGAAAACCGGATACTGGAATAGTGAGGTAGCAGCCTTCTCTTCTTCTTTCTCTCTATAATTTCTCTATAATAATTGCTCTATAGCTTTAGTGAATTGGTGAGAATGAAAGAAGAATGAGCTTCTATTTATAGGAAAAAATAGTTTCGATAATTGCACATTTTGGGGCTTGAAATATTATAGTATAATATCTTCATCTTTTCCTTCATTTTTAATTTAGTCCTGCAAGTATTATCAAACTTGCACCACCTCCCCTAATAGTAAATCATGTGAATTAATAATATAATCATGTGACTCAATAGTATAATCATGTGAAAAAACTAATTACAGTATAGTGCATCCATCTATACCTCCATTTTTAATTTAGTCATGCAAGTATTATCAATCTTGCACCAACTCCCCTAATAGTAAATCATGTGAATCAATAGTACATACATGTGAACACATAGTTATAAGCATTTGAATTAATAACATTTAATTGCTCATTTATCCGGTTAATTACCTAATTGGTCAATATAACTTCCAGACATCAATTACTATCGAAATCAATGTCGATTTCCACTAACACTAATAATCCCAACACAATGGAACTATCAATTTCATCTTTAATCAACACAAACTTATTCATCATTAATATTATAACTCACAATATTTAACAATCAGGTCGTTCCCAGGAAAAAGGGGACTTTCCGATAAGGATTTCTCCTTATTGGCACGTAATTAGGAGACCAAACCTCTCCTTGACAGAACTTCTAGACACTATCAATATTGTAAATAATAATATGAATAACTTTGTCATCTCAATTATTGATTTAATAATATAAAATATTATGCAGATGATACTGTGATAATAATTGAATCAATAATATGAGAGATATGATGTAGCAATTACTGTAGCAATAATTGAGTATAACTGAGTGACTTCTCACGTAAGCATCAATAATCAATATCGTTTACTACTTATGCAACCACACGACATTCATTTTTTTTACTACCGGGTAGTTCAACAGTTTAACGATAAAACTTTCGCCGTTATTTTTAAAAAGATAATACTGTTGTTTTCTAAATACGACAATACTTCCGTTGTGGGGTTCACCAATGATTGTGTCATCGTACGAATATTCCCTGTTAAAATGAATATTCCCTGACCAATCGAATATTCCCCGACACAACGAATATTTTATATCAACTTGGTTACTTTGCAAAATTTTCAAATATCACCCTTAACTTTAACCTTTTATCAATTTAACCATTTACTAAATAGAATAATTATAAGAAAATTGAATACTTTCATTTCATAAAATTCGGGGTCTCACAATCTCCCCTCATGAAATTTCGCCCTCGAAATTTACGTACGTACCTGGTATTCGAAGAGATGAGAATACCTTGCTTTCTTTTCGGATTGTACCTTCCCAGTTATTTCCTCTGTATCATGATTTTCCCATTGCTCATCTCCTGTATTTCAGATATCATTCTGGAATATATCTTCAATACAAAGGTTAATTGACATATCATAATTTGTCAACTTATCAAGTAAAAATTTTAACTTAGGTAAGTCACACACTAGCGAAGTATATTACTCGTCTCTCCCCTCCTAGTTCTAGACTCATATCTCCGCCAGCGACCATATCCCTAAGCTCTGATACCAAATGTGACACCCCCAAAACAGTTATACATCACCCATCTTGGGTCGCCATAAAATACACTATTGACAACTCAAATATCTGTTGTAAAATGCGACGACCATAGTTAAACTGTAAGTTTTAATACAAATATATATAACTCTCGTGGTACCTTGACCACAAGACCTTACAATGGTACATTACATAAAGGTACAGTCAATAATTATTTTAGAAATTAAAATCTTTGGAAAATACTCAAGGAAACCTTCGTACATGGGATGCCATGCGTCTAGGTTATGATAGATATCATATGTCCACAGAATTATCATTGGTTGACCCAATAGTCCCAAAAAAACAAGAAGATTGCTATCATCTTATTTCCAATGGTTAGTCTTCTCTTGACTTATAATTATCTCCATTTTCTCTAATTGAGAATCATATTTTAAACAAACTCTAAGATTATATAGGTAGTGTTCGTAGATATACTCAGCAAGTGGATGTTCACAACCCTGTCTTATGATAACACGAAGTCGTCTGTCATTAGACATCTTGTATGATAGTGGCAAAAAATGCCCTTCCAAAGTTGGGTTCACCTCACCATATTTGGTTCACCAAAATCAACGGTTAAAATGATGTATAAAATACGACACACTTATCTATAATTCTCAATAAATTACTTCCATACTATTTTAAGGGAAACCTCAACAATTATAGACCACCGTTCTAATCCCCTATTACCCTCGCCCGACCCAGCTACACTCTTAATACCTGAAAGGAATTGTGAAGCAAAAGGGTGAGCACAAATAGCCCAGTAAAGAATATTATGACTAAAGATAATTTACATTATCAATAGCCTTCGTCAGTAATAAATCAACGATTTAGAACATATGGTAGGAGATAAAACTTTTCAACCATAGTTGCAGCGGAATGAGCAATCCATTAGAAGAGTCAAATAGACCATAAAGTCTATTGTCTTCTCCACATTAAAAATCCACCAATAATGTTTTATCCCTTTAACATCAGTCAACAATTCATGTCCACAATCAGGTGAATAACGCATAATCATAATTGTGGTTCTAAATTCCTCTTCGCACCCAGGACGAAGATAATTTTCATCACCTGTCTTTACCTGAAACATCAAAGACCATGGTTATTGATAAGTGGATTTTATATACACGAATTGATATTCATTTCAAGTTTAAATTTGTAGTTATCTTCATGTTTTGTGTTCATTTTTACTTGTTTCATGTTATTTTATGTGTAGGGTGGTCATGGATGCAAGTGGTGAGAAAAGACGGTCTTTTTGGAGCAAAAGTGGAAATATGTTGAAAAGGAAAAAAAATTGAAGTCAAGAGTAATTCTAGCTTGGTTAGGTGGGCTTTATTATACTAGCTCTTTCGCCAGTATGGGGTCCCGATTCTGGAGAGACCTGTTCTGTTTTGATGTCTGCTGGTGCTCGGATTTTGGGATTTTTGTGATGCGCTTGGACTCTAATAAAAGCAGATTCCGGCCAGAATAATGAGAGAGCTGGAGATTACTTGGAAAAACATCAATCTTACAACACGGAGAGCATAATTCGAGAGCGATTTCCAGGATTCAAGAGCAAACTTTGGAGGAGTAATTTTCAGAGATTGTCACGACGGTTGCGAATCAAGGCTACGTGAAGAGGTTTTCATTATTCTTCTTCTCTTTAGTCTTAATTGTAATTGGAAGGATGTTTTCAACAAATTATTCAGTTTTTAATTCATTCGTTATGAACTAATTTACTTATTAGACTTGTGATGGATCTTTGGGTGAAACGATGAATCTATAGCTTTGATTTCCAATTCAATAATATATTTTCAGTTTATCTATGTTAATTTGAGCGTGAATTTATGAATTGCCTGATCAACAGTTCTTTGTGGATTTGAAAGGAATCGAGATAGGAGATTCGAATCTGACCTAGTTAATATAAAGATGTGTCGCATGAATTTTGTCAATAGCGATTTGTGATTATTGTTAAGGTAGAGATACGCTTGACATCACATGTAATCGTGATAGAGAGCTTAAACTTCAACCTTCTTTAATTGCGCTCACATAGAGATATAGTGAGTTGGTTAATTTAGGTGTTTAACGGATTTCTATCTTAATTGTGGATTGATGTTAATACGGTATTAGTGCATCGAGAGGTGGCTATTACTACGTTCGTGTTCTTGATTAATAAACTGGAATATTAAATTGAGTTGGAATAAAGGTTTGAAAATCAAAGTGAAGCTCAGGGTGAAATCATAAGTCTAATTCTCCATTAATTGTTTGAAATTCTGGATTTTGAAATTGGTGACTGTTTTTTGATAATTCATTTATTTATTTATTAGCTTAGTTTCTATAATTTAAAACCATTGAATTGATTAGTTTAATAAAATTAGGATTAATAGAAAATTGATAATTGTGAAGTTAGAATTTTTGTTAATTTGTCTTCGTGGGAACGATACTCTATTCACTACTATATTACTTGTTGACCACGTACACTTGCGTGTTTTTGCGCGTATTGATTTTACCCAACAAGTTTTTGGCGCCGCTGCCGGGGATAATTTAGCCGAGATTTTAATATATTTTTTAACAATATCAGTTTAATTAGTCCAGTTTTACTTAAACATTTTATTTTTGTTCTTGTTGTCCTATTTCAGGTTTTTGATATTGGTTTATGCAAACGCGATCCAAACATCAAGACTTGCTTACTTTTGAGGATGACGTTGAAAGAAGATTTCAGAGGTTAAGTAAGTGGATCGAGGACATGAGGAACGAATTCGAAAATCCTTATAAGGAAATAATCATGGCTGCCGAAGACCAGAAAGCGTTGAGGGATTTTGCAACACCTAGGGTGACTGAACTGCAGTCGAGCATTACTAGGCCTGCAATAGCTGCGAACACTTTTCAAATTAAGCCTGGGACCATTCAGATGATGCAGAACTCATGTCAGTTTGGGGGAATGGCGAATGACGATCCAAATGAGCATTTGATCGCTTTTACGAAATGTGTGCGCATCGCTCAAGTACAATGGGGTGTTTGATGAGGCAATCGAGAGACTTCGCTTGTTCCCATTCACTTTACGGACAAGGCGAAGAGTTGGTTATATTCTCTTCCGCCGGGTCGATCACTACGTGGGAAGACTTGGCTCAAAAATTTCTTGCCAAATTTTTCCCAATTTGCCAAGATCGCGAAATGAGGAATGACATCACAATGTTTGAAAGCAAAGAGAATGGGGAGTCACTATATGAGGTATGGGAGCGATACAAGGAATTACTCGAAAGTGCCCACATCATGGATTGCCCAAGTGGTTACAAATGAACACCTTTTATAATCTGCCACATGGAAATGTCGAAACCAAAGATTGATGAGGCATCGGGCGGTGCATTCATGGCGAAGAGTTACGAGGACGCATACAATTTGATCGAAACAATGGCGGCAAATAACTACCAAAGGGCCCACAAAGAAGAATGACACAGCAAAGGCTACCGATCTTGGAATTAGATGGAGTAACAGCTATACAAGCACAGCTTTTTGCACTATCCATGAAGTTTGATACTATGAATGATAGGGTTAATACGATGACAGGGGCTCAAGTTCAGTAGGTTATGGTAGTATGTAAATTGTGTGTGGGTGATCATCCGATAGATAAGTGCGCAATAAATCCAGCATCCGTTCAGTTCATAGGCAACTACAATAGAATTCCACAAAATACATACCAAAACACCTACAACCAGGGGAATAGGAACCACCCAAACCTCTCGTGGAGCAATAGCCAGCAAAATCAAGCTCCACGACTATCATATCCCCCTGGTTTTCAGAGTCATCAACAACCGGTTCAACATCAGGAAAGGAAATTCGATTTCGAGGAAATGGTGTCAAAGTTCATAACCAAAGACCGATGCATTAATAAAAATCAAGCAATGGTGATGAAAAGTCAAGAGATGTCAATCAAGAATTTGGAAAATCAGATTGGACAGATGGCATTAGCAATGAATAATAGACCACAAGGAACATTACCTAGCGACACTGACAGAAATCCGAAGGGTAATCATGAGCAATGTCAAGCAGTTATGTTGAGAAGTGGAAAACATCTCGGGGGTAATAGTGCAGAAAATTCAGTGCCACCGGAGGAAAAAGTTGATGACAGTAACATGGGGGAGGGTAAGAAAAATAAAGAAAACAATGAGCCGATTGTTTATCCTCCACCGCCATTTCAGCAAAGGGTCCAAAAACAGAAATCAGATAAGCAGTTCGCAAAGTTTTTAGACGTGTTCAAGAAACTCCAGATTAAAATCCCATTCACAGCGGCCCTAGAGCAAATGCCGAGTTATGCGAAGTTTATGAAGGGAATTCTGTCGAGGAAAAAGAAATGGGAAGAATTCAAAATAGTGGCACTAACAGAGGAGTGTAGTGCAGTGTTACAGAAGAAGCTTCCACCAAAACTCAAAGACCCGGGGAGCTTTACTATCCCATGTACGATCGGGAAAATGTCATTTAACAAATGTTTATGTGATTTGGGGGCGAGTATAAACCTGATGCCATTGTCAGTGTATTCAAAATTGGGTTTGCCCATGCCAAAGCCTACGAATATTTCATTGCAGTTGGCGGATAGGTCAGTCACATATCCGAGAGGAATTATAGAGGACATTCTGGTAAAAGTGGATAAGTTTATATTCCCGGCGGACTTTATCATACTAGATTTCGATGAAGATAAGAACATCCCGATCATCCTAGGGAGACCTTTCTTGGCCACGGGAAGGACACTCATTGACATGCAAAAAGGAGAACTTACTATGAGAGTCCAAGACCAAGAAATAAAATTCAATGTGTTCAAGGCCATGAAATATCCTACGGACGAGGAAGAGTGTTTTCAAATGGATTTAATTGAGCAAATTACAAGCGAAGATATGAGCAAGAGTTTGATCAACGATCCGTTAGAAATAACTTTATTGGGGGATGAAGAAAAAGACGACTTCGAATTTGTGGACTTATTACGATGCTAGACTCACTGCCACGAAGTTAGCCGATTCAGAGCACCGGTTGAACCTCTCTCGCACACCGAGGAGACAAAGCTTGCAGTAAAAATTGAAACCATCATTGAGGAGCCACCAACATTGAACTTAAGCCACTCCCTAAACATCTCGTATGTGTATTTAGGCAATTCAAATTATTTACATGTAATTATTTCGCTCCACTTAACGAATCAGCAGGAAGAAAAGTTGTTGAGGGTGCTTAGGGATCACAAATCAACATTGGATGGACGATCATGCGATATAAAAGGCATTAGCCCATCATTTTGCATGCACAAGATTCTAATGGAGGATGATGCAAGTCCATCGCTGAGCATCAACGCCGACTTAACCCAATCATGAAGGAAGTGGTCAAGAAGGAAATTCAAATTATTGGATGCTCAGTATCATATATCCAATTTCCGACAAGAAATGGGTAAGTCCGGGTTCATTATGTGTCAAGAAAAGGGGGGATGACGGTGATACGTAATGAAGACAACGAAGTTAATTCCAACAAGGACAAAGGATGTATTGGAGGGTGTGTGCATCGATTATAGGAGATCAATAAGGCAACCTCGAAAAGACCATTTCCGCTACCTTTTATCGATCAAATGTTAGACAAAGTTAGCGGGACATGAGTTTTACTGCTTTATTGGATGGATACTGGGCTATAATTCGATCGCCATCACCTTCCGAGGATCAAGAAAAGACAACATTTACATGCCCTTACGGCACATTTTCGTTCGTGGGATGTCATTCGCCATGCAACGCACCCAAGAACTTTCCAACGGTGTATGATGGCTATTTTTTCGCATATGGTGGAGAAGAATGTCAAGTCTTCATGGATGATTTCTCGGCCTATGGGGGCAATTTTGATACTTGCCTAGAGAATCTGGTCATGGTGTTGCAGCGATGTAAGGATACAAACCTCATACTCAATTGGGAAAAATGCCACTTCATGGTTGAATAGGGCATTATTTTGGGGCATAAGGTGTCGGCTCAAGGATTGGAGGTGGACAAAGTAAAGCTGGATACGATCGAGAAATTACCTCCACCAAGCTCAGTTAAGGGTATTAGAAGTTTTTTGGGGCATGCTGGGTTCTACAGGAGGTTCATAAAAGACTTCTAAGATTGCAAAACCTTTATGCAATCTTTTTAGAGAAGGATGCTACTTTCACTTTACTTGAATACAAGTCCGCTGTTTACCTATTAAGAAGAAATTAACTACAAATTTCGCGATAGTCGCACCGGACTGGAAAATGTCATTCGAACTTATGTGTGATGCGAACGATTATGCGATTGGGGCTGTTTTGGGACAAAGAAGAGATAAGATGTTTCACGCCATATACTATGCAAACAAAACACTCATAGAGACTCAAATGAATTACACTACCACAGAAAAGGAATTGCTTGCAGTAGTGTATGCGTTTGACAAATTTCGGGCATACTTGATCGGGACTAAGGTGATAGTCTACACGGACCATTCGGCTATTCGATACCAAATAGGGAAAAAAGATGCTAAGCCACGCCTTATCTGATGGATTCTCCTACTTCAAGAGTTTGATTTAGAAATTAAAGATAGAAAGGGACGGAGAATCAAGTTGCTGACCATTTATCAAGGCTGGAAAATCTAGAGAAAAAGGATAAAGATAGATGCGGGATCAACGAGTCATTCCCGGATGAACAACTATTTGGGTTAAATGTGGAATTTCCGTGGTATGCAGATTTTGCAAACTTTGTGGTAAGCAAAATGCTTCCCCCGAATCTTACACGACAACAGAAAAAGAAGTTTCTTCATAACGTCAAATGGTACATGTGGGATGTGCCGTATCTATTCAAGCAGTGCGCCGATAAGATGATTCGACGATGTATCCCCTTCAGTTTAGTCCACAACATACTGCAAGAATGCCACTCATCGGCATATGGTGGACATTATGGGAGTGAGCGCACCACGGCAAAAGTGCTTCAATCCGGGTTTTATTGGCCTACATTGTTTAAAGACGCCCACCAATTTGTGAAAACATGTGATAGATGCCAAAGGGTGGGAAACATATCAAAACGGAATGAGATCCCCCTACAAACAATTCTTGAAGTGGAAATTTTTGATGTATGGGGCATCGATTTCATGGGACCATTCCCTTCATCTTTGAGCAATCAGTATATTCTGCTCGCAGTGGATTACTTCTCGAAATGGGTCGAAGCTACAGCACTACCTTCTAACGATGCCAAGGTGGTCCTCAAATTCCTACGTAAAAACATTTTCACGAGGTTTGGTACACCAAGAGCAATAATCAAGATGAAGGTAGTCACTTCGCAATAAGTCGCTTACTCTTTTTTACTAAGTATGGGGTCAACCATAAGGTGGCTATAATGTATCACCCTCAAACAAATGGACAAAGCCGAGGTTTCAACAGAGAAGTCAAGAAGATATTGGAAAAAGTTATAACCGAGTCAAAGATTGGTCACTTTGGTTGATGACGATTATATGGGCGCATTCGGATCGCATACAAAACACCAATCGGATGTCACCGTATCAACTCTTGTACGGAAAAGCATGTCACTTACCGGTGGAGCTACAAAGACAAGGCTTATCGGGCCGCATGAAATTGAATTTTGATCAAGCCGCCAGTAGGAGAAAAGAGGCTACTCCAACTAAATGAGCTCGATGAATTAATTCGACTCCAAGCCTCACGAGAACGCCAAGCTATATAAAGAAAAGGTTAAAAGATGGCACGACCGTAAAATTGTGCAACGAACATTCGAGCCAGGTCAATCACCCTCTTGTTCAACTCACGGTCACGATTGTTCCTAGGAAAGCTTAAGTCGAGATGGTCGGGACCATTTACTATAAAACGCGATTTCCTCACGGCGCGCAACTCTCTACAAATGTAATCCGTTAGAAACGCTCAAGGTCAATGGTCAACGGATAAAGCATTATCGGGTGGCGAGTCGAATCGGGACGCCGATGACATTACCTCAATTGATACACAAGAAACAGTGGTAGTAGTCAGTCGAACGACTTAAAATTAAGCGCTAATTGGAAGGCAACCCAACTTTTCTTTATTTTCATAGTTCATGTTTAATTGTTAGATGTAGTTTATTACAAAGAGTTAGGTCTTATCAAGTAAAAGTTTTGCTAAAAAAAATCTCAATGAAACTCCAAGTCGTCATTAATCTAACATATTGTATGTTTTTGGTTTCAGGAGAGGTCCAACGTGAGTAAGAGCAACAACGACCAAGAAATGGAGGAAAATCGAAGAATTTTGCATCTCAAAATTTTTGGCCAAAATTCAAGTCAAGGCATGCATGCCCACCGGGTGGCAGTTTTTTTACAAGACTTCCCACGTCGTATGGGTCCTCAATCCTCAGCGCACACGCTTATTTGAAATGCACGCCCCAGCCATATCTCCCTCACACACAAACCTGGTGTCATCTTTATTTTATCTCCTAAACACAACCCACGATACCAACCCACTACTACCACTACCTAAATCCATTACACCCACCTTCTACCCCACGAATTCCATCACGTAGCCTCCATCACGTCCACCACTTCCTCTCCCCCACATCACTCCTATATAAACCCTACCTCATACTTCTCATATTCAACACCATTAAACTCGAATTCTTCAAGAAATTGGGAAACATACACTTGAGAGTAAGTTGCGTTCGTGTCAAGTCTTCATCTTTTCTCAACTGAATTCCATATAACCAACCTAAGTTTAGGGGACGAACGAGCTGTGCACACCAAGTGTTTGACAAATTGATTGAACCATGTTTTCGAGAAAGGTAGTGTTTACTAGCAAGAGTTCACTGCTGAAATTCAATGGCTTCTCAACCGACACCCAAACGCCAACGGGGGGCGAGTTCAAGCGCTGCTCCACCGCCATCAACTTATGATCGACGAAAATTTATGAGTGCCGCCGTCGCCGATCGGTATGAGTACATGCTAACCAAGGCACTTACGCTAGAGCGTAGATTGGCCCCCGAGGGGAATGATGGGGAGATAATGTCTCAGATTTACCAAAAGGGATGGCTTCACTTCACTGAACATCAGATACCCGCCGTTGTTAACATTATCAAGGAATTCTATGCAAACGCTGAAGATAAAGCTCCTTTCAAAGCATTTGTGCGGGGTCGAATGGTTCCGCTCAAAGGATTTATGCCATTAATGCTTACTATCGATTATGAAAACCACCACGACATCGTCAAGATGCCCAATCGAGGATTTTGACCCGGACTATGAGGAGGTTATTAAAAACATGACAAAGCCATGCACATCGTGGATCAAATGTAGAAAGGGAGGAACGATGTTCAATAGCAAGGACCTTAGTCGGTATGGAAAGATATGGTACGCATTCTTATGTGCGAAATTGCTTCCATCCCAACACACTTCGAACGTCACAAAAGAGAAGGTGTTACTGTTATACGCCATTGTGCAAGATTTCATTATTGATGTCGGGGCCATTATCAATTTCTCAATCAGTCGGTGCTTACGTGGAAATTTTTTGGGAGGTTTGCCTCACCCATCACTTATATATACGTTCTGACGCAACGCCGGGGTGAGATATTCTGATGATGAGCCCACTCAAATACCGCTCGCTTTGCTTGATTCCAAAATGATTATGCGGTATTCAGTTTGGGCAGGAGGAGAGTCACATCCACGAGGTTTGGGTTTTATTTTTCCATCAGCGTCGGAAGACGAGGTCGATACCGAAGATACCTCGGGGGATGAGGATGAAATTATGGGAGATCAAAGAACCGAGCAGGTACCACAGACCGAGGCAATATCTAGTCCTCAGTTCATTGAGTTCTAAAATCAGATGAATGCGCACAATAGGGCAGCACATCGGGAAATGCGGCGATTGGCGATGCGCCAAGATCATATGTTTGATGCCATGAATTCATCCTTTGCTTCATTCAACACAACACTCCAAAGTTTCAACCCGGCGGCTCAATTTCCATATCAACAACCTGGACCATTACCTAGATTTCCTCCTAGTGATTCCGATGAAGAAGAGCACCAACCACCTCCCCAGACTTAGATGATTCCAGGAAAGTCCTCATGCACTTAATTTTTATCCAATGAGGGCATTGTCTTATTTAAGTTTGGGGGATTTATTTGTTAGTTGCATGCATTTTTTCATATCTAGTTTTGCATTATAGTTTAGGTATTTGCATAGGAGTTAGGATTTTGCATAGTTTAAAATATATATATATATATAATAAAAAAAATAGTTAAATAGAGTGTTTGCATATTTCCAACGGTGTCGTATTTTACAGTTATTTTGGCTGATGATGAGATTATGAACAAGTTAACCAATATAGTATGGATTATTAGAACTGTGATATAATTTCTATTATGAATCGATTCTTGGACTTCTTTGAAACTGTTATAAAAAGGTTAGCACTAATAACATCTTGGTTGACCGGTCAGTTCAAATTGATACATAAATAGTGTCTAAAGGATAATGCTAGGGTGAACCAGAAAACGACAAGGATAGGCAGTGAAGGCTTAAATTAGGCAAGAACCTAAGTTTGGGGGAATATATGTGAGGTATATAAGCTTTGAAAATGAATAAAAAAACAGAAAAAAAAAAGAGAAATAAAAAAATAGGGTATACATGGTGACTAGTCTTGTTTCGGGGCCTTTGTTACTTGAGCAAGTATGCCCGAGGGGATTGTCTTTACACCTAGCGCCCTAAGGTCTTTTATGGTCTGGGAGTCGTTGGTCAAAAGTTCGATAAGGGGTAACATTGTTAGCCTAATGGGATGAGACATTGCACAGTCAGTTATGTATATTTAGAAAAAAAAAATAAGAATAAAACGGGAAAAGTGCAAGTAGCCCCCGTGTTTAAAAAAAAAAGAGAAAAAGAAGAAAGCATAAGTATCATTCATGTATCCTTGAATTTGGTTGTGTCTAATTTTAGTTGAGTCGTGCCTATCTTTGAGATTTTTAAGTTTGCACTGTATGATTCCTTCTAAGAAGTTGTTTATGTATTGAATTTGGGTCCGTATCAGTTATCTTAGATGTTGATCACACACGCACGCTATACCAGTAATAATTGTTCAAGATTTGAGAATTAATATGGAAGTGTGGATTGGTTTTGATAATTCATATTGTAAAGTTGCTTGTTTTCTCTGAGGCCTATGGGATAAGTTAGTTTATGCGATGTTGTTGGATTTTTAGGCATTTAGATTGTTATTACATTTCATTGCATTGCATAGCATGTAGTTTGTTTTGTGCTCGAGGACTAGCACGGTTTAAGTTTGGGGGATTTTGATAAGTGGATTTTATATACACGAATTAATATTCATTTCAAGTTTAAATTCGTAGTTATCTTCGTGTTTTGTGTTAGTTTTTACTCATTTCATGTTATTTTATGTGTAGGGTGGTCATGGATGCAAGTGGTGAGAAAAGGCGGTCTTTTTGGAGCAAAAGTGGAAAAATGTTGAAAAGGAAAAAAAATTGAAGTCAGTAGCCTAGCCCGCCGGGGCGGGGGTCCCGATTCTGGAGAGACCTGTTCTGTTTTGATGTCTGTTGGTGCTCGGATTTTGGGATTTTTGTAATGCGCTTCGACTCTAATAAAAGCAAATTTCGGCCAGAATAATGAGAGAGCTGGAGATTACTTGGAAAAACAACAATCTTACAACACGGAGAGCATAATTCGAGAGCGATTTCTAGGATTCAAGAGCAAACTTTGGAGGAGTAATTTTCAGAGATTGTCACGACGGTTGCGAATCAAGGCTACGTGAAGGGGTTTTCATTATTCTTCTTCTCTTTAGTCTTAATTGTAATTGGAAGGATGTTTTCAACAAATTATTCAGTTTTTAATTCATTCGTTATAAACTAATTTACTTATTAGACTTGTGATGGATCTTTGGGTGAAACGATGAATCTATAGCTTTGATTTCCAATTCAATAATATATTTTCGCTTATCTATGTTAATTTGAGCGTGAATTTATGAATTGCCTCGATCAATGCTTCTTTGTGGATTTGAAAGGAATCGAGAGAGGAGATTCAATCTGCACCTAGTTAATATAAAGATGTGTCATGAATTTTGTCAATAAAGCGATTTGTGATTATTGTTAAGGTAGAGATACGCTTGACATCACATGTAATCGTATAGAGAGCTTAAACTTCAACCTTCTTTAATTGCGCTCACATAGAGATATAGTGAGTTGGTTAATTTAGGTGTTTAACGGATTTCTATCTTAATTGTGGATTGATGTTAATACTAGATTAGTGCATCGAGAGGTGGCTATTACTACGCTCGTGTTCTTGATTAATAAACCGATATTAAATTGAGTTGGAATAAAGGTTTGAAAATCGAGTGAAGCTCGTGGTGAAATCATAAGTCTAATTCTCCATTAATTGTTTGAAATTCTGGATTTTGATATTGGTGACTGTTTTGTGATAATTCATTTATTTATTTATTTATTTGCTTAGTTTCTATAATTTAAAACCATTGAATTGATTAGTTTAATAAAATTAGGATTAATAGAAAATTGATAATTGTGAAGTTAGAATTTTTTTCTAATTTGTCTTCGTGGGAACGATACTCTATTCACTACTATATTACTTGTTGACCACGTACACTTTCGTGTTTTTACGCGTATTGATTTTACCCAACAGTTATACCAAAACACAATTTCTGTCCATAATCATACTAATAAATTCATCATGCCATAACGGGCCAAAGATATTCATTAACAATTCATCTTTCCACTCCAGGCCAAAGACATGCAACTGTATTTTAGAAGAGTAAAGTAGAGCATGATATCTACTATCTTCTACGAATTAAAAGTTTTTCATCAACTTTATCGCTGAGACTCAGCAGAATAAATAAACCACATCATCGAATCATCCCTGCACTACAGGTCAAGAATATTCATTTGTATCACAACCACGAATTATACATGCACTACGGGCCAAGGATAATCGCGTTTTCATCAACGGTCATGATCATGTCATAAAACAATTCCTCTTTGCACCTTTGGCCGAAGAGAACTCATGGTCATGATCATACCAAAAATTGTCCATCAATGCACTACGAGCCAATGAGAACTTTTATCACATCATTTGTAACATTACGGTCATGATTATACCAAAAACAATTCTGGTCATAATCATACCAAGTTCATCTATGCACGTAAGCCACAGATGACTTTTATCAAAATATAAGCATGAGGATGATGACAATAATATAAGCATTAATCAAATGAAAACAAGGATAAATATTAAAGACTTTAAATTTATCCAGAATTTAAAAATATCTCAATGTTATCAATCACATAATAATCTCATAATCTAATATCATTAATATTATAAAAATATTTTAATCATTTCTTAAACTTATAAACAATTTATTTTACTTGTTTATACTTTATCAAACAATGCATTTAATCAATCAAAAATGCCATACTCATAAGATTTCATCACCAATGATCAAATCCCTCATCAAAAATCTGCATATACCTTATATAGGATTTCTAAGCCATAAAATCCTATTTACCAATTTTTCAACTTCACATAACATATTTAATTCATATGTTCGTAACTAAACCATTTTCATGAAATAAAAACCAAATCAGTCCCAAACATTTTTATTTTCTGGGATTTAGCAGAATATAGTCTCATATTTAATATATATTTTTCTCGAAAATTTTAAAATTTATTTACTATTTTTCATATGGCCAAAACTGCCGAATATTTAGACATTTATCATAAATTGTACTTTTGTCCAAAAATTTCGAAATTTACAGGGTATACTCCGGTTATATAAATGTACTCCAAATAAAAATTTCACCAATTTTGGAGTTAACCACAACGAGTTATAGGAGTTTATTTTTAAAATAGTCTTTTCCCATAAAATTCATTACTCTTAATCTATACATCCAAAGATTGCCATTTTTGGACACATTCTAGAAAACTCATCAAATTATCATTTCACATTTTTCCAGAATTTTTGAGGGTCAGAAAAATTACGAAACTGCAAATGGATTTTCAGCCGCCATGCGGTAATCCACGTAGACAGGTCATTTCCATAATTTAATAAAGAATGAATACGAAGAATCATTCACCATGCATACGGTAATCCACATGTACAAGTTATTCCAATAGAATAATAAAGAATGGAATAATAGAATAATTCACCATGCATGCGGTAGTCCGCGTGAGACAAAGTTATTCCAACGTAATAATATAGAATGGAATAATGTAAGAATTCACCGTGCATGCGATGAATCGCACGCATGTTATTCCAATGTAATAATAAAGAATGGAATAATGTAAGAATTCACCGTGCATGCGATAGACCGCATGCATGTGTTATTCCAATAGAATAATAAAGAATTGAATAACAGAAGAATTCACCAAGCATGCGATAAACCGCACAGATAGGTTATTCCAACAGAATTATAAAGAATGGTATAACAAAAAAATTCACCAGGCATACGAAAGACCGCTGATAAGTAGTTTTTATACCTACTTATCCGGTATCTGTTACTTGAATTAGATGCTTAATCTCATGTTTCTTAGTTACTTTTCATGCATATTGTGTTCGTTTTGTAGATTATATGCTTGGGAGCTGAAATCGCAAAGAATTGGTATGAAATCGCAAAGAAAAGCAATCAGGACATCATTTGGGCTTTCATGTTCTTGGCTTGGAACTTGGATTACATTTTAGAGCTTCTTCTTAGCTTTTCGGAACATCTTGAATCATTCCAATCGGAGTTCGGATGCAAGAGTTATGACATTTGTACCAACGGACGTCGAACGTCACTGTTTTGGGTGGCCATTTGCATAGCAGACACTTCCAGCCCAATTTCGACCTTCATCCGTCCGTTATTTTTAAAATCTCAAATAATGAAAGTTGTATATCTCGTCGATATCTTCGATTTGATAGGTGACAGGCCTCGTAACTTTTCCCGAATCAAATGTTATGGCCGTTTTCCCAAAGGACGTCAGAGCAAAAAATTTTCCTTCACAAAACCGCTGCCGGGGTGGGCATGCAAGTCACAAAACAGGCCCCTAGCCCGCCGGGGTGGGCCGTTTACAAGCCTAGAACCCCTCCGGGGCGGGGGTAACCCAGAAAATTCGAATTTTGGTCAAATTTGAGTCCGGGAATGATTATTTCGATCCGATTGACTCAAGGACTTCCAAGAGGACTTTCAAGAGGACTTAAAGACATATGAAGAGACTTATAAAAGGAGGAGAATCACAAGGATTAGGGGAGATTAGACTAGAGAGAGGATTCCATTAGATTAGATTAGAGTAAATTAGATCAAAATCATAGTTCTAATGAGTTTTGGAGAATGAAGCGACTTAGAGACCATTGAAGATTCAAAGTAGGAGCAAGGAGGGAGCTTCAAATCTGCAGACAATAGATTTTATCTTCTTATCTTCTTCTATCTTTGTCTTTTATTGTTTATTCAATTGTGGATTCTTAGTTTTAATTTAATAATCATGAACTAATTCTTTGTTTGAGATTACAATGGATCTTATTGTGTAGTTTATTTTAATATGTTTTGCTATTAATTATTATGTTCTATCGTGAGGATTGTCTATTATGATTTGGACTTAATTGCTTAATTGCCTAGCTAACAATTACCGTGATAATCTATATGAACTCGAGAGGTGAAGTATTGATTTAGATCTTATCATGATAGCATGTGTTTGTGATTTCTGCATAGATAGAATTCATGATTCGTGTTTAGGATAGAGATATGCCTTTACACCATATGTAATCTTATAGAGAACTTGTGCTTTAAATCCTTTTTAATTTTAATTCACATAGAGATATAGTGGATTAGTTAATTAGGGTGTCTTGCTTAATTCTATCATCTGTGAATTTAAGTGAGTATGGGTATTATGCATCGAGAGATGGTTTTATCTACTTTAGTGTTCTTGATTAACAATTCAAGATAGAAAATAATTGATGAGAATTGTGTTAACTTAAATGAAGCAATAAGTGAAGTTGTGATCTTAAATCTCCGTAATCTTAATTTAACTAGTGGTAACTAGAATTAATTTACTTATAAATTGAAATTTATTCATTTAAATAAGATTGAGTTGGTTACGGGTTAGTACTTGGTGATTTTTATTAAATAATTTCTCGTGGGAACGATACTCTACTTTCACTTTATTACTTGTTGACCACGTATACTTGCGTGTTATGCGTAATTAGATTTTACCCAACAAGTTTTTAGCGCCGTTGCCGGGAAATTAGTTTAATATTTTTTACCAATATTAATTTCAATCAAATTAGTCTTAATTTAAATATTTTTATTTTTATCTTTAATTCACTTCCTATATTTCTCTCTTTTCAGGTACCATGGATGACTTTGGGAGTCAATGGCCATACACGAACATAACTCAACCAGGGGAAGCGGGGATTGATAAACTCAATGCATTTTTTGCATTGTCAACACAGATTGAGACACTTTCGAGGAAGTTGGACGCTTTTGCAGCACAACGTCATCAAAGTGTGGCGGTTACTTGTGATTTTTGTGATGGAAATCATCTGAGTCATCAATGCACCGTCAGTTTTGAGCCGGTACCATATAGTGGTGATTACCTTAACAACTATGTTGAGCCTAACTATCACCAAGTTTGGGGGTATCACCCGGATTCTTCAAGGAGCTACATTTATGATGACCAATACTACGCTCCAAATCCAACATACACACCAGAATTTTCATGTCCACCTCCATTGCCACAAGAAGAAAAGCCAAATCTGAGGGATGTAATATCGAAGGGCATAGCAAACCTAGAGGAGATGAGTATTAGCCAAGAGCTGTCAACCAAAAATTTTAATAATTGGATGGAACAACTAGTCACTACCTCAACCAATGGTCCTCAATAAATGGCTTCCGAGACTGAAATAGAAAATTCAAGGCTGGGGGAATTATTGTCCAAGTTCATAGCAGATGAGGAGAAGATGAGTAATCAATCAAAGGCAAATCAAAATCTTACGGATCAGACAGAGCAAATGACCAAAGCCGTAAGCAACCTTCCTCCGAACACTTGGCCTTATGACATGGATGACAAAATTGACGGAGAACCCGAACCAAATCTGCGACTGGATGAGCCACAAGATATCGAAAGTGTGGAAACAATTGGGGATAATGAAATAGAGGTTGATGAACATCTAAATGGGTCTCCACCAACGATTAAAGAGTCACTCAGATTTGCAAAATCATGCCCACTTAGTAGTCATGTCGTCGGTGAAGCTCTTGATGACATAAGAGCGAGTAAAATTTTGAATCCATGGTGGGACGAGAAAGAGAAGATAGACGAAGAGCCCATTGTGTGTGACAAGCTTCCATGCCCCAAAGTGATCACATACACAATGGAGAAAACACCTAGCTGTGGGACGTTCTTGATTAAGAGCATACCAAATCAGAGCATGATATGTGACTTTGATGCATTGGCCATTACAAATGGGAACCTACCAAAAGCTATATTATTTCTGATGGATGGAGGGTTCCTCAATTACCGAAGAGGAATTGGATAGCGTTGACCAGACAAAGTCAAGCTGAAAGACTATAATTCAAGCGCTAATTGGGAGGCAACCCAGGAATTTTTATATTTATATGTTTTACTAGTTTAGTTAGTAGATAGGAATTAATTTTCTTATTAAGTTCTCTTACCAATCCAAGTGCTATTCTAATCCATGTTGTCTCTTCATTGTAGGTATTGGAGGTTCAATGGATAGGAAAATGATCGTTGTCGCCATCGCCACCATCACCTCTCGCTTAGTTGATTACAGGGAAGTTCTCTTCTACTTACCGCTATATTCTTACAATGAGGACATTGTAATTGCTAAGTTTGGGGGAGTTTAGTTTAGTTAATTATTGCATGTTTAGTTTCATGTTTATGTTAAGTTATTTTGCATATGTTAGGTTCATTAGGTGTGCATTCATGTAGTACAACTGCATAAGTAGTTGCATAGTAGTATAGTTTAAATAGCATTATATTCAGTTCTTAAAAAAAATTCAAAAACTCAAAAATTCAAAAAAAAAATTATTAGTTAGTTACTATGTTCATTTGCATGAATCCAGTTGTTAGATAGTTTACAGTTTGTTTTAGCCAATGATGAGATTGGAATTGGGTAGACAAGTATAGTACTGACCATTAGAGCTTTGATGTGATTTCTTGTTATGAATTGAGTCTTTTTCTGTTTGAAACTGGTATAATAAGGATAACACAGTAAAAACAACTTGTTGAATGATTTAGTTTAAATTGATACATAATGGGATTCAAAAGGATAATGCTAGTTTAAATAAAAGAATGATAAAGATAGGCAGTGAAGGCGAAGAATTAGGCAAGAACCTAAGTTTGGGGGAAAAAGTGGGGTATATAAGCTTCTAAAAAAAGATATTGAGTTGAATAAATTGAGTCATGTGGTGGGTTGAGAAGAAGCGTGAAATGCACTCCTCATAAACACAGGCGTGAGATGGGGCGTAAAATGCACTCACTATTCGAAAAAAAAAAGAAATAAAAAGAAGAAATAAAACGGGAAATAAGAGCAAAAAGCCCCCGTAGATGAAAAATAAAGCATAAGTATCCCATGTTGACCCTCGATATTGGTAATTGTTTGATTTTAGTTGTATCTATCTTTTTTTTTGGATTTCTTGAGTTTACACTGTATAATGCCTTCAAAGAGACTTATTATGTGTTAAATTTGATTTTATATCAGTTAACATTATTGTGGAGCACACACGCACTATACCAAAGTGATAATAGCTTAAGACTTCACTTGATCGATTGAGAAATTATTGATTGGTTTTGATATGAAGTATTGTCATGTTTACTTGATTTTGCTGAGGTCAGATGAATTAACTTATTTCTGTCATTACTGCTGGATTCGTAGGCATGTAGATTAGTTGCATTGCATAGCATTGTTGTTTTGTGTTTTTGCTTTAGGACAACCAAAGGATTAAGTTTGGGGGTATTTGATAAGTAGTTTTTATACCTACATATCCGGTATCTGTTACTTAACTTAGATGCTTAATCTCATGTTTCTTAGTTACTTTTCATGCATATTGTGTTCGTTTTGTAGATTATATGCTTGGGAGCTGAAATCGCAAAGAATTGGTATGAAATCGCAAAGAAAAGCAATCAAGACATCGTTTGGACTTTCATATTCTTGGCATGGAACTTGGATTATATTGTAGAGCTTCTTCTTAGCTTTCCGGAACATCTTGAATCATTCTAATCGGAGTTCGGATGCAAGAGTTATGACATTTGTACCAACGGACATCGAACGTCACTGTTTTGGGTGGCCATTTGCATAGCAGTCACTTCCCGCCAAATTTTGACCTTCATCCGTCCGTTATTTCTAGACTCTCAAAGAATACAAGTTGTAGCTCTCGTCGATATCTTCGATTTGATAGGTGGCAGGTCTCGTAACTCTTCCCGGATCAAAGGTTATGGCTATTTTCCCAAAGGACGTCAGAGTAGAAAATTTTCCTTCACAAAACCGCCGTCGGGGTGGGCATGCAAGTCACAAAACAGGCCCCTAGCCCGTCGGGGCAGGCCTTTTACAAGCCTAGAACCCCGCCGGGGCGGTGGTAGCCCAAAAAATACGAATTTTGGTCAAATTTGAGTCCGAGAAGGATTGTTTCGATCCGATTAACTCAAGGATTTCCAAGAGGAATTTCAAGAGGACTTAAAGACATATTAAGAGACTTATAAAAGGAGGAGAATCACAAGGATTAGGGGAGATTAGACTAGAGAGAGGATTCCATTAGATTAGATTAGAGTAAATTAGATCAAAATCATAGTTCTAATGAGTTTTGGAGAATGAAGCGACTTGGAGACCATTGAAGATTCAAAGTAGGAGCAAGGAGGGAGCTTCAAATCTGCAGACAACAGATTTTATCTTCTCACCTTCTTCTATCTTTGTCTTTTATTATTTATTCAATTGTGGATTCTTAGTTTTAATTCAATAATCATGAACTAATTCTTTGTTTGAGATTACAATGGATCTTATTGTGTAGTTTATTTTAATATGCTTCGCTATTAATTATTATGTTCTATCATGAGGATTGTCTATTGTGATTTGAACTTAATTGCTTAATTGCCTAGCTAACAATTACCGTGATAATCTATATGAACTTGAGAGATAAAGTATTGATTTAGATCTTATCATGATAGCATGTGTTTGTGATTTTTGCATAGATGGAATTCATGATTCGTGTTTAGGATAGAGATATGCCTTTACGCCATATGTAATCTTATAGAGAACTTGTGCTTTAAATCCTTTTTAATTTTAATTCAAATAGAGATATAGTGGATTAGTTAATTAGGGTGTCTTGCTTAATTCTATCATCTGTGGATTTAAGTGAGTATGGGTATTATGCATCGAGAGATGGTTTTATCTACTTTAGTGTTCTTGATTAACAATTCAAGATAGAAAATAATTGATGAGAATTGTGTTAACTTAAATGAAGCAATAAGTGAAGTTGTGATCTTAAATCTCCGTAATCTTAATTTAACTAGTGGTAACTAGAATTAATTTACTTATAAATTGAAATTTATTCGTTTAAATAAGATTGAGTTGGTTACGGGTTAGTACTTGGTGATTTTTATTAAACAATTCCTCGTGGGAACGATACTCTACTTTCACTTTATTACTTGTTGACCACGTATACTTGCGTGTTGTCCGTAATTAGATTTTTCCCAACAACCGCACAGACAGGTTATTCCAATAGAATAATAAAGAATGGTATAACAACCCTTACGAATATTGAAAGAAATAACTATCTTCATGAATACGAAAGAAATAATACCCCTTACCTTAGAAGAAAATTGGATACTGGAATAGTGAGGTAGCAGCCTTCTCTTCTTCTTTCTCTCTATAATTTCTCTATAATAATTGCTCTATAGCTTTAGTGAATTGGTGAGAATGAAAGAAGAATGAGCTTCTATTTATAAGAAAATATAGTTTCGATAATTGCACGTTTTAGGGCTCGAAATATTACAATATAATACCTTCCTCTTTTCCTTCATTTTTAATTTAGTCCTGCAAGTATTATCAAACTTGCACCACCTCCCCTAATAGTAAATCATGTGAATTAATAGTATAATCATATGACTCAATAGTATAATCATGTGAAAAAACTAATTACAGTATAGTACATCCATCTATACCTCCATTTTTAATTTAGTCATGCAAGTATTATCAATCTTGCACCAACTCACCTAATAGTAAATCATGTGAATCAATAGTACACACATGTGAACACATAGTTATAAGCATGTGAATTAATAGCATTTAATTGCTCATTTATCCGGTTAATTACCTGATTGGTCAATATAACTTGCAGACATCAATTACTATCGAAATAAATGTCGATTTTCACTAACACTAATAATCCCAACACAATGGAACTATCAATTTCATCTTTAATCAACACGAACTTATTCATCATTAATATTATAACTCACAATATTTAACAACCAGGTCCTTCCCAGGAAAGAGGGGGATTTCCGATAAGAATTTCTCCTTATCATGCGTGCAATTAGGTGACCAAACCTCTCCTCGATGTAACTTCTGACATTGTTAATATTGTAAATAATAATATGAATAATTTTGTCGCCTCAATTATTGATTTAATAATATAAAATATTATGCGAGATGATCTTTGTGACAATAATTGAATCAATAATATGAGAGATATGATTTAGCAATTATCAGAGTAATAATTGAGTATAATCGAGTGACTTCTCACGTAAGCATCAATAATCAATATCGTGCTACTATGCAACCACGCATATTACTGTACTTTTACTACCGGGTAATTCAACAGTTTAACGATAAAACTTTCGCCGTTATTTTTAAAAAGATAATACTGTCGTTTTCTAAATACGACAATACTTCCGTTGTGGGGTTCACCAATGATTGTGCCGTCGTACGAATATTCCCTGTTAAAACGAATATTCCCCGACACAACGAATATTTTATATCAACTTGCTTACTTTGCAAAATTTTCAAATATCACTCTTAACTTTAACCTTTTATCAATTTAACCATTTACTAAATAGAATAATTATAAGAAAATTGAATACTTTCATTTCATAAAATTCGGGGTCTCACATAAGTAATATTATTTTGTTTCGTATCCTTAGTTCTACACTCATTTTGTTGAAGTATTGCTTCTATATTCCATGAAATTAGTAGAATATCCTTGATATTTGCGTTTCATCTAGTATCTTTTCATGGAAATATTATTCTTAGCATTCTTGATAATTATTGATCTTTTCATGCTGAAATACTATTCACGAGTTACTATTCACATGTTACTATTCACCCGGTTACTATTCACTCAAATAATATTCATTCGGGTATTCGGGGTACTTTTCATGCCGGAGTACTATTCACGAGTTACTATTCACGGGTTACTATTCACCCAGTTACTATTCACATGAATATTATTCACTCGAGTATTCGGGATACTTTTCATGTCGGAGTACTATTCATGAGTTACTATTCACGGGTTACTATTCACCCAGTTACTATTCATACAAATATTTTTCACTCGGGTATTTGGGGCACTTTTTATGTCGGGATACTATTCACGAGGTACTATTCCCGAAGTACTATTCACAGGGTACTATTCACGGGGTACTATTTACCCGGAAGATATATTTCTTTTCTATCCAAATTATTTTTGATACATGAATATTATTCTTGAATTTTACTCCACAAAGCAGTATCATGTTGACAATTTGGATATTTTTAAACTCGGATAAATTTAAAGTCTTTAATATTTATCCTTGATTTCGTTTGATTAATGCTTATATCATTGTCATCATCCTCATGCTTATATTGTGATGAAAGTCATCTTTGGCTTACGTGCATAGACGAACTGTTGGTTATTGGTTTTATAGTTGTATGTCTTTGGCTCGTAGTGTAAAGAGGAACAGTTGATTGATATCTTTGGTCGTAGTGCAAAGATGAACTTTTAATTGATAGCTTTGGCCTGTAGTGCAAAGATGGACAGGTGTATGACATGATCATGACCACTGGTGATACTAACAAATATCCTTGGTCGTAGTGCATGGATAATTTAATGATGAGATTGGCAGGATCATGACCATTAGTTAACAGTTGAATGTCATTGGCCGTAGTGCACTGACAAGCAATTGATTGGTATGATCATGACCATTGGTTTTATAGTTGAACATCTTTCGCCCGTAGTGCAAAGATAGACAACTGATTGATATGATCATTGTTATTACATTTGAATATCTTTAGCCTTTGGGGTAAGGATATTGAGTGAACGTAAGCCTTTGTGCCAAGGAATTACTGTTGATTCATATTGTTATAAACATGAATTGTGAATTTAACTAAAATCTTTGATGGTTCAGGTGAAGACATGTGATTAAAGTTCTCTTTATCTTGGGTATAATAAAGAACTGTTAATGGGTATTACAGCGATAATATTTAAGATAAACTTTTTAAATCATAGAAAATAGTAGATATCATGCTCTACTTGACTCTTCTAATGGATTGCTTGTTCCGCTGCAGTTGTTGATCTAAAACTTGTTGTCTATTGTATTATATCAGTTGTTATACTGTTGAAGGCTAACGATAATTTATTTTGCATTATCTTAGTCATAATATTTCTTACTGGGCTAGTTAAGCTCATCCTTTTGCTTCACAATTCCTTTCAGGTATTAAGAGTGTAGCTGGGTCGAGGGGGGATAACAGAGGAATAGTGTGATGGTCCGAGACTGTCGAAGTTTCTCAATACATAATAAAATGACATGTCATGCAATATATAATTGTATTGAAGACCTAAGATGGGTGTGTCGTATTTTATACGTCACTTAATAATTGATGTTGGTGAACAACAATAGGGTGATGAGAACCCGACTTTGAAAGCGTCAAAAGTGTACCTCATTAGAATGAACAAGATAGTAATCTTCTCGTTCTTCTTTGGGGTCATGAAATATTTGCTGCTGTATTTTATATTGCATTGTAATAATTTGAGTTTGGATACTGTCTACGAGACAATATTGTATTAAAACTCACAGGTTATGCGTTGTCGTATTTTGCACGACAGTTAAACAGTTGTATAAGAGAAGTTTGTATTTGAATTCTGTAGTGTGATATCTGGCGACTCAGAATGGGTCGTGTGGACCTATTTTGGGGGGCGTCACAATAGTAACTTGTCTAACCCTTAGGGTTTAACCCTAAGGTTTTGAAAAATTAAAAATTTTAGGATTTCTAATTAGGTTTTAAAATTAGAAAAATTAAGATTTCTAAATTATAATTAGGATATCCTAATTATCTTAATGTTTATTAATCACATTAAGGTTTGCTAATTAGGATTAATGTTTCCAAATTAACATAAAACTTTCTTAATTAGCAATTAAGATTCCTAATTTTGCAATTAGGGTTTCTATTTAGCAATTAGGGTTTTCTAACTAATTTGTTAGATTTTCCCTAATTAGGTTTGTAATTAATAGCACTTAGGCATTATAATTATCCTTTAAGTTCCCAGATTAGGGTTTTAACAGTTCAAATTAGGGTTTCGAATTCCTGAAACTGAAATTAGGGTTTCCTTAGCCGGTAATAGGGTTTCTTATTCATCGCTAACATTTTCTAACTGAACGTCGATATTCTTAATATAACTTTAGGGTTTGTCACTGATATAATTTATCTAGTCAACCCTTGACCCTTAACCACAAATGTACACATATGATCATATACACAAAACATATACACTTATACACTTAATCCTGAATAATTCACCACAAAAAATTTTAAATCCATAAAATTCCTTCCCAGAATTGTCAAATCCATAAACTTATTTTCTGTCTAGGTTTATTATTTAACCTTTATTCAATCTTTTAAGATTTTATTAAATTGTCCAAATTCTCGGGTTGTCACACTATTAACATCCTAATTGAGGATATTCTTGTCACAAGAGAATAGGTATCAAAATAATTCAAACCCTCATTTTGCTTGTATCACTTGATTACAAATCTTGCTTTATATTTATCTATAGATCCATACGCTTTCATTTTCTTCTTGAATATTCACTTGTATCCAAGAGACTTAGAGCCTGGTGGGAGATCTACTCATTCCCATGTATGATTGTGCAATATGGATTTTACTTCACTATTTATAGCCTCTTTCCAATATGGAGTTTTAAGACTCGATATCGCTTCTCTATAAGTTTGAGGCTCATTTTCTAACAAATAAGTTAGAAAATCTAGACCAAAAGATTTTTATATTCTAGCACGTTTATTACGTCTAGATTCATCAATATCTTCTAAACCATGATCACTGTCACTAAAAGTATTATACGTTCTTTTGTTTGAACTTGTTTCATGTTTATTAGAACTTGGTCCTTGTTGTAAGACTCCAACTTATTATAAATAAAATCGAATTTCCTCTATTTATTATTGTGAATAATAAGGTGTTAATTTGATATAATTCTTTGGTTATGGGTGAAATGTGCAAATTTTGCAAAATAAGCAAGTGGTTATAAAATATTCATTTTGTCGGGGAATATTCGTTTGTTCGTGGAATATTCTTTTCGGGAAATATTCGTACGACGGCGCAACCATTTGTGGGCCCTATAACGGAAAATGGTCGGATGAAGAAAACGACAAGTTTGAGTTTTTATAAATAACGACGTAATTGTTACCATTAACACTTTTAGAATACCCGGTGGTTAAAATACAGTAATACGCGTGGTTGCACAGTAGCACACGGTATTGCATAGTATTTTTGAATTATTGATTCTTACGTAAGAAGGCATTACTCAATAATTGTTACAGTAATTACTGTTCAATATTTTATTTTATTGGTTCAATAATTGCTGCATTTATATTTTATATTATTGTTGTTTCAATAATTGTCAATGCACAGTATTTCCCATTATCAGATCAATAATTCATATTATTTGAATAATATTATTAGATAGCATTATTGGCAATGTCTAGAAAATTCTGTCAATGAGAGGTTTGGTCACCTAATTGCACGCTAGTAAGGAGAAATCTTTATCGGAAAGCCCTCTCTTTCCTAGGAACGGCCTGGTTGTCATTGTTGTGATTCTGTAATATTATTTGTGAATAATTATTTATTAATTTTTATGATAAGAAAATATTTATTTTATGTGGATATAAATGAAAGAAATATTTATTTTTATGTGGATATAATTAAAAGAATTAATGTTGAGGTATTTTATCAGTATTTTGTCGGAATGAAGATATTAAAAATCGTCCGTATGTGGATTTCGGGCATTTTCTGTTTGGAATTTGGAAAAACTTTCTTCTACAAAGTTGTAGAGAATTCGATTTCCTATGGAATGGACATAAAATTTATATTTTTCTGATAAAATGACTATTTATTATGAATTGTTGAAGTTTCGGAAATTAAATAATTTTTATTAAAATTTGGTGGAAACCACTTTTGTTTGAAAACATGCGGGCTGCAAATATGTTTTCCAAGATGGCATGCTGGATGATTCAAATGGTTGGTACGTAGAAGAAAAGAAAAAAAAATATTATTTTATTATTTTAGTCCCCTTTAGCGTTCTAGCATTTTCCTATAAATAGGTGCTTAGGTTAGAATTGAAAATCACACCAGAAACATAAGTTTTCTCTCTATATATTGTCGAGCGTATTTTTGTGATTTTTTAGATACTTTGAGAGTTGCTATTCAGTGCAAGTTTCCTTCGGCTTTACATCCGATATTCCAATCAGAAGTACTGTTATTTTGAGGTAAGAGATGTTATTTTCTTCCTAATGATGTTATTCTTTCAATATCATTATACCGAAATATTGGTATGAATTTTATTATAGAATTTCTATCTTTTTGTGTCGGGATTACTATTCACGTATACGGCACTATTCACGAATACGGCATTATTCACCAAAAAAATAATTTTTTCTCCTTTTTGTTCAAGATATCTATTATGGTTACTATCATTGATTGTATCCATGTTTTGATCTTTATTTTTGAATTTTGCTTCACAATTGGTTATTATGGAGTATTATTGAACTTGGATAAACTGTAATACGACTCCCTAATATTTGTCCATTTATCTCACTGGATTCGTTTTCTTTAAGATATTTTTCATCATCTTCAGTCCTAAATGATGATATTACTGAATATCTTTGGCATGTAGTGAAAAGATGAATGATTAACTGATGAATATCTTTGGCCCGTAGTGCAAAGATGAACAGGTGTTGAGATGAACACGACCAACTGGTGATACAAATGAATATCTTTGGCCTGTAGTGCAAAGATGAATATTTGATTCAAGATGTATATTGATTGATGTTACAGGGATAAAATATTGATGATGGACTTTTAAATCTTAGAAGATAGTAGAATTCATTCTCTACTTGACTCTTCTAATGGATTGTTGTTTCCGCTGTAGTTGTTGATTTAAAACGTGTTGTCTATTATGTTCTATCAGATTTTTTTCTGTTGAAGACTAATGATAATTTATTGTATATTATCTTAGTCATAATATTCTTTACTGGGATAGTTAAGCTCACCCTTTTTCTTTTTGTTCCATTTTTCTTCTCAGGAGGTGAGAACATAGCAGAACTAAATTTTAGTATGGAGTGATGGTTCGGGGATAGTTGTTTTAGTAGTCCTCACTATTTTGTAAAATAGTGTATCAATAATTGTAATGAGGACTCCTTTTGAGTTTGTATACTATCTATTAGATAATATTTGTATTCAAACTCACAGTATATGTGTTGTCGTATTTTGCACGACAATTGTATTACTGAAGTTGTATTTATTTCTGTACCATGTATTTGGCGACTCAGAATAGGTGATGTATACCTATTTTGGGGGCGTCACACTTGTTCCTTTTTATTAGGAAATATTGTTTCAAATAATTCAGTATATTTTGACTCAATAATAATATTTTCATGTATTTTCTCTATGTTTGATTTATTAACCAAAAATCTATATGCATTGCTATTATTAGCATAGTCAATGAATATACAATTTACTATTTTTGGTCTTATTTTTACCTTTTTAAGTGGATGAACCATTACTTTTGCTAAGCACCCCCCACACTTTTAAGTGTTTATAAGACTGTTTTCGTCCTTTCTATAATTCATAGGGCTATACATTAGACTTCTTTTGAGGCATTCGGTTGAGAATATAATTTGTTGAAAGAATTGTTTTCCCCACAAATTCTAAGGTAACCTAGAATTTAATAATAATGCATTCATCATTTCTTTCAAATTTTTATTCTTTCTTTCAGCAACGCCATTTTGCTATGGTGAATAAGGCGTAATTGTTTGGTGTATTATACCATATTGCGAACTAATTTCACCAAAAAAATTTCATACTCCCCACCTCTATCACTTCTAATTATCTTGGTCTTTTCATCAAGTTGATCCTCAACCTCATTTTTGTAATGTATAAACATTTCCAAAACCTTATTTTTACTTCTCAATAAGTAAACTTAACAATATCTTGTACAAGCATCTATAAAAGTAAGAAAATATTTTGTACCCCCTCTTGTTTGTATATCACTACAAAAAAATGGTGATTTTGCAACAAATAGTTTTCGTTGCTAAATGTGCGAAATTTCGTTGCCAAATGCCATTTGCAACGATTTTTCGGTCGTTGGACATTTCGTTGCGCAATGAGCGTTGCTAATTGTCTAGCAACGAAATTATTTTTTTCGTTGCAGAAAGCAATATATTTCGCAACGAAATTGTGTTTTCGTGTAAAATCATAAATCATTTAGAAATGAAATATTTTGTAGCAAATTTATTAAGAAATTGTTACTGAAAAACAATTTTCGTTACAAAATACGCCTAATTGGCAACGAAAAGAATCTTTTTATTTTCCAACAAAGATAAAATTCGTTGCATTTGATACACATTTACCAACGAAGTTTGCCGTTACTGAACAATATAAAAATTGTTGTCTTAATTGGTTTTCGTTGCTAATTGTGTATTTTTTGGTAACGATGTTTGTTGCTAAATGTACAAAATAAACCAGTTATATATTAATTTGCAACGAACTTTTGCGTTGCCGTTGGATTTTTTATGGATAATTATGATGAATTAGCAACGATACTATTCGAAGGTGATTGTTTTAAGAGAGCAACAAAAATTATTGTCAATTAGCAACGACACTATACGTTATCGTTTACTTTTCATGTGCAACGAAATTTATTATGATTTGCAACGATATAAATATTGTCTTTTCTTTTGTTATGTAACGAATGTCAAAATTATTTTATAAACAAAAAAAATTATGTATCAATAACCCCATAACAAATTATGACAGAAATACAAAAAAACTAAAATATTATTAATTAAATAAAATCATCTGATACATGATCAGAGCAGATATGACATCTCCAAGAGCAAAAAGTGATCTGTTGATGTTTTGAGCTTCCTTTAGCCGCTCTCCTTGCACGTCAGTTTTGGCCAGCCTCTCACTACCTGCCAAATCCACCAGCCAAAGCTTGCTCTTTGTGCACTCGCTATGCATCATATTCTTTCCTCTTACCATTATGCAAATCATGCTATGAAAAATAAAGAAAATTACATACTGAATTAACAAATGAGAAAATTTGGGCAACAGCCTCTATTTCTACACCATCTCGGTGCCTCAAGGAAAACTATGAAAATCAGAACAGATTTAGACTAACCAGTGGAATCTGCTACTATGCTCATTTACATTATTTGATCCCACAGCCCTTGCATTACTTCCGGCCTGCAAAACATTCCATACCTCCTTAATGTTCTCAACTTTGGCTTCGACAATCCCTGGCACATGATGAACCCCTTCAGAAGCTTGCCTTACTTCTAGCCTAAAATACAAAAGCAAATCCAAATATCAATAGGCTATCTATTTGATACTTCAAAACAAAGAATCAAAGAGAACACTGAAAATATACCGCTTAAATTTCACAAGTATAATTGATAATCTCCAACTTCCCTTATGGCTTCACCTCCAGCATTTATAAACCTCGAAATGTTCTCTGGTACAAGGAACAAGATAGAATAAGCACTTGTCTGCTTAAATTTCACAAGTATAATTGATAAAAGAATAAATGAAAATTTGGAGTTACATTGTCTTCATGTTCTATACCAACCAAAGTTGCATTTTGAAAATGAAATTAGATTACTGAAGTTAAAATAATCTGTCAATTAAAAACTCACATATTTACTGCTCATTCCATATGAAAATCTAAAACATTGGAAATACAGTGATAGCAAGGAACGATGACTTAACTCATTTTAATAGAGAAAATGCAATGAAACTTAACATAGCAGAGATGTGTAAAGTATCAAAAGAAAGTTAATATCTACAACAATACTTATTCAAAAGAAAGAAAATATAGCCTATGTAGTAGCACAGACATCAAATAGCTCAACAAAACCAAGCTAAACAGCCGCTGCAATACAGTGTAGCGCATGCGTGCGCGCCTGCACTGTTGCTGCCAGCAGCTCAACCATGCCTCTTTGAAAAATCTGTATCTCCTAATTAAAGGTCCAATCATAACCAAATTTTTTTAATAAACATAGCCTAAACGAGTATTTAAAATAGGTGTTATACAACTTCAAATGTACCTCATCAAAACAGCTGCAGCAGCGTAGCACAGTGCAGTCCATGGCTGCCACTGCTGCTGCTACCTCCTCACCATCATGCCATGAATGAAATGCTTGATTTGCTAATTTTTAAATCAAAAACCACTCATTCGCTTAAAGTAGTGAAATTTTGGTATATCATAGAGAACATAGCAAAGTATTTTAAGAAAATATAACATACTCTAAACAATCACATGAACCAACAAACTAAGAATCCCATGAACCAACAAAAAATGAAAAATCCCATGAACCAACTAACAGGTAGAAACAATACATTATAAGAAAGTTTTGATTACTTTTAAGAAAAACCCATCTCAAATCAAATAAAGAACATTACAAATTTGCAACAAAAAAGTCCCAAATAAAAACCCATATACTAGTTTCACTCACTTGCCAAAAATCCAACAAAAATAAAGAAATAAAAGAAACAAAAAATCCCAAATAACATATTACACATAAAAAGAGGGGCACAATATTTTTATAAAGAAAACAATATAATCATATACTTATTTTAACAGTGTTCTAAAAGTCGGTCTAGTCGGCCGACTAGTCAGCGACTAGGTCGGGGTCGGAGACTCGCCGAGTCGACCAGGCCCTAGTCCTTTGATTTAGTCGCTGGCCGACTTAGTCGGAACCAAGTCGGCGACTAGTCGGTAAAGTCGGGGCAAATCGGTAAAAATCGACACATATTAGGGTAATTTATAGAATTTTTTTATAATGTTAAAATTTAAACCCTACCTCCTCTCCGATCGTCACGCTTCTTCTTCGAAAAAACTTCAATCGACGACATTCGGATCTTCTCCTCTGTAAGCGCCGACTCTGACTATGCTTAATCGGACCTTCGACCGACGACGACTAGATCTTCTTCGGCGACGACGATTGCTTCGCCATTACCGGCCGACGAATGGATCTTCGACCGCTAATCGTTGTCGCTTCGATCGCGACGACGATCACCGTCATTCTTTCCCGACGACAATCATATCGCTTCTTCGATCGCGCTCATCTTCGATCGTCATTTATTGCGATCGTAGGTCTTTCCTGCTCGTCTCTCTCTGCCGACTATTTCTCAATTTTTTTTTTAAACAGTTTACATTACAAATACTGATATAAGGCTTATAACTTATAAGGCATACTGATATAAGGCTTAACAGTTTACAAATACAAATAGTCAAATACTGATATATTTTTTTTGTTTTAGTTAATTAGTTCCTTAGTGGGCATTAAAGAAAAGGTTGGAAAAATTAAATTAGTTAAATTTTTTAGTTAATTGCAATATTTTATTTTAATTTTTAAATTTTTTCAACTTCAGTTATAAATTAAATTATTAAAATCTGACTGTGGGGTTTGGAGAAATGACTGATGTTATATTTTTATGCATAGGTATAATATCACTATCAATAGCTCAATCACCATCTTTGTCTTCGGTAGCCTCTAATACTTCTGAGTGGTCAGTATTAAAAAGAGCTTCAGATGATATTGGATGGGAATATGGCTTCCTTGTAAATCCTAACAACAAGGATCGTTGGAGATGCAAATTGTGTGACAAATAGTATGGTGGAAGAGTTTATAGATTGAAACAACACATAGAAAATATCAAGGGAAATGTAGCATCATGCCCCAAGTCAACCAAGGAAGATAAAGAAAAGTGTAAGATGGCACTTGACAAGACAAAGAACTAAAAAGAGAGACAAGAGGATAGATGACGTGAATGTTAGAGCGGAAGTGGAAGTGGAGGCAATTCGGAAGGAAATGAAGACGAAGAAGTTGAAGTTTTAGGGTCAAGGAAGAGGCCCCATTATCTTGGTCCCATGGATAGATATCTGAGGGCCATCAATCCGGATTGAGTACAAGTAAGAAGATGCGACAACAAAACATGAATGATGCACTTTGGAAAGAAAGAACTCATGATTAGAATAGGTACTTGGCTCGATGGATGTATGAAGCCGTGGGATTCCATTTCATGCTATCGACAATGATAGCTTTAAACGGTTTTGTTGAGGCGGTGGGTATATTTGGCAAGGCTTCCACCCCCAAGTCAATACCAATTAAGGGAGCCGTTATTGAAGGAGGAGTCGAGAGAACCAAACAATCACTCAAGAAACAAGAAGAAGAGTGGGCTTCAACGGATGCTTTCTATCGCTTAATCGATGCTTGGACCAACCGAAAAAGAAGAAGCATCATGAATTTATGTGTTAATTGTAGGACTAGGACTTGTTTTCTTTCTTCTAAGGAAGATTCGGAGGTGTCGCACACGGCTGAATATATATTTGGCTATGTTGACAAGTGCATCATGAAGTTGGGGCTCAAATGTAATCCAAGTAGTCACGAATAATGCCTCTAATAATATGGCGTGGCGACATTGTTGAAGGCCAAGAGACCACACATGTTTTGGACCTCATGTGCAACCCACACAATAAACCTCATGTTTGAAGGGTTGGAAAGCAACAAAAGTTCAAGGACACTATTGAAAGGGCAAAGAAGTTCACTATATTTATTTATGGTCATCATAGAACATTGGCATTAATGAGAAAACATACAAAAAAGAGAGACATAGTGAGGCCAGGTGTTACTAGATTTGCAACCGCCTTCTTGACAATGCAAAGTATGATGGAGAAGAAACAAGAGTTGAAGATGATGTGTACTACCAATGAATGGGGAGCTCTTCCATGGGTGAAGACCGCAAAGGGGAAAGCCACATTTGCTACGGTGATGAGTACGGTGTTTTAGAATAGTGTAACTCTTTGCTTGAAAGTGTTTGCTCCATTAGTGATGGTTCTTCGTCTTGTTGATGGGGACTGGAAGCCCTCAATGGGCTTTGTGTATGGAAAGCTCAAGAAAGCGAAAGAAGATATCAAAGAGGCATACAAACAAAATGAGGGTAACTACTTACCAATACTATAAGTCATCGACACAAAAAAGCTTAGGTCGATTGATAGTCCATCAGATTTGACGGCTTACTTTTTGAATCCATTTTACCTCTTCAAGGATCCTACCATGAAAGATGATCCAATTATCATGGATGGTGTTTTTACTTGTGTTGAAAATCTTTCTTCCCCGATGATTTTGAAGTTCAAAATGAGATTATCAATAAAGAGTTGTTGAAGTACAAGAACAAAGAGGGTGGATTTGGTAGACCATTGGCCGTAAAGGGATGTGAGGAGAACAATGACACTTGTGATCCGGGTAACTTAGTAATTACTTTTCTAGTTTTCTTTTCTTAGTTAGTAACTTAGGTTTTTTTTTCCCAATCAAGTAACTTATAGTTAGTACTAAATTACTCATTGAATTGTGCTTCTTTCATGATTAGTTGGATGGTGGTCTAACTATGGCAATCATACACCCAACTTGAAAAAAATGGCAATTAGAATTCTCTCTTTGACTTCGAGTTCATCCGAGTGTGAGAGAAATTGGAGCACTTTTGAGGGAGTAAGTACATATTCCCTCTCTTTATTATATGTTGTAATTTTTTAATAAGGGTATTAGAATTATTAACTTGAGAATTTTCTTTAATGTATAGATACATACGAAGAAAAGGAATAGACTTGATGCAACAAGGTTGAACAACCTAGTGTATGTCCAATTCAATGCCAAACTTGTCAACAAGAAAATAAGGGTAAAGGAGAAGGATGTCTTAATTACTAGTGAAGCAACAAATGCACAAGGATGGATTGTTGAAGGTGGTGACGATGAAGTTGAGCCGGGTTCGGGACTTACATGGGATATGGTTGGGGAAGCTATGGGAGCGGATGAGGTCCTTCTACCTAGAAGAAGTGGTAGAAATGTGCGAGAACTAGATGAAGACGAGTTTGTGTCAGAAAATGATAACAACGAAGAGGAAGATGAGAATTATGAGTTTGTGTCCGATAGAGAGCAAGTCTTGGAGGGATATGGAGAAGAGGAGTGATTTACTATTGATTTTGTGCTACTTAGTTTCATTTGGTTAATTTGTTTTCATGTTTTGAAAGTGTCGAACTATTTGGTTTTACTTAGTTTCCATGATTGAATTTGATGATTTGTGTTACTTATGTTATTCTACTTATTCAAAACATATAAAGGAGGAATGATAATATATATTTTTTTTTAAAAATTGAAAATCCGACTAGCCGATTAATCCCCGATTAATCTCCTAGTCGCTAGTCGTTAGCCAACCAACATGGGACCGACTAGCGACTTTTAGAACACTGTATTTTAACGAACTCGGAGCAGAATTAAAGGAAATTAGAATTTCACAAAAGATAACAATTTTAGGACAATTTTCCTGCAATAAAGTTCAATCTACCTGTCCAACTCAATTGGTGAAAAATGTGTTCAGACCATACATAGTTCGTTCAAAATTTAACTAAAACCCATAAAAGAGTTTACAAATTACTGGTTCCCATCAACTAAAACCACCTGATCTCAAGTCAATGAACTTCACAGATCTTAGCAAAACTTAAGCGCCAAACATCTTCCTATCCAACTCAATTGGTGAAAATTGAGTTCAGACCATACATAGTTAGTTCAAAATTTAAATAAAACCCATAAAAGAAATTTACAAAACCAAAAACCAAAAATTAGCACCGTGTTGAATTTCTATTTAGGAACTTGATATAAGTACAGATAAAACCATAAACCAACATTTGGATTCAACCAATAGTATTTAGATCAACACCTTTATAGAGTAATGTATACTAGTATATTAAAATACACATTAATGCTAAAATACAAATTGAAACTAGTATATATGTCTTCCGTGTGTGCTACTGATAATCAAAGTTAGGAAGGAGGATACCTTCTGATCATTAAAAGTATAATTTTTACATGGTACAATTTAAATACAAAATAATGGTTCTTATATGAACATCAAGGCTGCCTTTATGTTAAGTCGGTCAAAAAATACCAAACCCAATGTGATCATTGAGGTAGCCACATTTAATTTACACCCACCAAACAGAACAGAGACTAACATTCCAAAAGTTTTTTCCCCAAAACTTCCATACTAATATAGTTCAAACATTTATATACCCAGTTCTAGCTTTCAAATTTATACAAGCCTAAATTACTACTTCCAAACAAATCAACACAAATTTCTTAAATAAATATATGCCCAACAAAAATTTGTGTGTGTAATTAATTAATCAGTGTATGTACTTACAATGCCATGCAAGGAAGAGGCTAACCACACAAAGGGCCGCACTTTGGGAAAATGAGGGCAGCTAGAGAAGTGAAAAATCAAACCTCTGTATGTTGTAGCTAAATTGCACACACTTTTTTTTTATCCAAACTTACTTTTCAGCCGGTAATAATGGTTTTTGCAAAAGCATTTAATATATATAAAAAATAATGGATTCTAATTCAATTGTTGTATAGTTCCCCTCCCTCCACTGCGTGCACACTAAAATTAAAACAAACCCAAACCCAAAAATGTCCATCTCCATCTCCACAATAGTAATAACTTCCATCAATTGATTTAATTATTAAAAGCTTTGTACCTCACAAAGGAAATATCCTTGATATAAAAACAATTGGTGCACCAACACCTCTCTTACCAGAATTCCTTAGGCATGAAACTTAAATGTTTAGCATGATTTAATTATTTAAATGTTTAACATGAAGCCAGCCATGAATCCCTGGACATCATTCCATGTCCAATTCTAATAAGTTAACTAAGCCAGAAACTGAGTTATGTTCAAAGCAATAAAGGACAAACTAAGTTATGTTCAAGAATTTGGACCTAAAAGACTCACCATATGTACATACGAACACAGACATACAATTAATTGACAGTGGGTGTGTGTATACTGTGTGTGATAATGTGTGTTTGTGTGAGTATAGTTGTGGGTGGGTGTATGTGTGTGAGTATAGCAGTGGTTGTGAGAGTAACTTACCAAACAACCAAATCAAGCCTCCATCGTTCGCTTCCTCACGCCCAAATCAAGCCTCCTCCATTCACCTCCGCACGCCCAAATCCTCCATTTTCTCCTCGTTGTGTGTGTATATTTGGGCAATGGAGAGGAAGAGGGAAAGGAAGTGACAGAGGGAATCGTCGGTGGTGAAGAAGAAAAAGGGAGTCGCCAGTGAAGAGGGAGAGGGAAAAGGGAATCGCAAGTGGGAGGGAAGAGAGAGAGCGCGGCAAATTATGGGCAAAAAGGGGAATAAAAATGCAATTATTGAGCTATGACTTATAAACTCTGTTTCACGCTTCTAACTCTTTTTCCAGACAAAGTACAGAACTCCTAATTAAAGCAGGGACTCCGTTTCAACAAAAGAGAGAAAATAGCTAATATTGTAAATTCTTTAAAAATTAATATTGTAAACAAAATTATTATTTGAATAACTTAAATAGATTTAAATTTAAATTTTAGGATGTCATAAATTAGTTAATAACAAATTGAAATATAACTCTTTTGTGGAACAGAAAAGTAATAATTTAACACATTTGTGATTTATTCCACAAAAAAGTCTTAATTATTATAATTTTTATTGTCAATTTATAATATTTTAAATTTTGAATTATTGTTAATTAATATTTTAATTAATAAAATATTTAAAATTATAAATTATTTAAATAAAATTTATTAAGAAAAAAATGTTATTTTAAAAATTAATTACATTACAATTTCAGTTGTAAGATACCATAAATTAAATAAGAATAAAACTCAAACTTAACTCTTTCTACAAAAATATATGAGTAATTTTTTAGAATTTGTGGTATATTCCACAACTTGCCTTATTTTTTTTATTTAATTTTTTTTCATGGACAATGTATGAAATTTTAAAGTTTAAATTATTGTAAATTTATTTACTTTGATTAAAGAAATAGTCGATATTGTAAGTTATTTACAAAGTATTATTAAAAATAATTTTTTACTATAAAAATTAAATTTATTTATATTACAATTTATATTCACCAAAATTAATTCTAAAAAAATTATTTAGAATAAAACAGTGACCAATTTTATCTCTATCAAAAAACCTCTGAGCAATAATATATGGTGAGTAATAATTCTTTCATTAATAGTTTTTTTCCTCGCAAATTTTTATTATAAATTGGCGCCAAATATACTTCTACCACCTCAAATTTGCAAAAGAAAAAAATGTAAATTGTGAAGGATGTTTCTTTTTCTAATAACTATATTATCACTATATTTTTTTTCTTCATAATTCATTCGCTAGAAAACTCCTCATGTGAATGAATGAATTCCTTCACTACATCCCTAATTTCTTGTAGTGTAATTCAAGATATAAAGAGAAATTAATATTTGATTATAAAAAAATTTACAAGTCAAGAAACAGGAAAATTTTAAAAATGGGAGTTAAAAAGAACTTACACACCATTGGTGCAACTTAATTGGTCTATGCCGGAACCATTGGCGCGACTTAATCGGTGCAGTTTGGTCAATCGATGCATCACATTTCTACTTATTTGTTCAATCAAGCTAGTATGCTTAAACTCTTGTGTAAACCATTATTCATGATGAACTTGGTATTGTTCTTGAATATTGTGAAAGAGTCGATGCCATTTGATTCGACTAGACTATATGCATGTTTATAAAACTGTTCAAACCAATTGATTGGTACGAAAATCTTAAAAACTGAGTTGAACAACCCTTAAGGTAAGGGGATTGTATGTTGTTGGAAACCCCAACACATGAGTATATTATTACTGTGGTGTTATGCATAACTTAGAGTATTGTAGACTGATCCTCTATAGTACTTGTTCTTTTGGGTTATCGCTTTAATATTGGTAATTCTAGTAGATGTTCAATAGTCCTTAGTATTTCGCCAAAGATAAATTGTTATCCAGTCAGATACCTTGATAGCCTTTGAATTCATATATCTCTGTTGATTTATATTGAATTATCGTTCTTATTCCAAGAATCGTTGACATTCATTGTTTATGATATTATTCTGAAACTTTGAACTATCTTACAGATGATACTTCGATATTTTATACTCGTGTTATAAAACTATTACCCTTATTTCATATTACTTGTTGGGCAATTTGTGATCATTCTTGCTTATTTAAAACCTTTCAGTTAAGGCGGAACATGGAGGTGTATCTGGGAAAGACAAGGGCAAGGGCAAGACTATCGACTAGCTTGTCCCTTTATGTTTAAATTAATTATGTTGTATTAAGACTATTTGCAGACTATGTTTAAACTTAAGTAGGATTATGTAATAAGACTTTATTCGATATTATTATGTAATCTATTAAGTACTGTAGGTTGCGAGACTTGGGGGAATAATTATAATAAATTGTTGTATATTATTCTAAACTAGATCTTTCATTGTAAATATATGATTTTAGTTATTATGGTAATACTTTGAGAACGTGATGAACCGAATTCGGGTGACCAAGTGGAGGTCAGAATTTGGGGGCGTCACAGGTTGGTATCAAAGCTATAGTTATAAACTTTAGGAACGAGAATCCTTAGATTATAACTTAAGAAAACTTAGAGGTTAGGAAGAGATAAAAATCATGTAGAGTTTTCCCAAAGAGACGTAGTGTGTTATGAAATGTAACTTCATTCTATACAATGAACTTATGTTTATTTAACATTCTGATGGAGTTGTTGTTTGTCTTATCTTATGTTGGTGATTGTAGGATGATTGACATGGGAGGACCTAGCCGAGTAGTTGAGGAGGAGCCACGTGATATCCACGTAGTCTATGAGGCACCAGTGATAGCGGAGCCTATATTGGTAGTTGTCCCTATTAGTGATGATGATGATGAGGAGGAGATGGTGCCTCTACCTGAGGAGTCTGATCCGGAGGAGGAGCCTATGGAGGAGGAACCCGTGAAGGAAGAACCCGATTCCATAGAGGACTCCGACGAGACTACTTTAAGGATCGAATGTAGGGAGAGTATGAAGAACAAATTTTGGAATTAGGAAGTAGAGTCGAAGAGCTAGAGACTGAGACTCTTGAGAGGAAACTAGTGATGCAGGAGATGGAGGTAGAAATTGCTCACCGTAAAGAGGCAGGGATCCAAATGGGGGCCTTGTTTCACCAATCGGTGGCGAGGAATGTTGAGTTGACAGAAAAGTTAAAAGAATTGGAACAGAGGGTGTTGAGTGAGAAGACGGAGAAGGAGGCTCTCCGGACTCAGTTAGAGATGGAGGTGATGGATAAGATTCACTTCGAGGAGAAGTGGGAGGATTCTAATGACAGAGTGGGTGATCTAGAAGATGAGGTGCGGTGCAAGAGGAGGAAGATGAACAAGATGGGCTATGCCCTACGCACGGCCATGGAGAGATTGATCTATGGGGTAAATCATTACCCCGCTGAGCAAGGACATACCAGGCATACCAAGGCATACCATAAGTCGGGATATGGTGGCACACATCACACGAAAAGAATATCAGAGTGTCGTGGAGCGTGGGATGTTAGATTAAGTATAGAGAGAAACGCTCAGTAGAGTAGTATCTTTATTTATGTGTTGTTAATCTGTGTTGTAATCTCAATCTTTTGTGTAAGATGCGAGATGATGGTAACCCCAAACTTTTGAAAAATGTTAGAGGGGTAGTAAGCTAGTGTTGTCCCTGTCTTTTGTGATATTAGAGGATATGTGTTTCATTTATAGCAGTATGCTAGAAAAGAACGTGTATTGTAACCATTTGGCATATGAATATAAATGATCTTATTTCAGAAACGTGTTATAAACTTTTAGTTCTTTTCATTTGAGAAATGTCTAAATATGATAGTTAGATAATAAGAACAGACGTAGAATAACTGTCCAAGAAGAGTCAGTTAATGATGAGAGAGGACCCGTAGATCCTATACAGCGACTGGTAGATTTATTGGGAGAAGCTCTGAGGGGAAGAAATGAAACCGTACCACCCATTCCCCAAGCTGTCCCAATAACAACCTTCAAAGACTTTAAGAGTGTAGGACCCCCAGAGTTCACTGGAACTACTAACCCGATAGTTGTGCAAACCTGGATCAAGGAGATCGAGAAGGCCTTCACTATAACACGCGTGGGTGAAGACCAGAAGACTGTATTTGCCACATACATGATGAGGGGCGAAGCAAACTATTGGTGGGAAACTAATCAGCAGAGAGCGGGGGAAGGAATGATAACTTGGGAGAGGTTTACGATGTTATTTTTTTAGAACTACTTCCCGAAAAGTATGAAGAGTAGGATGTGTTAGTTCCCAGTAGACACAATAGATCTAGAAGGGGGGGTTGAATAGATCCTTTTTATTTCAAATACTTTTCTGGTTTACTTTGTATTGCTCATAATTTAACATATAACAAACACAAGAATCTTTTCAAGCACATCGGAATAAGTAAAAGATCCCCTTTATTGATATATTCATAATCATACATACATTGTTTGTAGAGTTAGTTTGGTTGTAAGTAGTTAAAACATACATAGCATGTGACGCCCCCAAAATTAGGTATACGTCACCCATCTTGGGTCGCCACTTACATGGTACATAAATTCAAATACAACTTAATTATACATCTGTCGTGTAACATACGACAATACATAAACTGAGAGTTCTAATAGGAATATTGTCATTTAGACAATATCCATACTCAAGGAGTCCTCATTACATTTATTGTCACACTATTTAATGAATAGTGAGGGACTACTAATGCTATCTTCGGGACCATCACTCGTTTCCCAGACTCGTCCCACTATATTCTCATTTCACAAGAAGAAACGGTGAAAGAAAGGGTGAGCTCAACTAGCCCAATGAAGAAATATTATGACTAAGATAATGCGAGAATAAATTATCATTAGCCTTCAATGATGTTAAACCGATAAAATACAATAGACAACCAGTTTAATCTAGCAATGAATGTGCAATCCATTAAAAGAGTCAAGTAGAAAATAAAGTCTACTATCTTTTAGGTTTTTAAAGGTTTTCATCAATTTTTATCACTAAGACTCGGTTTAATGAATAAACCACAATATCTAATCATCCTCGTATCACGGTCAAGGATTTTCATCAAATTATCAATGGTCATGACTATACCGAATCACCCCGGTCATAATCATACCAAAACTATCCATCAACGCATTACAGCCACTTTGAGGACTTTTGTCACATCATTTATATCAAGCCATGATTATACTGAATGAACCTCGGTCATAATCATACTAAGTTCATCTATGCACGTAAGCCAAAGATAACTTTCAACATAATATAAACATGAGGGATGATGACAATGATATAAGAATTTAATAAAACAAGTTCAAGAATTAATTTTTCTAGGATTTATTAACGTCCAAATTGTCAACAAGATACTTTGTTTTGTAGAGTAAAATTCAAGAATGATCGGAAGAATATTTCCATGAAAAGATCTTTGGATGAAACGCAAATATCAAGGATATTCTACTAATTTCATGGAGTATAGAAGTCAAAGTTTTAACCAACCGGGTATAGTAAAGAATGGAATAACAAAAGAAATCACCATGCATAAGATTGCTTGCGATGAATGAGTTATTCAATGAGAATAATAATAACGGAACCAGGTCAAGTGAAATTCACAAAGCGATGAGATGATCCAATGTAATAATAAATGTTGAATAATAAACAATGGAACCAGTCCTGTAAAACACACGCATGTGATATTCCAACGAGTAATAATAAATGCGGAATAATAAACAATGGAACCAGTGCCGTGTAAAACACACGACGGATATTCCAACAGAATAATAATGAATGGAATAATGTAAGTTCTCTTCATGAATAAGAAAGAATAACACCCCTTACGGTACAACAAATAATATCCCTTACATAAAAAGACAATTGGATATCAAAGTAGTGAAGTACCGAATACTCTTCTTCTTTCTCTCTATATATTTTCTCTCTATAGCTTCTCTCTATAATTTCTCTCTCTGTAGTTTCAAAGAATTAAAAGAAAATAATGAAGGAATGAGCTTCTATTTATAGGAAAATAGAATGCATAGTAATTAATCCATGAATGAGGCCGATTGATTTACTTTAATCGACGGTCCATATTTAAAGCAAAATCTTTTAAATAAAATATAATATATTCTATTTATATAAAAACATTTTACTATGCAAAAACTATGCAACACTATGCAAAACACTATATCAAAACATCTATGCAACACTATGCATAATAAAATATAATATATTCTATTTATAGAATAACTTTAATAAAGTATTCTGCTTTTATATAGAAAGATGTTTCTTTTTATTACGTTAATAATACTGAATAAAACAAAACGTCATTATCGCTATAATAATTCATATTATTATTAATCGACAATAATGGAATCAAACCGAGTGACTTCTCACATAAGCATCAATAATCAATACCGGTAATGCTACTATGCAACCACATGTATTCTCGTTTTTACTACCGAGGAGTAGTTCAACAAGATCAACCAGTAAAACTTCCATAGTTATTTTAATAAAATATTTTTGTCGTTTTCTCAATTCGACAATAATTACATTATGGGGTCCACCAATGATTGAGTAGTTGTACGAATATTCCCCTCGCTAAACCGAATATTCCCCACCAATCGAATATAATATAACCACTTGCATACTTTGCAAAATTTATAAATACTACCCACAACTATAATATTATCTTAAATTCACACCATAATATTAAAAATTATTTCGACAAAATTTAAATCATTATTGATAAAATCAGGGGTCTCACAATCTCCCCTCCTTATGGAATTTAAGCCCTCAAAATTAGGGTACGTACCTGATATGATAAAGAGGTGAGGATACCTTGAATACCTTTATCGTTGAAAACATTAAATTCATCTTTGCAATCCGGCCAAAGATATTCATTAACAATTCATCTTTGCACTACAGCCAAAGAAAATACAACTGTAAAACCAATAATCTTTGAGACTCAAACAATAGTATCACAACCATGAATTATTCATGCACTACTAGCTAAGGATATTCGTGTTTTCAATTACGGTCATGATTATACCGAATAATCCGTGGTCATAATCATACCAAGTCTATCAATGTATTACGGCCAAAGATGACTTTTACCACATCCATGAATTAATATTTCATTGCTAAGACTCAGCTCAATAATTAATCCATATCATCGAATCATCCCTGCACTACAGGCCAAGGATATTCATTAGTATCACGACCACGAATTATCCATGCACTACGGCCAAAGATAATCGTGTATTCATTAGTATCACGACCACAAATTATCCATGCACTACGACCAAAGATAATCGTGTATTCATTAGTATCACGACCACAAATTATCCATGCACTACTACCAAAGATAATTGTGTATTCATTAAGATTCACGACCACAAATTATCCATGCACTACTACGAAAGATAACTCGTATTCATTAGTATCACGACCACAAATTATCCATGCACTACGGCCAAAGATAACTGTGTATTCATTAGTATCACGACCACAAATTATCCATGCACTACGGCCAAAGATAATTGTGTATTCATTAGTATCACGACCACAAATTATCCATGCACTACTACCAAAGATAACGTGTATTCATTAGTATCACGACCACAAATTATCCATGCACTACTGCTAAAGATAATCGTGTATTCAATTACGGTTATGATTATACCAAACAATCCACAGTCATAATCATACCAAGTCCATCTATGCACTACAAAAACTCACAGATGACTTTCAACATAATATAAACATGAGGATAATGATATAAAGAATCAATCAAATGAGATAAAGGATAAATATTAAACATTTATAATATAATTTATCCAGATTCAAGAATATCCCCATGGTATCAATCACTTAATAATCTTATAATCAAATATCATTAATATTATAACAATATTTTAATCACTTCTTAAATTTATAAACAATTTATCTTAATTGTTTACGCTTTACCATATAATGCATTTAATCATTCAAAATGCCATACTCATAAGATATCATCACCAATTATCAAATCTCTCAAAAAATATGCATATACTCTATATAGGATTCTCTAGCCATAAAATCCTATTTTCAACTTTGTTACTTCACATAACATATTTAACTCATATGTTCAGTAATTAAACTATTTTCATGAAAAATACCAAATTAGTCCCAAAAATATTTCTTTTCTAGGATTTAGCATAATATAGTCCCATAATGAAAATATATTTTTTCTCGGAATTTTTAAAATTCATTTACTATTTTTCAAAATCAATTTCTAATTAATTCCTTAAGAAATTAGCTACCTCAAGTTTAACTCCAAAATTCCCAAATCTTGGCAGGACCTTACACATGTTAACATGAGCTTCTAGTTTAAATTTCATGGTCATCGGAGTTATAGAACTCCTGGTTATAGCGTTTTAAATTTAAAACCTAAATATTGAAATAGTCATAACTTGCTCATTTTAAGTCGAAATGAGCTCATTTTTGGACAGGAGATACTTTATACCATATACCTTCATGTCCCAAAAGGCCAGAATTTTTCTCATAATTTAAGTGGCCGAAACAGCCCTCTAAAATCATGGCAGCAACTTTTTTTCGGTTTTGCAGCTTTGTACTCCTTTGCTAAAATCAGTCCACACAAAAATCTACAACACCTTTTCCAGTAATTCCACTTGGATTAGTTAGGTAACTCATAGATCTAACTCTAGGACTTGACCACACTCAAAAATTCAAAATATAATAGGAGATATGGTCAATTGAATTTCATGTTACGTTTTTCACCAAAATCGATTTTCAACTCTTTGTGATTTCTAAGAAACTTTCATGTTTTCACATAATAACCAACATAACTCATCATAACACTTACTAATACTTCATATACCCATGATTTTCATTAGTCCAATGCTTTTATTATGACTTTCATCATAATCCTCGTAAATGATCTTTTAGTTGAAGAAATATTTGAGGGTTTAAGAAATGGGTTTTGTCTTTGGGTCAATACAAAATTCGATTTCACGCTCTAAGTAGGCTAGAAATCTTCAAGAATACATCAAGAAATTTATTAATGATAGAAATATCATTCAAAATCATTACTCTCGTCCAAGACTTGGATAGTACGTCACATTAATACCAATCGTGACTTCTATCCCTTAACCTCGAGATAAGACCTCACAATGATACCTATCAACTTGCCATCTTCAAATACGACGTCGCCTACGTAAAGTCCGGTTCGGTGCATTCCACACAAGGAAGTCAACAAAGAAAGGATCGGGCTCTTTACTTATGGCTTGATATAACAAAGATTAACTTTAGGATTTGGTTACTTTGAATTAAGTATAACAGTTGGTTAGGAATATGAAAGCTAACAACCTTACAAAAAGAATAATGAGTAGTTAATCAATCGTTTTCAAAAATTACCTCAAAGGAAAGTATTTTCAAAGAGATAAGATCGACAGGTAACGTGAAAGTGTTTATTTGAAACAACAAGATTAATAAACAGTGGAGGTAACGAAGGTTTCTCCCAACGAAGTTTCAATAGATAAATCAAAGTCTAATTTCTCCGGAGTCAAATTTAAACGTTGAACGCAAGCAAGAGAGATAAAATAATGTGTAGAACCGGTATCTTATAAGGTATAGACTTCACAATTTATAATTAATTAACCCGTGCTAACTTCGTTCGGTTTACTCGCTTTTTGAGAAGTCATGAAAAATGCACTTCCTAAAACCAACGACTTTGTTTTGTCCATATCCACCTTTGGTGCCACCGTCCCAATTTAGACTTGACTTTGGTGCACAAACAAAATTGAGCTAAATGACCTTCTCTTCTTGCAATTTTCACATCTATTATCTTTGCCATGATTACCACCAAGTGGTTACCATTCTTAGCATCATAATTTCCCCACGATGGTTATCATTGTTCGATGGTACCGTTGCCACCAAAGATGATTATTATCGTGTTGTTGGTCGTTACCTTTTGTTTGAGCTGAATCAACACTCTCATGTGCTTCATTGCTTATCTCAACATTTTCAGATGCCATTCTCAAACACTGTCACAAAACAAGGGTTAATTAACATATCACATATTATTCCTATACTCTGACCAACCAATTAAATACCAAATAAATTTAGGTAGGTCATACTAGCGAAGGAATTCCCCGTCTCTCCCCTCCTAGTTCTTATCTCACATCTCAGCCAGGGATCATATCCCTAAGCTCTGATACCAACTGTGACGCCCCCAAAATTAGGTATACGTCACCCATCTTGGGTCGCCACTTACATAGTACATAAATTCAAATACAACTTAATTATACATCTTTCGTGTAACATACGACAATACATAAACTGAGAGTTCTAATAGGAATATTGTCATTTAAACAATATCCATACTCAAGGAGTCCTCATTACATTTATTGTCACACTATTTAACAGAATAGTGAGGACTACTAATGCTATCTTCGGGACCATCACTGCTTCCCAGACTCGTCCCAAATTTATATTCTCATTTCAAGAAGAAAACGGTGAAAGAAAGGGTGAGCTCAACTAGCCCAAAGAAGAAATATTATGACTAAGATAATGCGTAATAAATTATCATTAGCCTTCAACGATGTTAAACGATAAAATACAATAGACAACCAGCTTTAATCTGCAATGAATGTGCAATCCATTAAAAGAGTTAAGTAGAAAATAAAGTCTACTATCTTTTAGGTTTTAAAGGTTTTCATCAATTTTTATCACTAAGACTCAGGTTTAATGAATAAACCACAATATCTAATCATCCCATGTACCACGGTCCAAGGATTTTCATCAAATTATCAATGGTCAAACTGACTATACCAATCACCCCTGTCATCATAATCATACCAAAAACTATCCATCAACGCATTACAAAAGCCACTCGAGGACTTTTGTCACATCATTTATATCAAGCCATGATTATACCGAATGAACCCTGGTCATAATCATACTAAGTTCATCTATGCACGTAAGCCAAAGATAACTTTCAACATAATATAAACATGAGGATGATGACAATGATATAAGAATTTAATAAAACAAGTTCAAGAATTAATTTCTCTAGGATTTATTAACGTCCAAATTGTCAACAAGATACTATTTTGTAGAGTAAAATTCAAGAATGATCAGAAGAATATTTCCATGAAAAGACACTGGATGAAACGCAAATATCAAGGATATTCTACTAATTTCATGACGTATAGAAGTCAAAGTTTTAACCAACTGGGTATAGTAAAGAATGGAATAACAAAAGAAATCACCATGCATGCGGTACCAGCATACAAAGTTATTCAATGTAATAATAATAACGGAACCAGTGTCGTGAAATTCACACCAAGCAGGATGATCCAATGTAATAATAAATGTTGAATAATAAACAATGGAACCGTGTTCGGTAAAAACACACGCATGAGGATATTCCAATGTAATAATAAATGTGGAATAATAAACAATGGAACCGTGGATCGTGTAAAACACACAAATGAGGATATTCCAAATGTAATAATAATGAATGGAATAATGAAGTTCTCTTCATGAATAAGAAAGAATAACACCCCTAACGGGTACAACAAATAATATCCCTTCTAGTAAAAGATCTTTGGATATCAAAGTAGTGAAGTACCGAATACTCTTCTTCTTTCTCTCTATAGATTTTCTCTCTATAAGCTTCTCTCTATAATTTCTCTCTCTAGAGTTTCAATTGAATTCGTAAGAAAATAATGAAGGAATGAGCTTCTATTTATAGGAAAATAGAATGCATAGTAATTAATCAATGAACGGTCGATTGATTTACTTTAATCGACGGTCCATATTTAAAGCAAGATCTTTTAAATAAAATATAATATATTCTATTTATATAAAAACATTTTACTATGCAAACACTATGCAACACTATGCAAAACACTATGCAAAAACACTATGCATAATAAAATATAATATATTCTATTTATAGAATAACTTTAATAAAGTATTCATTTTATAAAGCAGATGTTTCGCTTTTATTACGTTAATAATACGAATAAAACAAAGCGTCCATTATCGCTATAATAATTCATATTATTAATCGACAATAATGGAATCAAACCGAGTGACTTCTCACATAAGCATCAATAATCAATACCGTGTCCTACTATGCAACCACACGTTACATCGTACTTTTTACTACCGAGTAGTTCAACAATGTCAATGGTAAAACTTCCGCCGTTATTTCAATAAAATATTTTTGTCGTTTTCTCGATTCGACAATAATTACATTAGTAGGTCCACCAATGATTGAGTAGTTATGCGAATATTCCCTCGCTAAACCGAATATATTCCTCCAATTAATCGAATATAATATAACCACTTGCATACTTTGCAAAATTTATAAATACTACCCACAACTATAATATTATCTTAAATTCACACCATAATATTAAAAAATTATTTTGACAAAATTTAAATCATTATTGATAAAATCTGGGGTCTCACATAGCAGTTATAGTAGTTATAGTACATAATGTAAAAGACACAAGGGGTTTTAAGTGGTTCAGAGACTCAAGCTCCTAATCCACTCTTCTACTTTCAACTAGCAGGATTTCCACTAAGGAAGGGAAACACCCTGAATCTCTAAGATTCCTTCAAGGCCAGCAGCCTTGGGACTTCAGTTCACTAAGAACTCTTCAAGGCCAGCAGCCTTGGGACTCCTCTAGTTCCCTAGGAACTCTTCAAGCCCAACAGGCTTAGAACTTCATTTAGTCCCTCCGGACAAGTACCCTTCTGGCCCTGGCTTCATTTAGTCCCTTCAGACAAGGACCCCTCAGGCCCTGGCTTTCGTTGTTTGTTTGTTGGTTTGTTGGAGTTGGTGCTGAGCTGCTAAGATGTCTTCATGCTTTGAACATCTTCTATACTTAGCATCTTGGCGTGATCATCCTTGAAGTACAGTTGAGTGTTGCATGATGCTCAGCTTCTCTAGTTACTCAACCTCTTCGGATGATCCCTTGATGAACTGCCTTGAAGATCTTTCTCTTGATACATGATGGCTGCACATGATAGGTTTCCAAGATGACTGTAAGTTCTTCTGCTTGGTACTTAAAAACTTTCTCATGCTTACCACCATGATGACGTTTGTGATCTCCCTTCTTGATACTTGATGTCTTCTCATGATGGACTTGCTAAGATGATTGTGAGCTCTTCTCCATTGTACTTAGAGTCTTCCCATGATAGACACCAAGATGACATGATGCTCTTCTTTCTCTCGGCAGTTCAGAACACTCTTTTTGTAGTAGAACTCTCACTTCTACTTCTTCCTTTGCATGTACCTGAGTGTTCTTGGTGGATCGTAGAGTGAGCCTTCGAACTCACTATTTCACATGGTTTAGAACATTCCACCTTTTTTCTCCAAACTCGGCAACTCCAGCTCTTTTTGATCTTTGAAACTCTTCCTGATTTATACTCCTTCCCAATCCTTCCGTTGGAAAGTAGCCATTGAAGACTATTCAAATATCTTCACAGATCTCGAGTTGACAGAGGTAGACTGCTGATGTGACATGTCATATTTTATCTGACATTATAGTCTACTGTTTCACCTACCCGTCAAAGATGTCACTTTGATGTCTTGGGCAGGTTAAAGACTTTATTTCCTCTTTCTAATTTCTCGATCAGAGGTTGTCCTTTTGCATCGATGCTCTCAATAAGCTTTTGTCCGAATACCATCCTTCAGTTTGAACCGTTGCTAATGCTTCAATCTTCGGGTGTTCGAACTCTACGATTCTTATGCATGTCTTCGAAGACCTGATCGTAGTGTCTTGTTAAGTGTTGTTCATTGACTGGTAGAGTTAACACTACGATCTTGAAGAGTGTTGATTGGATCTTCAATATAGAACACCTCTTCCTTCTATTGTGCAGTGCTTCAACACTTCATTTTTCTTGTTGTTCTCGAGACCGATGGCCCAACTCCTTGCTCGGTCCCCTCTAAATAGCAAGACACTTCAGATTTATGGCGCGTCCAGCTCGCTTTCTCCTTGTGATCTCCCGTTCACTTATCATCAATGGACTGACCCTACGCTTAATCACTTTAGCCTTGTTCTTCAGAGACTAACCAGTATCCCGGTTCACTTTCCATTAGTTCTTTCTTTATTTGGCAAACACTACGATCTCGGTTTCTTCCAAGATCGTTGTCTTCTATTTACTTGATAGCTACTGCACTTGCTGACTTTCCTTAGTCAGTTACTGAAGTCTTCTTATGATAATCCTGTGGAAGACCTCATCTCGAATGGCTTTATAACTCAATCTTAATGCTAATTGGGTTGGTGCTTAGATCTTCTGTTAGCTTGCATGCCATTCTTTGAGTGCTCTCTGGTTCCCTTCAGGTAGGATGTATCTTTGTAGTGCCAACCAGAGGCTTTGTTCCTTTGGATATTCTGGGAGTGCTCAATAGTTGAGAATCGTATTTGCTCTACGATTCTGCCTTGGCATTATGAGCACTTCTGTTGAGGTCGTAGTTCTGCACTCTACTATTCAGCTTCGGCTGTGCAGACACTATGATCCTGAGATTAGATCTTAACACTCTACGATTTCTGCCTTATGCTTGTTGTCTTCATCTGATCTTGCTCAACTACGATCTCTGCATGTAATCAATAGACTCTACGAACTTAGAGTGTAGTCTACGATCCTTGGCCGGCTTCGGCATCAGTAGACTCTACGATCTCGAGTGTAGTCTACAATCCTTGACTTGGCTTCGGCATCGGTAGACTCCACGACTCCGAGTGTAGTCTACGTTTCTAACTCGCTTCCGGTAGATGTTGTTCGGCTCGTGGCGAGTCAGATATCACGATTTTGAACATGACTTCCTCAGCACACTATGATCCCGAGGAAGCTCTTCTTGATATACCACGATCCTTCATCGTTTCTTCTGGCAGTCTACGAACTCCGAGATCTACTATCTTGCAGACTACGATTCTGCCTCGATAGCTCTCGAGTTATCCTTGACTCTCTTGGCAGACTACGATCTCTAGAGCAATACTCGACGATCAGACAAGCCTATCTATTACATCATAAGATCAACCTAACATGCTTGATCTTTCTATATGTATAGTCCTTGTACATCATTTCTTTTTAAGGACTTTACAAAGTTATTTTGCTTATGTAGGATCAACCTAACATACTTGATCAATTCATTTTAAGTCCTTGTACACATGTTTCTATTATCTATCAAAGGACTTTACAGCTTTTCTTAATGCAAGCATACTTGCATATTCATTCGTATATATATCATAATCAAATCATATATAAATAGGAATATCATTCATATGTTTATTCCTAACAATCTCCCCCTATTTGATTATGACAAAAACAATAAGTGCATATGCATGTTATGAATGAATCTTATATACAGTGAGCAGCTGTATTTCTAAAACAGATAATCATGAATGTTATTTATAAAGATATGACAAATTATACATAAAGACACTTTATATCCTGGATCCAGAACATACCTAACTAGTTAAAGATGTACCTCTTTGGCTCCATGTGTATTTCCAGGATGTCTGATGATCAGCTACTCATCTGTTTGTTCTTCTTGCTCTTGTTCCCCCTGTGAAGATGACCTTCTGTCTTTGCTTAGCTCCCCTTTAGCATCTTTCTGAACATGTTCCCCCTCAGACTCTGCGATCATGTGATCATCATCATTTGGCTCCCCCTCAGATGATGATTCTTTTTCTGCAGCTGCTGTCTTCTTCTTTGACTTCTTCTCTCTTATCCCTCTACTCTTCTTTGAGTGCCTCTTGCTCCTCTTCTTTCTATGCCTCTTTTTCTCCCCCTTTTTGTCATTAATCATTTGAGAGAGCTGCTCCATTAGGTAGGAGGAGTTAGCAACTTCAAACTTGAGTTCCTGTTGGCCTAGCTCAAGTTGCACTGAGAAAGACTGCTTCAGGTCGTCAATCTTGGCAAAGAGGGCTTGGATCTGCTCTTCATTTTCCTTCTGAACTTATAGAGCTTCTGCCTTTTGATCTTGTATGGCCTTCTGATAGATGTTATCTCTCTCTTGGAGTTTGAGAGATACATCAGCCATAGTAGCTTAAAGTCTGTTCTGAAGTGAATTATCTCCTTTTGTTGTCAACTTATGTGACTCTTCAGTGAGTAGAGATATTTTCTCACTTAGTTCATCAGAACTCTTTAGTAGTTCCTGCTCTAAAATAGTTTGATCCTCTTGTTGGGCAGCTTCGGGTTAAGCATTGGATTGGACTCTATGATTTTCATTCTTGGACAAATTTTTGAAAGCTTGGAGAATCTGAACAATCGTTGAGTACCAACTGCTGGTTGAGGATGAGGGAATGTTAGAGAGCAGTGTATAGGCTGTTGGAAGCTTCTGACTTTGAATTTGAGCAGTCTCAGCAGTAGAGTGGCCAGACTCTACGATCATCTCCTTGATCATGTTCCTTCTTCCTTCAGGGTCCACTCTACAATCGTAGGGGATATAGTGATTGCCAGACTGTCGATAAACTTTGAAGTGAGGCTGATCTCTAATCATTTTGGTTGCAAACTTCTTCACCGTTAGGAATTTTTGAGCCACCAGCTCCATGTTTGGAAAGTGAGAGAAGCACCAGCTGAGATAGCTTCCATCTCCTTCAGTGTGGGCCTTTAGCCATGGCATCCACTGGAAGAACTATCTCATCAGCAAGTCGTCAGGATTATAGAGAATGGTCGAGCAGTCTAGCTCCATGTTGTTCCAGATTTTAGCTATGTCAAAAGTAGTTTCTTACTACCTTGAGCTGCTCATTTCCATGGTACACCCATCTCTCTGGTGGAGCCTCTGATAGTTCATTTGAAACTTCCAATACTATCCTTCTGCTAAATCTTGCAGGAGAGAGAACTGGATAATCTTCTTGTTCGTCTGCTTCCTGTGGTGCAAAACCAGAATCTTTTTCAATCTCTTCTCTCTCGGACCCTGAACCATCCTGATCATTTCCAGCAGAGAATCCTTCTTGCTGCATTTCATTCTCAGAACTTTCTTTCTGTGATACAAACTCATCATCACTTAATTCAATGGGGGCATTTTATTGATCACTTCTCTTTTTGGAGGCAAATTTGGCTTGCAGTCTGTAGCTCTTCCTTCTTCTTGGAGGTTCAGCTATGGGAGAGTCAGACTCCTCTTCTTCTTCAGACTTGGAAGCCTCTGGTTTATCAGAAGAACTTCCTTCAGGTTTAGCAAAGGCAGGGGCATGTTCTTCTTCTTTTGAGATAGCATTGTCTGACCCATTATCTGGGCTTGTTGGGGCAGTTGCATTTGGGGATGGAGTTTGGTCATCTTGAATCTCTTCTTCATTTGCAGAGTGACTACTCTGAGAATTAGCCATGGGGCTTGAGCATTCTTCTTCTTTATCAGCAGATGCTGAATTTTCATTCATTAATCTAGCTTCACCTTCACTGCTGGATTTGGTTTGAGAGGACTCAGCCTTGACATCAGTCTCCTTTTCTTCTGCTGACTCTACGTCCTTCTCTTCAGTAGATATACTATTTTGGGAGGCTGAGGTTGGTTTATCTTCCACCTTAGCTTTCTTGCTGAATGGGCCTTGAAGTAATCTGTTACTTCTTCTCTTTGTTGTTTCAGCAGTTAGGCCCTTTTCTTCTTTATCTTTGACTTTGGTGGAGACTCTTCTTGATAGGGTCTGGGTTTTCTTCAAATCACCAGCTTTCTTCACACCTCTGGATTTCTTTCTGGCTGATGTGATTTCTGCTGGCATAGAGTCATCAGACTCAGAGTTCTCTGCCTCTTCTGTTTTCCTCTTCTTTATAGAGGCTTTGTTGCTGCTCCCGGTTATCAGCCTTCGGTTCTCCTTAGGGTTCTTCTTCCAGTTCACAAATAATTGTGGAGACATCACTTTGTGAACATTTAAAGGCTCTCCCTCATCATCCTTGATCTTTCTTCCTAGCTTCTTCTTCAGCACAATACTTAGCAGTCTACCATGAAACACTTTAGTCAGGGGTTTTTCAGTGGACTTCTTCATCTCAGCTTTTTCTACCCACTTGGAGATTTGATCTAACAAGATAGCTCTAAAGTTGATTTGTTTCTTCAGAACTATTGCTGACATTATCTTCAGCTGTTGGTCAAGCACTGTGTCATGTGCAGTGTCCTTGCACAGAATGCATTTTCCAACTATTTCAGCAAGGAAATCGTACTCTTCAGGAAACTCCTCCTTCTTCATGTCTTTCAGACTAGGGTTTCTTTGGTACCCCATGAACTCCTTTGCTTGTTCAGTATTGACATCATCAAGGTTCTTCAGCCCTTGGTTAGGAAAACCTAGGCATTGATTGAGGTAAGAAGACTTCAACTTCAGAGACTGACCTTTAACCTTGGTAGAAAGGGTTCCGAAGTTTATGAAGGCATTTGAGTAGAACTCCTTAACCAGATTAACATATACTCGAGTGCTAGCCTCAAGGCATTCTGAGAATCCAACTTTCTTCACAAGTTCGAGAATGTCTCTGAACTTCTTTTCGGATTTCTTGAATGACTTGGTTCCTAGCTGAATGCCAGTGATTACTCGCCAGTTTTCTATTTGATCAGTTCGAAGAATGTGGGTATTTGATTCGGAGAGGTTTATAAGAGATGGTTGATTGTGATTTGATAAAGCTTTGGGGTGTTAACCTATTTTGGCTCTTGAGAGGATTTTAGGGTTTAAAAATGGGAGGGAAAAAGGTTCGATAGCTTTTGATAACTGTCTACAGATTTGAACTTGTCTTTATGACAGTTCCTTCTCACTCTGCATAACCAGTGATGTGTCAACCGACCATTGGTTGCACGATGCCCAGTAATGAGCTGTAACTCCCCATAACTTTTCAGTTAGATATTTCCTTTTAGGAGAGTAGTCGTTTAAACAACGTAGCTTTGGTACATGCGTACTGTAGTACTACTCTTTATGCAACCACGCGTAGACATCAGATTTTACCCACCAGGTAACCCAATAGTGTTAACGGTAACAATTACGCCGTTATTTATAAAAACTCAAACTTTGTCGTTTTCCTTCATTCGACAGTTATTCTGTTATAGGGGCCACAAATGACTGTGCCGTCGTACAAATATTCCCGACAACAAGAATATTCCACGACCAAACGAATATTCCCCGACAACAATGATTATTTTATAACCACTTGCTTATTTTACAAAATTTGCACATTTCACCCATAACCAGAACTAGACCTTGCAAAATATGGTTATGGGATGGTTTTGGTTTTCAAAATATGGTTAACCAACCATTTAAGAACTAAAACCATATTAACCATTTTTAATATGGATAATGTGGGTTGGAACCATATGGTTATGGTTAAAAACCATATTAACCATTTTAATATGGTTATAGTTCCATGAAAGCCTGATTTGATATATTATTATTATTTTTGGGGGGGTGTATACATAATCACATAATATTATTTTTTTTTTGGGGTGGGAGTGGGGTGGGGGGGTAAGGGGTGTATACATAATCACATAATATATTTTTTTGGTGGGGTAGGGATGGGGGTGGGGTGGGGGTGGGAGTAAGGGTGGGGTGGGGGTGGTGATAAGGGGTGTATACATAATCACATAATATTATTATTTTTGGGTGGGGGTGGGGGTTGGGGGTAAGGGGTGTATACATAATCACATAATATTATTTTTTTTTGGGTGGGGGTGGGGGTGGGGAGTGGGGTTGGGGTGGGGGTGGTGGGAGGGTAGGGAGTAAGGGTGGGGTGGGTGAGGTAGGGAGTAGGGGTGGGTGGGTGTGGGTGGGGTGGCATAGGGTGTGGGGTGGGTGGGTGGCGTGGGTGGGTGGGGTGTCGTAAACTGATTGTTCAGCTATATATATTGTATAAATTATGATAATAAGTAAACTTTTTATCAATTTAGAATATATTATCACATCAATTTTGTAAGACCCCAACTTATTATAAATAAAATCGAATTTCCTCTAATTATATTTGTGAATAATAAGGTATTAATTTGATATAATTCTCTGGTTATGGGTGAAATGTGCAAATTTTGCAAAATATGCAAGTGGTTATAAAATAATCATTGTTGTCGGGGAATATTCGTTTAGTCGTGGAATATTCTTGTTGTCGGGGAATATTTGTACGACGGCGCAGTCATTTGTGGGCCCCATAACAGAATAACTGTCGGATGAAGAAAACGACAAGTTTAAATTTTTATAAATAACGGCGTAGTGTTACCGTTAACACTGTTGGAATAACCAATGGTTAAAATATAGTAATACGCGTGGATGCACAGTATTGATGAATTATTGATCCTTACGTAAGAAGGCACTACTCAATAATTGTTATAGTAGTTACTGTTCAATATTTTATTTTATTGATTTAATAATTGCTGCGTTGATATTTTATATTATTGTTGTTTCAATAATTGTCACCGCATGAATATTTCCCATTATCGGATAAATAATTCATATTATTTGAATAATATTATTAGATAGCATTATTGGCAATGTCTAGAAAGTTACATCGAGGAGAGGTTTGGTCACCTAATTTCGCGCATGATAAGGAGAAATTCTTATTGAAAGCCCCTCTTTCACGGGAACTACTTTAGTTATCATAAATGTGATTCAGTAATATTATTTGTGAATAATTAATTATTGATTCTATGATAAGGAAATATTTATTTTATGTGGATATAAATGTTGGATATATTTATTGTGGTTAAAAATGAAGGAGTTAATGTTGAGGTGTTTTATCGGTATTTTTTTGTTTGAATGAAGGTATTAAAAATTAAACCAAAGTTTTTTGAGATATATTGTGTGAGTTATAATTTTAATCCGAATAGTTGGATCGTTGTAATTTTTGGATATGTTATACATATATAAGTTGAGTATATGTCCACAAATTTTGAACCGTTAAAATGAACGTATGATTTGTTATGAATTTTAAGAGGTGGTGATTCGTAAATTAGGTTTATAAATAATTTTGGTGGAAAATTCTAGAATTTAGTGGGCCCCACTTGTGGTTGGTGAAGAAATGTGCTGAATTTATTTCAAATATGGTGGGTGGGAATAGTAGCGAGTAAAGCCATCGTGTCACAGGTCAAGTCTACTAACATTTTCCTATAAATAGAGGGCTAAGTTAAATTGAAAATCACACCGTAAACAAGTTTCTCTCTTTCTCTCTAGATTATTGAGTGTATTTTGTGAGTATTTAGATACTTTGTGAGTTTCTATTCATCGGTGCAAGTTTCAAATGACCTTATCTGGATATTCCATCGGAAATCTTGATATTTTGAGGTAAGAGGTGTTATATTCTTCTTAAAATGATATTTTCTTCAATATCATTATCTTAGAAATGTTGGTATGAACTTTTTATCAAATTTGAAACTTTTTATGTCGGGTTACTATTCACGTGTCATTTTATTATTCACGAATACTGGTACTATTCACCAAAAATGAAATTTTCTTCTTTTTGTCCAAGATGTCTATTATGGTTACTATATTTGATTGTATCCATGTTTTGATCTTTATTCTTGAATTTTGCTTCAAAATTGGTTATTATGGAGTATTATTGACCTTGGATAAAACATTATACTGAATCCCTACTATTTGTCCTTACAGTATCATTTGAATTCGCTTTTCTTTAAAATATTTTCATCATCCTCACCCCTAAATGATGATATTACTAAATATCTTTGGCACATAGTGCAAAGATAAATGATTAATCGATGAATATCTTTGGCTTGTAGTGCAAAGATGAGCAGTGTTGTGATGAACATATTGTTGGTGATATGAAATGAATATCTTTGACACATAGTGCAAAGATGAATATTTGATTAAAGATGTATATTGATTGTTGTTACTGAGGATAAAATATTGATGATGGACCTTTAAATCTTAGAAGATAGTAGAACTCATTCTCTACTTGACTCTTCTAATGGATTGTTGTTTCATTGCGATTTGTTGATCTAAAACTTGTTGTCTATTATATATTATCAAATTTCTCCTGTTGAAGACTAACGATAATTTGTTGTATATTATCTTAGTCATAATATTCTTTTTCTTGGGCTAGTTGAGCTCACCCTTTTCCTTTTTTGCTCCATTTTTCTCGGGGAGGTGAGAACATAGCGAGGAACTAGTCGAGTGCGGAGTGATGGTTCTAGAAAGATATTTTAGCGATCCTCACTATTTACGTAAAATAGTGTTTGAATAATTGTAATGAGGACTTATTTGAGTGTGGATATTGTCCGAGAAGACAATATTTGTATTTAAACTCACAGTATGTGTTGTCGTATTTTGCACGACAATTGTATTATTGAAGTTGTAGTTTGCTTTCTGTACCATGTATTTGGCGACTCAGAATGGGTGTTGTATACCTATTTTGGGGGCGTCACAAATTTACTTATAAATTATGATAAGTAACCTATATATTATCAATTTAGAGATAAGTAACCTATACTAATTGTTTATCAATTTAGAATAAACAATGATATTATCAATTCAGAATATATTCTTTGGTGTCTAATTTATTAATTTGATAAAATCAAACTGCACATTAATTTGATAAAATCTATACTGATTCACTTATTTATATATTAGCATTTTTGGGAGGAGGTGAGGACTTGGGCTTGGGAGGAATAAGGGAGGGCCGAGCAAAGAAAAGACGAAAAAAGAAATGAAATATGGGTTGAAAATGGTTAACTAGTTAACCAACCATATTTGTTTTAAAAAATATGGGTCCAAACTTTAACCGACCTGAATAAATAAAAATGGTTAACTGACCCATTTGGTTCCAGTTAATATAATTTGACCCAATAGTTAACTACTTATATTTCCAGGTCTAACCAGAACATTATATCAAATTAATTCCTTATTATTCACAATAATAATTAGAGGAAAATTGATTTTATTTATAATAAGTTGGGGTCTTACAACCTCCCCTCCTTATGAAATTTCATCCTCGAAATAGCGTCACGTACACGTGTTTTCAAAAGGTGAGGATACCTCGCTTTCATTTCTGATTCCAACTCCTAGGTCATTTCTTCAATAGCATGGTTTCTCCATAAAACCTTAACTTGTGGTATAACCTTCGTGCGTAGGACATGCTCTTTCTTATCCAAGATCTTAACAGTACCTCCTCAAATGCGTTAAATCTTGACTATCTCGTCTGGTTCTAACTCAATAATGTGGTTTGGGTCTTTAAAATATTTACGAAGCATAGATATGTGAAAAACATTATGAACACGAGACATGTTTGGAGGTAATGCGAGTTTATAGGCCACATTTCCTATTCGGTCAAGAATCTCAAATGGACCAACAAACCTTGGATTGAGCTTTCCTCTCTTCCCAAATCTTGTAACTCCCTTCCATGGTGCAACACGTAACAATACGTGATCCCCAATATTAAATTTCACGTCTTTTCGATGAAGATCATCATAACTCTATTGTCGATCTTGTGAGGTTTGAATACGTTATCGAATCATTTGGATCTTTTCTGTGGTCATGCGTACTAATTCTGGTCCCAACAACGTTGCTTCTCCCACCTCGTCCCAGCATACTAGAGAACGGCACTTTCGTCCATACAACGCCTCGAATGGAGCCATGCCTATACTTGCTTGATAACTGCTGTTGTAGGAGAATTCCACCAGTGGCAAGTACTTATCCCAACTTCCTTTGAAATCTAGGACACAGAGTCTTAATAGATCTTCAAGAGTTTGAATAGTCCTCTCTGATTGTCCGTCCGTTTGAGGATGGTATGCGAATCAGATAAATAAATCCGTGCCCATAGCTTTCTGCAAGCTAACCCAAAATCGTGAAGTGAATCTTGGGTCACGATCCGAAACTATGGATACTGGCATGCCATGCAATCTCATAATCTCATTCACGTACATACGAGCAAGGCGTTCAAGGGAATAAGTCTCACGTATCGGTAAGAAATGAGCAGACTTGGTTAATCTATCAATAATAACCCAAATCGCATCTATGCCTTGAGAAACTTTGGGAAGACATGTAACGAAATCCATGGTAATGTGTTCCCACTTCCATTTTGGAATCTCAAGTGGTTGCAATGGACCCTTTGGCACTTGATGCTCCGCCTTTACACATTGACAGGTTAAACACCTCGAGGTAAACTCCGCAATCTCTCTCTTCATATTGTTCCACCAAAATTTGTGTCGAATATCATGATACATTTTGGTACTTCCATGATGGATTGAAAATGGTGTGTTGTGTGCCTCCATCATGATTCTATGCTTCAAGTCAGAGTCGTTAGAAACACAAAGTCTGGAGTTGACTCGAAGTATTCCTTTTTCATCGATTCTTGCTTCTGGAATAACACCTTCTTGCACTTTCTTCTTTATACGCATCAACCCCAGGTCCGTAGCTTGAGCAGCTTTAACTTTATCGATTAAAGTCGGTTCTACTCGTATATTCGCCATTATCATGTGGGTCCCTAGAGTCTTTAACTCAATCTCCATCTTTTGTAAATCGTACAAAATGGGTCTTTGTGTTAACAACATCACACTCGTACCCGCATACGATCTTCTACTCAATGCGTCAGCTACTACGTTTGCTTTTCCAGGATGGTATTGATTGGTATGATTGTAATCTTTCAATAGCTCGAGCCAACGTCGTTGCCGTATGTTGAGTTCTTTTTGGGTGAAGAAGTATTTGAGGCTTTTGTGATCCGTATAGATCTCCACTTTCTCCCCATACAGGTAGTGTCTCCAGATTTTCAACGCGAAAACGACTGCTGCCAACTCTAGATTATGAGTAGGATAATTCCTCTCATATTCTTTGAGTTATCGTGAGGCATAGGCTATGACTTTCCCATGTTGCATAAGAACACATCCTAACCCTTTGCCTGAAGCATCGCTGTATATAACAAATCCATCCGAACCAGATGGTATTGCCAGAACAGTGCCGAAATGAGTCTCCTCTTGAGCTCTTAGAAACTCTTCTCGTATTCCTCGCTCCATACAAATTTTGTATCCTTCCGAGTCAACTGAGTTAACGGAGTAGCGATTCGAGAAAATCCTTCCACGAATCTCCGATAATAACCAGTTAAGCCCAGAAAGCTACGCACTTCGGTCACCGACTTCGGTTGCTCACAACTTTGTATTGCTTCAATCTTTGCTGGGTCAACAGATACTCCATGTTTTGACACCACGTGCCCAAGGAATGCTACTTCCTCAAGCCAGAACTCGCATTTCTTCAGCTTGGCATATAGCTTGTTTTCACGAAGCCTTTCAACTATCAGCTACAAATGGTGCTCATGATCTTCATGGCTTTTGGAATAGATGAGGATGTCATCAATAAAGACAACAACGAACTGATCCAAATATTCCTTGAATACTCTGTTCATCATATCCATGAAAGCGGCGGGAGCATTAGTCAATCCAAAAGACATGACTAAGAATTCATAATGCCCGTCTGGGAGTTACGAAGGCGCCTTTGGAATATCCTCGCTTTTATCTTGATGATGATATCCGTAATCGAAGGTCGATCTTTGAAAAGAATTGTGCTCCTTGCAATGGTCAAACAGTCATCAATGCGAGGTAGCGGATACCTATTCTTGATGGTGACATGGTTCAATTCTCGGTGAGTCAATACAAAGTTGCATACTCCCGTCTTTCTTCTTTACTGAATAAAACAGGGGCACCCCAGGAGATGTACTAGGATGAATGAAACGATGTCTAATAACTCCGTAGTTGGACTTTTAACTCCTGAAGTTCAATAGGATCCATTCGATATGGGGTTTAGAAATGGGTTTTGTACACGGTTCAAGGTCAATAAAGAATTCAACATCACGCTTACGGGGTAGACCGGAAGTTCTTCGAGAAATACATCGAAATTCACTAACAATGAAATATTATTCAAATCTGACTTGTCTTTGTTCAAATTCATAACATGGGCTAAGAAAGCTTGACATCCGTTTTTCAATAAACGAATAGCTTTATGGCTTGATATGACAGTGACTGATTTTAGTGGTTTAGTTGTTTGAATTTGTATGACAGGTTGGTTAGGAATATGAAAACTAACAACTTTACGAAAATAATCAATTTTGGCATGATGAGTAGTTAACCAATCAATTCCTAAAATCACATCAAAAGCAAGTATCTTTAAAGAGATAAGATCCACAGGTAATGTGATGGTGCCAACTTGGATTAAGCAAGATTTATAAACAGTGGATGTAACAAAAGTTTCTCCTAACGGAGTCTCCACTGATAAATCAAAGTCTAATTTCTCCGAAGTCAAGTTTAAACATTGAGCACAAGCAGGGGAGATAAAAGAATGTGTAGAACCGGTATCTAGTAAGGTATAAACTTCGCAAGAATTCAAGATTAGCTTACCCGTGATCACCTCGTTCAGGTTCCTCATGTTTTGGCCAGTCACGACAAACGCTCTTCCAGGAACCGCTGATTTTGACTTATCCGGGACAGCCTTTGGAGTCACCATCCCCGTTGAACTTGGTTTCGCAACTAGACAATCTCTAGCTATAAGACCTTCCTTTCCACAGTTATAACACACCTTGGATTGTTGTGGGCAGTTTGGGCTGATGTGTCCCTCTTTCCCGCATTTGTAACAAACGACCGATGCTCGTTCTCCTCCCCTAGAAATAGTTGATGTGTGTGCTGACGTCTTCACGTTATCATTGCTGTATCTTCTCTTTTTGAAATCTCCTCCCGACTCGCTCTTTCTATTATCACGGCCACGATTACCACCAGAGTGGTTACCGCTTTTGTCCGAATGTTTTCCTCCCTGCTGGTTTTCATTGCTCCGATGACCGCTACCACCGGTATGACCCTGGTGGTGTTCCCTTGGTTGAACATACTCATTATCTCGCTCTAATAATTGAGCCCTATTTACAACATCTGAATATAAAGAAAATTTATGAGAGATAAGATATTGTCGAACCTCGGGTTTTAAAACTCTCAGAAACATCCTTGTCATTCGTTCCTCATTCTCTACCAAATGAGGTGCAAACACTGATAACTCAAATGAACTTAGCCTCCCTCTTTGGGACACCGTCATGTTGTTTTTTTGTTCGATCGATAAATTCTACCTCCTTCATATGACGAATACTTTCAAGAAAGTACTTGTCATTGAATAGTTTCTGAAACCTTTCCCAAGACATGTTGAGTGCGGCAGGCTGGGTACGCTTCACAGACTCCCACCAGTAGTCTGCCTCACCGCAGAACATAAAGGTGGTGAATGGAACCTTCTGTTCCTCCGTGTATCCCAAGACATCGAATATCTTGGTAATTTGCTTGACCCACGTTTCCGCCTTGATCAGATCCGGCTTTCCAATAAATTCTGGTGGTCCCAACTCCTTGAACTGCTTGGTTGTGACAGACTGCGCGTTGCTATCACTTCCACCCGTATTTTGTACACGAGTCTCCTCGTCCCGATTTTGCATGAACTGCAAAAAGCTCCTAAACATTCCATCATTCATCGTTTGCTCGGTAGTGTTGTTTATAGGAGGAATATTGCCTTCCTGTTGTACGTTCTCCTGGTTTGTGACTAAAGGTTGTTCCACAGTCTCATACACTCCATTGTTAACGTTCTCAGTAGCCATTCTTAAATACTGCCATAAAATAAGGGTTAATTAAACAAATTAACATATCACATAATATCCCTATATTATGACAGACCAACAAATAAGCTTAGGTAGGACATACTAGCGAAAGATTTACTCATCTCTCCCCTCCTATTTTTATTCCCCGATCTCCACCAGAGACCATATCCCTAAGCTCTGATACCAACTGTGACGCCCCCAAAATAGGTATACATCACCCATTCTGAGTCGCCAAATACATGGTACAGAAACAAATACAACTTTAGTAATATAATTGTCGTGCAAAATACGACAACACATATACTGTGAGTTTGAATACAAATATAGTCTAATAGAGTGTATACAAACTCAAAAGGAGTCCTCATTACAATTATTGATACACTATTTTACAAAATAGTGAGGACTACTAATATATCTATCTTGAACCATCACTCCATACCCCGACTAGTTCCTGCTATGTTCTCACCTCCTGAGAAAAAAAAATGGAACAAAAAGGAAAAGGGTGAGCTCAACTAGCCCAGTAAAGAATATTATGACTAAGATAATATACAACAATTTATCATTAGTCTTCAACGGGGAAAAATCTGATAAAATATAATAGACAACAAGTTTTAGATCAACAACTGCAGTGAAAATGACAATCCATTAGAAGAGTCAAGTAGAAAAGAATTCTACTATCTTCTAAGATTTAACGATCCATCATCAATAATTTATCCTGTAACATCAATCAATATACATCTTGAATCAAATATTCATCTTTGCACTACAAAGCTAAAGATATTCATTTGTATCACCAGTTGGTCATGTTCATCTCAACACTGCTCATCTTTGCTACTACGCCCAAAGATATTCATCGATTAATCATTCATCTTTGCACTATGGGCCAAAGATATTCGATGAATTGTGACGCCCCCAAAATTAGGTATACGTCCACCCATCTTGGGTCGCCACTTACATGGTACATAAATTCAAATACAACTTACTAATATAAGCGTAGGTATACAATACGACATAAAGCGTGAGTTTGAATACAAATATTGTCTACTAGATATTATACAAACTCAAAAGGAGTCCTCATTACAACTATTATCACACTATTTCACGTAATAGTGAGGACTACTAATGCTATCCTCTGGACCATTACTCCGCTTCCCAGACTGTCTCAAATATGTTCTCATTTCCTGAAGAAACGGTGAAAGAAAGAAAGGGTGAGCTCAACTAGCCCAATAAGAAATATTATGACTAAGATAATGCGAGAATAAATTATCATTAGCCTTCAACAAAGTTAAACCGATAAAATACAATGATAAACAACCGGTTTAAGCTGCAATGAATATGCAATCCATTAAAAGAGTCAGTAGAGAATAAAATCTACTATCTTTTAGGTTTTAAAGGTTTTCATCAATTTTTTTATCATTGAGACTCAACAATAAATAAACCACCACATCTAATCATCCTGCATTACGGTCAAGGATTTTCATCAAATTATCAATGGTCAAGACTATACCGAATCACCCCGGTCATAATCATACCAAAAACTATCCATCAACGCATTACAGAATACCGAGGACTTTTATCACATCATTTATAACAAGCCATGATTATACTTAATGATCCTCAGTCATAATCATACTAAGTTCATCTATGCACGTAAGCCAAAGATAACATAATATATCATGAGGATGATGACAATGACATAATAATTCAATAAAACAAGTTCAAGAATTATTTTATCCGAGAATTAATAACGTCCAAATTGTCAACAAATCTTGTTTTGTAGAGTAAAATTCAAGAATGATCGGAAGAATATTTCTATGAAAAGATCTTTGGATGAAACGCAAATATCAGGGATATTCTACTAATTTCATGGAGTATAGAAGTCAAAGTTTTAACCAACCGGGTATAATAAAGAATGGAATAACAAAAGAAATCACCATGCATGCGGTGATTGCGCATAGGCGAGTTATTCAATGTAATAATAATAACGGAACCGAATTCGTGAAATTCACAATTGAGGATGATCCAACGAGAATAATAAATGCTGAATAATAAACAATGGAACAAGGTCCGGTGTAAAAACACACGATGGGATATTCCAATGAGAATAATAAATGCGGAATAATAAACAATGGAACCGTGTCCTGTGTAAAACACACGCAGACAGGATATTCAACGAGAATAATAAAGAATGGAATAACGAAAGAAGATCACCAAGTATAGGGGATTCAGCGTATATAGGTTATTCCAATGAGAATAAATAAGAATGGAATAACATAAGGATTTCACCAAGTATAGGGTATCGCCAGTATATCTGAGTTATGTATAGGGTATACCACTTTTTACAAAGTTATTCCAATGAATAATAATGAATGGAATAATGAAGTTCTCTTCATGAATAAGAAAGAATAACACCCTTTACGGTACAACAAATAATACCCCTTCTTCGTAAAAAAGACACCGGATATCAAAGTAGTGAAGTACCGTAATACTCTTCTTCTTTCTCTCTATAGATTTTCTCTCTATAAACTTCTCTCTATAATTTCTCTCTAGAGTTTCAAAGAATTAAAGAAAATAATGAAGGAATGAGCTTCTATTTATAGGAAAATAGAATGCATAGTAATTAATCCATGAATGGTCCAGATTGATTTACTTTAATCGACGGTCCATATTTAAAGCAAAATCTTTTAAATAAAATATCATATATTCTATTTATATAAAAACATTTTACTATGCAAAACACTATGCAACACTATGCAACACTATGCATAATAAAATATAATATATTCTATTTATAGAATAACTTTAATAAAGTATTACATTTTATATAAAAGATGTTTCATTTTATTACGTTAATAATACTGAATAAAACAAAAAACGTTAGTATCGCTTATAATAATTCATATTATTAATCGACAATAATGGAATCAAACCGAGTGACTTCTCACATAAGCATCGATAATCAATACCGGTAATGCTACTATGCAACCACACGTATTCTTGTATATTTACTACCGAGTAGTTCAACAAGATCCACGGTAAAACTTTCATGATTATTTCAATAAAATATTTTTTGTCGTTTTCTCAATCAAATAATAATTTACATTAATGGGGTCCACCAATGATTGAGTAGTTATCTGATATTCCTGTTAAACCTAATATTCTCAGACCAATCGAATATAATATAACCACTTGCATACTTTGCAAAATTTATAAACACTAACCACAACTATAATATTATCTCAAATTCACACCATAATATTAAAAAATTATTTCGACAAAATTTAAATCATTATTGATAAAATCTGGGGTCTCACAATCTCCCCTCCTTATGGAATTTTGCCCTCGAAATTAGGGTACGTACCTGATATGATAAAAGGTGAGGATACCTTGAATACCTTAATCGTTAAAAATATTAAATTCATCTTCGCATTATACCAAAGATATTCATTAACAATTCATCTTTTTTGCACTCTGGTGCCAAAGGTATACAATAAAACCAATAATCTTTGAGACTCGACTTAATAGTATCACGACCACGAATTATCCATGCACTCTTGGCCGAGGATATTCGTGTTTTTAATTACTGATCATGATTATACCGAATAATCCTCGGTCATAATCATACCAAGTCCATCAATGTACTACTGACCAAAGATGACTTTTACCACATCCATGAATTAATATTTCATTCTTTGAGACTCGACTTCAATAATTAATCCACATCATCGAATCATCCCCGCACTACGGCCGAGGATATTCATTAGTATCACGACCACGAATTATCCATGCACTACTACCAAAGATAATCGTGTATTCATTAGTATCACGACCACAAATTATCCATACACTACTGGCCAAAGATAATTGTGTATTCATTAATATCACGACCACAAATTATCCATGCACTACTGACGAAAGATAATTGTGTATTCATTAAGATCACGACCACAAATTATCCATGCACTCTGAAAGATAATTGTGTATTCATTAATATCACGACCACAAATTATCCATGCACTACTACCAAAAAGATAATTGTGTTTTCAATTACTGGTTATGATTATACGAAAACAATCCTCATCATAATCATACCAAGTCCATCTATCTTATTCTGAGCCACGTATGACTTTCAACATAATATAAGCGTGAGGATAATGATATAAAGAATCAATCAAATGAAATAAAGGATAAATATTAAACATTTATAATATAATTTATCCGAGGATTCAAGAATATCTCCATGTTATCAATCACTTAATAATCTCATAATCTAATATCATTAATATTATAACAATATTTTAATCACTTCTTAAATTTATAAACAATTTATCTTAATTATTTACGCTTTACCATATAATGCATTTAATCATTCAAAATGCCATACTCATAAGATATCATCACCAATTATCAAATCTCTCAAAAATATGCATATACTCTATATAGGATTCTCTAGCCATAAAATCCTATTTTCAACTTTGTTACTTCACATAACATATTTAACTCATATGTTAAGTAACTAAACTATTTTCATGAAAAATACCAAATCAGTCCCAAAAATATTTCTTTTCTAGGATTTAGCATAATATAGTCCCATAATGAAAATATATTTTTCTCGAATTTTTAAAATTCATTTACTATTTTTCAAAAATCAATTTCTAATTAATTCCTTAAGAAATTAGCTACCTCAAGTTTAACTCCAAAATTCCCAAATCTTGGCAGGACCTTACACATGTTAACGTGAGCTTCTAGTTTAAATTTCATGGTCATCGGAGTTATAGAACTCGGTTATAGCGTTTTTAATCGAAAAAACCTAAATATTGAAATAGTCATAACTTGCTCATTTTAAGTCGAGAATGAGCTCATTTTTGGACAGGAGGTACTTTATACCATATACCTTCATGTCCCAAAAGGCCAGAATTTTTCTCATAATTTAAGTGGCCGAAACAGCCTCTCTAAAATCATGGCGAAGCTTTTTTCGGTTTTGCAGCTTTGCACTCCTTTGCTAAAATCAGTCCACACAAAAATATACAACACCTTTTCCAGTAATTCCACTTGGATTAGTTAGGTAACTCATAGATCTAACTCTAGGACTTGACCACACTCAAAAATTCAAAATATAATAGGAGATATGGTCAATTGAATTTCATGTTACGTTTTTACCAAAAATCTGATTTTTCAACCCTTTGTGATTTCTAAGAAACTTTCATGTTTTCACATAATAACCACATAACTCATCATAACACTTATTAATACTTCATATACCCATGATTTTCATTAGTCCAATGCTTTTATTATGACTTTCATCATAATCCTCGTAAATGCATCCTTTTAGTTGATGAAATATTTGAGGGTTTAAGAAATGGGTTTTGTCTTTGGGGTCAATACAAAATTCGATTTCACGCTCTAAGTAGGCTAAGAAGTCTTCATGAATACGCCAGGAAATTTATTAATAATAGAAATATCATTCAAAACTGTGACTCTCATCCAAGACTTGGATAGTACGTCACATTGATACCAACTGTGACTTCTATCCCTTAACCTAGATAGCACCTCACAATGATACCTATAAACTTGCCGTCTTCATTCACGATGTCGCCTACAGAAAGTCAGGCTTCGGTGCATTCCATATAAGGAAGTCAACAACGAAAGGTTTGGGGCTCTTTACTTATGGCTTGATATGACAATAATTGACTTTACTAGTTTGGTTACTTGAATTCGCACAACAAGTTGGTTATGAATATAAAAGCTAACAACCTTACGAAAAGAATGATGAGTAGTTAACCAATTGATTCCTAAAATCCCATCAAAGGCAAATATTTTCAAAAAGATAAGATCGACAGGTAACGTGAAAATGTTTATTTGAACCAAACAAAATTTAAAAATAGTAAGCGATAACGAAGGCTCCTACTAACGAAGTTTCAACCAATAAGTCAAAGTTTAACTTCTTCTTGAGTCAAATTTAAACGTTGAACACAACTAGGTGAAATAAAAGAGTGGGTAGAACCGGTATCTAACACGGTATAGACTTCGTAAGAGCTTATGATTAACTTACCCGTGATAATTTTATTAAGGTTCCTCGTTACGAGAAAAAAACGCTCTCTCTTAAACTATCGACTTTGGTTTATGCAGGGACGACCTTTGGTGCCTCCATCCTAGTTGAATTTGTCTTGATGAAATGACAAAATCGAGCTAAGTGACCTTCTCTTCCACAATTATAACATGCTTTGATTGACATGGCGCGATCGGACCGATGTGTTCCTCTCCTCCGCATTTGAAGCATATGGTAGGTGGTCTTTCTCCTTCCTTAACAACGGGTCTTTGGTCTTGGCGTCTTTCCATCATTGTTGAATCTCCTTTTCTTGAAATGTCCATTCTTATTATTTTGGCCCGATTACCACCAAGTGGTTACCATATCTCGCTTTGTTGATTCCCTCACGCTTGTTGTCACCGCTTGATGACTACTCTCTCATTTGGTATTATAATTTTGTCAATTTGCTCTTCTTTTAGTTGCGTTGACTCGTTATCGCGCTCCACTAACTGAGCCCTATTTACAACATCTGAATACAAACACAGTTTATGAGAAATAAGATGTTGACGTATCTCCGGCTTCAAACCTCTTAAAAACATTCGCGTCATTCTCTCTTCATTATCCACCAAGTGGGACGCAAATCGTGATAACTCCGCAAATTTTGCCTCGTATTGCGACACGGTCATATTATTTTGTTCCAACTTGATAAACTCCACCTCCTTCATGTGGCGAATACTTTCAGGAAAGTATTTGTCGTTGAATGAGCGACTCTGGAACTTCTCCCAAGATATCTTGATCAAAGAAAGTTGAGTACGTTTCCCCGATTCCCACCAAAGAATCAGCTCTCCTCCTGCAACATAAAGGAGGCAAAAGGAACCTTTGCTCCTCGGAGCATCCCAAGACATCAAATATCTTTGTAATCTCGCTTTATCCATGCTTCCGCCTAAAAGTGGTTTTGCTCTCCCTTAAACTCCGGTGGTCCCAGCTCCTTGAATTGTTTAGCGGGGACCGCTTGAGTTTTCCGTGTTTCCACCTACGTTTTGGGCGGAGTTGCTTTACTTTGATGTTGCATGAATTCTAAAAACCTTTTTTAACGCATCAAATCGTTCATCAATTGATCGGTGTTGTTTACACGGAGGATTATCGCCATCCTGCATGCACATTGTCTCCGATTATTGATCGTGGAGAATCAATAGGTCTCACATGTGCTCCATTGCTATTCTCAACATTCTCTGATGCCATTTTCAAACACGACCACAAAATAAGGGTTAATTGACATGCAACATATTATCACTATACTCGTGACCAATCAAATACCAAATAAACTTAGGTAGGTCATACTAGCGAAGGAATTCCCGCTCTCCCTCCTAGTTCTTATCTCAAGCATCTTAGCCGGGATCATATCCTAAGCTTTGATACCAACCGTGACGCCCCAAAATTAGGTATCGTCACCCATCTTGGGTCGCCACTTACATGGTACATAAATTCAAATACAACTTACTAATATAATCGCTAGGTATACAATACGACATAAACCGTGAGTTTGAATACAAATATTGTCTACTAGATATTATACAAACTCAAAAGGAGTCCTCATTACAACTATTATCACACTATTTCACGAAATAGTGAGGACTACTAATGCTATCCTCTCGGACCATTACTCTGCTTCTCGACTCGTCCCAAATGCCTATGTTCTCATTTCACGAAGAGAACGGTGAAAGAAAGGGTGAGCTCAACTAGCCCAAGAAGAAATATTATGACTAAGATAATGCGAGAATAAATTATCATTAGCCTTCAATGATGTTAAACCGATAAAATACAATAGACAACCAGTTTAATCTAGCCGTGAATATGCAATCCATTAAAAGAGTCAAGTAGAGAATAAAATCTACTATCTTTTAGGTTTTAAAAGGTTTTCATCAATTTTTTTTTATCACTTTGAGACTCGACAATAAATAAACCACCACATCTAATCATCCCCATACCACGGGCCAAGGATTTTCATCAAATTATCAATGGTCATGACTATCTTAGAATCACCCCCGGTCATAATCATACCAAAAACTATCCATCAACGCATTACAGACCCACCGAGGACTTTTATCACATCATTTATAACAAGCCATGATTATACCGAATGATCCTCTCGTCATAATCATACTAAGTTCATCTATGCACGTAAGCCAAAGATAACATAATATATCATGAGGATGATGACAATGACATAATAATTCAATAAAACAAGTTCAAGAATTATTTTATCCGAGAATTAATAACGTCCAAATTGTCAACAAGATCTTTGTTTTGTAGAGTAAAATTCAAGAATGATCGGAAGAATATTTCCATGAAAAGATCTTTGGATGAAACGCAAATATCAAGGATATTCTACTAATTTCATGGAGTATAGAAGTCAAAGTTTTAACCAACTGGGTATAATAAAGAATGGAATAACAAAAGAAATCACCATGCATGCGGTGATTGCGATAGTATGTTTATTCCAACAGTAATAATAATAACGGAACCAAGTCGTGAAATTCACAAAGGCGGGATGATCCAATGTAATAATAAATGCCAATAATAAACAATGGAACCCGTGTCCTGTGTAAAACACACGATGTGATATATTCAATGTAATAATAAATGCGGAATAATAAACAATGGAACCGTGTCCGGTGTAAAACACACACGATGTGATATTCCAAAGAATAATAAAGAATGGAATAACGTAAGAAGATCACCAAGTATAGGGGATTCCACAGCGTATCTGAGTTATTCCAATGAATAAATAAGAATGGAATAACATAAGGATTTCACCAAGTATAGGGTATGCTCATATACTCTGAGTTATGTATAGGGTATACCACTTTTACAAAAGTTATTCCAATGTAATAATAATGAATGGAATAATGTAAGTTCTCTTCATGAATAAGAAAGAATAACACCCACTTACGAGTACAACAAATAATACCCTTACCGTAAAAAGACACTTTGGATATCAAAGTAGTGAAGTACCGTAATACTCTTCTTCTTTCTCTATAGATTTTCTCTCTATAGCTTCTCTCTATAATTTCTCTCTCTAGAGTTTAAAGGAATTAAGTAAGAAAATAATGAAGGAATGAGCTTATTTATAGGAAAATAGAATGCATAGTAATTAATCCATGAATGGTCCAGATTGATTTTCTTTAATCGACGGTCCATATTTAAAGCAAAATCTTTTAAATAAAATATCATATATTCTATTTATATAAAAATATTTTACTATGCAAACACTATGCAACACTATGCAAAAAAACACTATGCAACACTATGCATAATAAAATATAATATATTCTATTTATAGAATAACTTTAATAAAGTATTACATTTTATATAAAAAAGATGTTTCGCTTTATTACGTTAATAATAATGAATAAAACAAAACGTCGATATCGCTTATAATAATTCATATTATTAATCGACAATAATGGAATCAAACCGAGTGACTTCTCACATAAGCATCAATAATCAATACCGTAAGCTACTATGCAACCACACGTATTCTTTTACTTTTACTACCGAGTAGTTCAACAAGATCCACGGTAAAACTTCCGCCAGTTATTTCAATAAAATATTTTTGTCGTTTTCTCAATCCGACAATAATTACATTGTGGGGTCCACCAATGATTGAGTAGTTATATTTAATATTCCTGTTAAACCTAATATTCCCAGACCAATCGAATATAATATAACCACTTGCATACTTTGCAAAATTTATAAATACTACCCACAACTATAATATTATCTCAAATTCACACCATAATATTAAAAAATTATTTCGACAAAATTTAAATCTTTATTGATAAAATCTGGGGTCTCACAATAATATCATCATTTAGGACTGAGAAAGATAAAAAATATTTTAAAGAACGAATCCAGTGAGACAGAGGGACAAATATTAGGGATTCATATTTCTGTCTATCCAAGTTCAATAATACTCCATAATAAACTATAGTGGAGTAAAATTCAAGAATGGAGATCAAAACATGGATTAAATTTCAAGAATAAGGGTCACAACAGATAACTTGGAAGAGAAAAAAAATAATTTTTTTTTCTTTTGTGAAACGATGCTTAGTGAACGATGAATCGCGAAAGACTGTGAAACGATGCATCTCGTAAAAAAAAGTTCCAAATTTGATAAAACGTTCAGACCAATAATCCTATGAAATGATATTAGATAAAACGAAATTTCTAATCATTTCAGGAATTATAGAAGCAATACTTACCATAGTAAGTTCAAATTTAAGAATACGAGATGAAATAATATCGCTTTCGTAATATGGAGTATGGAAGAAAATAATATTTCTCACGTGTGTTGCAATAAAATAATATCCTTTACCTTAGTAGAAACTGGATTTGACTGGAATATCAGATATTATTCTGAGAAAATCTTGCAGAAAAACTACGCTCAAAATATTCTTATACTCAAGAAAATACTCAAAATACTTTAGAATAAGAATTTCTGATTATGAAGGTGTGATTGAGGAAGGAGGGTTATCCCTCTATTTATAGTGCAATTCGGAGGAAGAGTTAAAGCAACTGCCTAACTTTCCTATCTTTTTTCCTTGCTTAACCTGCCTAACTCTATTATTTCAATCAATGCCTAACTCATTTGGCCCACAATTTGGAAAACACAATACTCAACAAGCAATTCTCTTCACCAACCAAATGAGTGGTCCCGCGGGAGGAATAAATCACATTCCAACATGTGATTTTGAAAATGAAGTACACCGAATTTGAAAAACAAGGAAAACAAATGAAAGTTTCTCACCTCCTTACATCATCACATGTTTATATATATATATATATATATATATATATAATTTAAATAATTATAATATATTATAAAAATATATTTGAATGAATAATTTATCGGAGAAATAATTGTAATTCCACAAAAATATGCCAAACTTTCAACAATTATTTCATGCTAAAATTCCTTCATTTATAACCACATAAAATAAATCCATCATTTATATCCGCATAAAATAAATATTTCCTTATCATATAAATCAATAATTAATTATTCACAAATAATATTACGAGAATCACAATAATGGCAACCAGTGCCGCTCCTGTGAAAGATGGGGCTTTCGAATAAAGATTTCTCCTTCATCAAAAGCGAATTAGGTGACCAAACCTCTCCTCGACAGTAACTTTCTAGACATTGCCAATAATGCTATCTAATAATATTATTCAAATATTATGAATTATTGATCCGATAATGGGAAATCTTTGTGCGTTGATAATTATTGAAACAACAATAATATAAAATATCAACGCAAAGAATTATTGAATCAATAAAATAAAATATTGAATGATAAATTATCGTAACAATTATTGAGTAGTGCCTTCTTCGTAAGAATCAATAATTCAACAATCTTCAGGCAATACCGGTGTCATCTTTAAGCTAACTACGTGTATTCAGTATTTTACCCACCGGTAACCCAACAAAGGTTAATTGGTAACAATTACGCTGTTATTTATAAAAACTCAAACTTTGTCATTTTCCTTCATCCGCGAGCTTATTACATTATAGGGCCCCACAAATGACTGCGTCGTAAATATTTAATATTCCCGATAACAATGATTATTTTATAACCACTTGCTTATTTTGCAAAATTTGCACATTTCACCCAGAACCAGAACATTATATCAAATTAATTCCTTATTATTCACAATAATAATTAGAGGAAAATCGATTTTATTTATAATAAGTTGGGGTCTTACAGGATGGAAGTGAAGTTCCTAGAATTAAAACAAGATGATATGACAGTGGCGCAATACGCAACGAAGTTTAATGAACTCACGCGATTTGTGGAGCACCAAGTTGGGGATAAAGAAAGGAAGGCAAGACGCTTCGAGCAAGGATTGAGGTCGTGGTTGTATAATAAGGTATCAGTCTTTCAGATTGATTCCTTTACGACCTGTTAGAAGCGGCGATCATTCATGAAAAGGTGGCAGTGAGGCCTTAAGTCTATATCATAAGGAGAAGAAGAACAAGAACACTGGTAATGAGCATCGTGGAGGAAGCAACAGCGGGGGAAGTAATTCGGGAAAGAGGAAATGGGATAACAACAACCTCAACCACAACAACAACAGAAATAATAACCAAGGAGGGAGTCACCAGGAAAACTTCAAAAAGAGGACCGAAGCTTGCAACAAATGTGGAAGAATGCTGGAAAGGAAAGGCAACTTGCTATAATTGCGGCCAAGAGGGGCACATCTTGCCAAATTGCCCAAAGCCAAAGAAGATCAAAGGATGTTTTGCTTGTGGATCGATAGAGCACCAGATAAAGGATTGCCCGAAGAAAGGAAGCAGAGGAGCTGGCGGAGGCCAGGGAGGAGGGAGCAAGTTAATGATTGGTGGACTTACACAACCCAACCGATCAACCGCTCAAACCTTTAACATGACCGTCCAGGACACAGTGGCTGCGAAGGACGTGGTGTCAGGTATAATCCCAATCAATAATATAAATGCTTATGTATTATTTGATTCGGGTGCCACCTGTTCTTTTGTATCTGAAGAATTTGCTAGTAAATTTAGTACACCCCGAGAACGCTTAGGAGATTTCTTGAACGTAGAAGTTGCGAATAAGGAAATAATCCCTGTAGAATACGTTTATCAAAATTGTTGCGCAAACATTAGAGAACATGAACTGAGCGTGGACTTGATTCCTATTAGACTGGGAGAATTTGACGCAATACTGGGAATGGATTGGTTATATAACCATGCAGTGATAATTGACTGTCAAAACAAGTGTGTGAACCTTCAGACTCTGAGTAAGTCTAAGGTAGTGTTTCATGGTAGCTCATCGCTTAAGCAATCGTGTTGCGTTACGATGATGCAGACCAAGAAGTTGTTAAGGAAAGGATGTATAGGTTATTTAGCTTATATTGTAGATACTCGAAAAAAAGGAATAGAGATTAAAGATATACCCGTAGTGAATGAATTTGAAGATGTGTTTCCGGACGATCTGCCAGGTCTTCCGCCAGACAGAGAAATCGAATTCGTAATAGACTTAGCACCGGGAACGTCACCGATTTCGAAATATCCATACCGTATGGTGCCAGTAGAAATGAAGGAATTAATGATACAAATTCAAGAGTTACTGGATAAGGGTTACATTTGACCGAGTGTGTCTCCTTGGGGAGCACCAGTGTTATTCGTGAAGAAAAAGGAAGGATCGATGAGGCTCTGTATCGATTATCGAGAATTGAACAGAGTAACGATCAAAAATAGATATCCGCTACCAATGATAGATGACTTGTTTGATCAACTAAAGGGAGCAAAATGTTTCTCGAAGATTGACTTACGAACAGGATATCATCAGCTGAAAGTGCGTGAGGAAGATATACCAAAGACCGCATTTCGAACCCGTTATGGACATTATGAGTTTTTGGTAATGTCATTCGATTTAACTAATGCCCCGGCAGCATTCATGGACTTGATGAATCGAGTTTTCAATCCAAACTTGGATAAATTCGTAGTAGTTTTCATCGACGACATTTTGATCTACTCGAAGACAGAGGAAGAACATGCCGAACATCTGAAGATTATTTTGGAGGCACTACGAAAGGAAGAGATGTATGTGAAGTTTTCAAAATGCAAATTTTGGATGAAGAAGGTTCAATTCTTAGGCCATGTGGTGGATGAGAATGGAATCTCAGTAGAATCTAAAAAGGTCGAAGCAGTAAGTAGTTGGGAACAACCGAGAACACCGACGGAGATAAGAAGTTTCTTAGGGTTAGTTGGGTACTATCGAAGATTCATCCAAGATTTTTCTAAGATAGCGACCCCGTTAACTAATCTGACGAGAAAGACGGTAAAATTCGTATGGACCGATAAATGCGAAGAAAGTTTTCAAAAGTTGAAGAAGATGTTAAGCGAGGCGCCTGTATTATCCTTACCAGATGATACGAGAGGATTTGTAGTATATAGTGATGCATCACATAGAGGACTGGGTTGTGTGATGATGCAGCATGGCAAGGTCATTGTATATGCGTCACGACAATTAAAGGATTAAGAAAAATGATACCCTACTCATGACTTAGAGTTAGCGGCAATAGTTTTTGCGTTAAAGATCTGCAGACATTATTTGTACGAAGAGAAATGTGAGATATACACGGACCATAAAAGTCTAAAATATATCTTCACACAGAAGGAGTTGAATATGCGTCAGAGAAGGTGTTAGAATTAATCAAGGATTATGACTGTGAGATTCTTTATCACCTGGGGAAGGCAAACGTAGTTGCCAAAGCTCTGAGCAGGAAAAGAAGGGAGAAATTGTATCAACTGACAACTCAGGAGGAATTAATAAGAGATATGGAGAAGTTGGAAATACAAGTGAAGGGACCCAAGGGGTCTGAGGAGAAATTATTTATAATGGAAGCTTGTCCGACATTGTTGGATAGAGTAAAGGAAGCATAGGAGAAAGATGAAGAATGCGAGAAAATCAGGGAAAGGATTACGGAAAATGAGGAAGAAAAATTTTGAATAGATAAAGACGGTATTTTAAGATTCGAATGGAGAGTGTGGGTACCGGAAATAATCGAGTTGAGATAAGAGATTTTGCACGAAGCACACAATACGATATATTCCGTTCATCTGGGAGGCACTAAGATGTACCGAGATTTGAGGCAACATTTTTGGTGGCCCAATTTGAAACGGGAAGTCACAGAGTGTGTTCATAGATGTTTGACTTGTCAACGCATAAAAGCAGAGCATCAACGGCCGAGTGGGTTGCTATAACCATTGGAAATACCAGAGGGGAAATGGGAGCATATTACGATGGATTTCATGGTAGGACTTCTGGTCACTCAAAAAAGATTGGATGCCATTTGGGTTATCATGGATCGACTTACAAAGACCGCACATTTTCTACCAATCAAGATCCGCTATAGCTTGAATTAGTTAGCGAGCTTGTACGTAAAGGAGATTATTTCAAGACATGGAGTGCCGATAACGATAGTTTCTGACCGAGACCTGCGTTTCGCGTCAAAATTCTGGAAAAGCTTGCAAGAGAGGATGGGAACACAGTTAAGGTTAAGTATTGCTTATCATCCTCAGACAGATGGACAAAGTGAGCGAACAATACAAATGCTAGAGGATATGCTTAGAACTTGCGTGATGGACTTCAAGGGAAATTGGGACGACCACCTACCCTTAGTCAAATTTATGTATAATAATAGTTATCATGCGAGTATCGGCATGCCACCGTACGAACCTATTTACGAAAGAAAGTGCAGAATGCCATTATGTTGGGATGAAGTCAGAGAATGACGAATACTCGGACCAGAGTTAGTACAACAAACCGCGGACGTGGTGACAGTAATAAGGGCTAGACTAGTGGCAGCTCAAGATCGCCAGAAAAAGTATGCAGATTTGCATTGGCAAGACCGAGATTTTGAAATCGGCAGTTTTGTATTCCTGAAGGTATCTCCATGGAAGGGAAAGATCCGTTTCGGCAAAACATGGAAACTGAGTCCAAGATTCATAGGATCGTTCGAGATACTCAAGCGAGTAGAAAAGTAGTAGCATCTGAAAGTTGCACTACCACCGAGTTGAGCCTGACGTTCTTAACGTGTTTCACATATCCGTGTTGCGTCCATACAAGCCTGACTACAAGAACGTGATTTCTTATGAACCCATTCAAGTGGAAAAGAATTTAGCGTACGAAGAAATTCCTGTCCAAATTCTTGATAGGAAAGAGTAAACCTTGAGAAATAAAGTCATTTCTTCTGTAAAATTACTTTGGCGTAACCACGATGTCGAGGAGGCTTCGTGGGAGTTAGAAGATAGGATGATGAGGGATTATCCCCATCTATTTGTGTAACCTTGTAGAAATTCCGGAACGGAATTTTTATAAGGGGGGAGGATAAAATACCCGAGAATTTCCACGTATTATTAAATGAATATATTAATGGAAATAATGTTTATGAGAATATAAGTGTTATTGATTTATAAGTTGGTTAATACAATTGATTTATATTTGATCGATGCGTATTAAGATGTGTGAAGTGACAATGGGATTTGTGAAATGCCTTGTGTGGCCTAATGCAAAACGAGAAAATTCACTAAGTGAGTTCAACCGGGAATTAGGAAGGTTAATCGTGTATGATCATGAGATTTTATATAAGTAATCAATACACTCGTAGACTCGTAGTAACACTCTTGTGGAGATCAATTCATGTCATATATAACGAGGTAGCTGTGGATATTGGCACGGGCCAAAGCTAAACCAGTCTTAGCATTTGTTAGGGCACTTCAAGCCAAATTGCTACCATCAATGAAGAAGATAAAAATCAAGAATTTTACCATCGATCGATTGAGTTGGTTACTTTCTACTGTAGCACTGAATTGGGGGCATTAATGTTATATGTGTAACATGGATGAAATCATATGATAGGAGTATATTGCAATGAAATATGTTATGTCCGACAACGGAATTATTAAACCATTAATTAATATTAATTAATTGTGGTGGAATATGGATTACTTGGTAATTAATTAAGTAATATACAATTATTATTATTTGCAATATATCTATAATAAGAATTATATCAATAATAAATGGATTAATTAATATTGGTGGTAATTAATCGAGGAAGTGAGTAAATTATTTAATTGACATAAATAAGTAAGTTATTAATATAATAATATTATATTGACAGTTATGCGCATGTGAGCAATAATACAAATATAACTATATAGTGTGGTGTAACATTTATGTGGCTATATGTATTAAATCTTATAAAATTAAATCGTATGAGGCAATGTGACTAAACATATTGAAACTATATGTTATAAATACATTATGAAATGTGTATGTAACAATATGTATGTGGGTAGACATTAACATAAAATGTACATTGATTATATGTATATTACATCACACCCACTACCTTGAAATGTTAAGTCATAGTGTGACATTAGGTTATAATATATGGTTGGTATAGCATAAGAGTAAAAATGTGTACAAGTATGTAGGCTAAGTGTTGCTGAGAGTTTCCTTTGTCCCAAAATGAGTGGCACAAGGACATGAATAGTGACTACATTCTATCATACGTATGTTTTCAAAAGGCTAAATCCTAGATGATCATTGCTAGCTAGGTGGTTGGTATGGAGTGGTTGAGCCACCCTTCTTAAACCATTGTTTCATTGCATTGCACCATGAATTCAACCTCAGTGCTAAGTCATTGCCTAGTCCAAGCTCTTCTTTAAATAGCAGACCAAAGATTTCTCAGTGTTGTTGCTTGAAGTGTTTGAGAATTGCTTAGTGTAAGATTGAGAGCATGCAAGTGTTCTAGGAGCTTAAGAGTTCAATTAGTAGCATGTTCCTTCGAAATACAGAGGTATAATTCCACTCCATGCTTTCTAAATTCAGTTTCTGTAAACAGAGTTTTAAGTTCTTAAAATCCAAATTCTTAAAATTATGGAAATGGATGTTAGTATGATTGAGTAATGTACATATGGTTGTTATATAACCTTACACGCATGTTTAAACTGATACATGAGTGTTTAGGAATGATTTCGTGAGTAATTTATGTGTTTGGGCTAAACAGTTGCCGAGGTTTACTGTTCATGGTCTCGAATTAAACACTTGCAATGTAATTGCTACCGAATTTACACCGAGACGAGCAAGCATTGCTAAACCCTCTAATTTTTGTTTGAGTTCTGTTTTGAAATTCTGTTATAGTACCATGACTTAGGATAGCATGCAAGCATATATAAAGAGTATATTTAGAGATGTGGACCTAATGTGAGCATGTTAGACTAGTTTAACATGATTAAAAAGAGTGTGTAGCTTAAAATGGATTTAAGGACTTAGGAACGAACTTATTGTGTATGTATGCCATGTATGTATACTGACTTTGCAAGCATGTTAGTATGACTTAGAAATGCATTAATAAACCTTTAACTTGTGTTTATGTGATTAGTAAGCAAGCATGGACATGTTGAAGTTACTAGTAAGCTTGGAATGTGAATATTGTCAAGCTACCATGAGGACTAAAATCTGATATTTGTGATCATGTTTGACGACACTTTTAGACTCATTCATGTAGCATAAACGTGAATACACCATACTTGTATATCATATTTCAAAGAAAGCATAAATAAAGCATATTTTTAACTAAAGCGGTGTTAGTATCACACATGTGTTATGAATACTCACAAGCATGTCTAATATGAGTGTTATAACTATCTTGTATATTTAGAGAGTAAGCATGATAGAATTTATGGTTTTACGACCTTGAATGGCCTTAACATGTTGAAATGTTTAAATTAGAATTCTATTATGTAAAGAAGGAAACTAGATTGACTTAAGGAGCATGAAAAGACCCTTAACATGACAAATATATCATGTATGACCTGCTTTTTTGGTCAATAATGAGAGCACAAAGGCAAGAAATTTAATCTTGGCAAAGCTTAGAGGGCAATGCTACTTGGTCCTAAACTTAAGAACGGCGGCAAATTGCTTGATTCTTGATCATGAATTGGTCGGGCTTTGAAACTGATCTTGTACTAGTTAACTTGTAGGGTACCTAAGATGCTAGAAGTGGTTTAAAACCGCTTGAAAAGGTTTTGCTTGAATGTCATGGGAAATGTAAGTTTAAACTTATAAAAATAAACACAAGAATAGTAAAGTGGTATGTGAAAGCTTCTAGCATGCCTGAATGTTAGACTGTAGGAGTAAATGATATGTTAAAGTTGGACAGAAATTGCAAGGCAACAGCTCAGTCCTGGTTTGGCCAGGGGACAGCGCAGATGTGCCATCCCTAGGCCTAGACAGGGCGCAGCTGCGCCATGTAGCAGTTCTTTTTTTGAACTGATGTTTGACGCATGCCTATGTGATGTCTTTAACTTGTAATATATGATCAACATGCTATGTAATGTGTTAAGGAATATGTTATGTGATAGAAATGAAGGTTATTCATAACTTTCGATTAATAAATCCAAAAAGGGTGTTGACATAATATCAAAACAAAGATATAGAGTTAAGCTTATTATACCTTATGAACAGATTTTGTGCCTTATGTGCATACTTGAATCGTGTCAAGCTTGTTTAAAGACTGTGTTAGCTAATGAATATCTTGATTATATAATACGCTATAAATAGGATTCGAAAGTGTTGAGTTATTAACGTGGATAAACTAAGCTTAAGGCAAGTATCTGAACCCTACTTTACATTGTGCAAGTATTCTAAACTCTTGCATTACTTTATTCCAGTGAATATCGTAAACTTATCTCTTTGAATGTAAGTTATTCTACTTATTTGTTCAATCAAGCTAGTATGCTTAAACTCTTGAGTAAACCATTATTCATGATGAACTTGGTATTGTTCTTGAATATTGTGAAAGAGTCGATACCATTTGATTCGGCTAGACTATATGCATGTTTATAAAACTGTTCAAACCAATTGATTGGTACGAAAATCTTAAAAACTGAGTTGAACAACCCTTAAGGTAAGGGGATTGTATGTTGTTGGAAACCCTAACACATGAGTATATTATTACTGTGGTGTTATGCATAACTTAGAGTATTGTAGACTGATCCTCTATAGTACTTGTTCTTTTGGGTTATCAGTTTAATATTGGTAATTCTAGTAGATGTTCAATAGTCCTTAGTGACTTCTCAGTATAAATTGTTATCCAGTCAGATACCTTGATGGCCTTTGAATTCATATATCTCTGTTGATTTATATTGAATTATCGTTCTTATTCCAAGAATCGTTGACATTCATTGTTTATGATATTATTCTGAAACTCTAAACTATCTTAGAGATGATACTTCGATATTTTACACTCGTGTTATAAAACTATTACCCTTGTTGTATATTACTTGTTGGGCAATTTATGCTCATTCTTGCTTATTTAAAACCTTTCAGTTAAGGCAGAACAGGGAGGTGTATCTGGGAAAGACAAGGGCAAGGGCAAGGGCAAGGACAAGGCTACCGACTAGCATGTCCCTTTATGTTTAAATTAATTATGTTGTATTAAGACTATTTCCAGACTATGTTTAAACTTAAGTAGGATTATGTAATAAGTCTTTATTCGATATTATTATGTAATCTATTAAGTACTGTAGGTTGCAAGACTTGTGGAAATAATTATTCTAAACTAGATCTTTCGTTGTAAATATATGATTTTAGTTATTATGGTAATACTTTGAGAACGTGATGAACCGAATTCGGGTGACTAAGTGGAGGTCAGAATTTGGGGGCGTCACAGCCTTGAGAGAACTATACACATTGTATGATTTGTCCAATGCATTGAAGATGTAGTTTCGGCACAAGAATTCAGCATGTTTTTATGCATCTATTACAGCAAATATTTGATTATATGTTTCATTCTCACTAAGCACAAGAGGATCTTTATGAAGAAATCTCGCCAAATTTAGTGTAGTGAGATAAAACAACATATTTTGTTGCCATCTCTAAAACTTTGTTCCATTGAAATTTTCTAGTTTTTCACAATGATTCACAAGCACATTAGGTATCATTGATGTAGAAGAAGAGCTAACTATAGTTATAGATTCGGTAGCCATATTTATTGCGGCTCTGGTGTCTAAGCCGCGGCGCTCCAAGCGCCTAACTTGCTTTTTCTGGCCTGATTTGTTGCACATGTTCAATCACACTTATTCACTTATGTCCATTCATTTTGCAAGAGTTTTGTCTAATCTGAAGGGTCACTAAACTCTCCTATAAATACTAATGAGTAGGTTTTATACCTATTATTTGGGTACATTTATGCTTAATAATTTGTGAGTTTTTAAGTATTTTATTTTATTTTATTTTATTTTGTAGAAAGAAAGGATTTTTGGTGGCAAAATTGTAAATATTTAAGCAATGAAGCAAGGAGGTGAAACGAAAATTGATGTAGGGGGTCAAGAGTCGCGGCGTTAGCTTCGAAAGACGCAGCGCTGTAAGTAGAGTCGCGGTGCTTGGATTGTTAAGCCGCTACGTTGGGACGGTTTGGTTTGGGCGCTTCATACGCGGGCGAGCGGAACAACAACCAAATGTTTTTTTGCCTTCTTTTTCCTAATAGGTCCCACATGTTATTCCTTAATTTTCCATTAATACTGCAGATTATTCCTAGTGGATTCCAAGAAGATGATTTAAAAGATGGGAATTAGTAGCAGTTTTGAAAAAGGGATTTTGTTATACTAGTTTATTTAAATTAGGATATTGTGTATTTAGTTTTAATTAGGATTTTAATTCTAGTAAGGTAAAGACTCTTATAAAAATTCTTATATTGGGAGATCGTAAGGTGGTTGGGAAAAAGTCAATGAACAGCATGTGAGGCTCATTCTCTTCCAAGTTCAAGAGCAAGCAAGATATCATCAAAAATGGAGGCTTTAGATTGATGAAGCTTGGAGATAAAAGAATGGTGGGAGATAATTTTTCTTCTCTAAACTTTTATTTATTCTTGTCTTTTATTAATGATATATATTTTGTGATTATAATTTTATCTGCTATGAACAAGGTTTTAATATAAGAATTTAATGGAATCTTATGTGTAATTTAAATTAATTTTCTTTCTATTTGATTGGCACCATATGAATTAGTTCATTATATTTCGTGCGTTCATGTGTAATTACCGGATCCATAATTACATGGGATAATCTATATGAAATTGGACGATGAATTATAGATTCAGATCTGAATATAATGACGACATGTGATTATGCATATTCTTCTTCGGTTTGAATCCATAATTTGTGGATAGGATAGAAATATACATATACACCATGTGTAACCAATTTGGGAATTTCATCTTAATGAACCTATTCTAATTTAATTTGCATAGAAATAGCAAGTTGGTTAGTATGGGTATCTTTATTTGCAATCGTAAGAGGCTTATAAATAAAATTAAGTATTCCTGGTTAACAATTCATCGTGATCATATAATCAATTGAAAGGTTATGAGATTTGAATGAAGCATCGGATGAAAATGAAATCTTAAATTTATTTGTTTATTTGTATTTTATTATTTAGTTATTTATTTTTAGTATTTGGTTTAATTGTTAATTTTAATTAATTCATCCGTTTAAATAAGATTGACTTGATATAAAATTGGAACTTGGAAAATTAGTAGAATTAATTCCTCGTGGGAATGATACTCTTCTTGCCTCTATATTATTAAGTTGATCACGTATACTTGCGTGTATTTCCTTAGTAAATTTATGCGAACACTGCAAAAACTTGTTTGCCTAATTTAATACTAGGTATATTGCGCACAAGTATGCGTGATCACTTAAGCAATATAGTGGAAAATAGAGTATTATTCCCAGGAAGAGTGATGTATAACTTAACTACTAATTACTAACTATGCACCAATTTAATTCTATTTAGACAAATGAACTGAATAATAATGCTAAGTAATAAAATATCAATTCTATGAGTAAAAACATTAAGGAATCAATTTCCTTCGATGAATCAATAATTTAACATTATTTTTATTTCATTGAATTGATTATCAAGAATTGCCAACGAAAAATCACTAGCTAATAGTTAATATAATCATTTTCCAAATAATTATATCACATACCTATTATTATTAATTTCCTATATTCCTATGAGAATCAATAATAATAAATTCATTAAGATTCATTTTTCACTAGTTGTGTGCGGTATTCAAGGATATTTATATCATGTCTACAAATTAGCATTCACTCTGAGGAAGAATTACTAATCACAAGTTACTATATCTATATCTTAATTTAGAATCCATTATCAAATTTCATCTAAATCCATCCAATAATTGTTGATCAGGAAATTATAACAATAAAAACAAGACATAATCATCAATTCATAATCAATGGAAAATAAAAATAAATATTTAAATTAAATCATCATCGGGTTCCATTGAATCCTTAATTAATAAATTAGTTCATAATGAAAGCTAAAAACATAAATGTTTTATCAAGAGACATTTTAAATACAAGATATAAGAGTAAAAGAAGGGAGAATAAAACTCTGATGAAATTCGCCTCCTTTTCCAGCTCTTGCTCTCGCTTCTCTAATTGAACTCTAAAAACCCTTATTCTTTTATATGTATTATTCTGCCTAAGCTAACTGATAAAAAATACTAATAATTATAATTATTAGTCTCCTACTAATATCTGATAACAAAAGTATCCAGCCCCCGCACAATAAGTGTAAACCAATCAGATGTCAGTCTTTGGGAGTCTGAAACCCTCAAACTTCAATAATCAAGAATCAGCTACAATTAAGAATCAAAAAAATCATTTAAGCTTCAAATTCTATCGGGAGCGTGAGGCACACGCGCCTGCTAATAAGAGTTGAGCATCACGACTCTAAATGGTGAGCGACGCGGCTCCTCTCATGCATAACCAAGCGTCGCGGCTCTCATCCTTGTGGTGTCACAACTCCAACTTCTCTGTTTGTTTCCTCTTGATTCATTTAGTTAATCTTTGCCCATATACTCCTCTTGAAGTCAGCTACTTCATTTTCCTTTCGCCAAGCTTTCGTCAAACGATATTTTATCACTTATATCTACATTAAGGCTAAACTTATAATATTTTGTAGCATTTACACTAGAATAAGCTGTAATTAATTATCAACATAAAATTACTAAAATGCAATAAAATAATACTAAAATACCTGAGAATAAGCAAAATAATTAAGTTAAGACTACTAAATTCATGGATATAAAATCTACTCATCAAATACCCCCAAACTTAAATCTTTGTTTGCCCTCAAGCAAAACTAAAATAAACGCACATCTAAAAATACATAAGAATGCAATCTTCTTACTGAAATAAGCATGAATCTGTTTATATCCTCCAAGATAATACAAAACAAATATTTAGCAACCATTAAACTATGCAAAAGCTCATCAATCAACTTAGTCATCGATATACACAAATTATGATTCCATAGTGTGTGTGTGTGTGTGTGTGCAACCTCCACTTTAATTAATCATACCTTTAGGCACGATTATACAATGAACACTTAGTACCTCAGAATTATCATCCCCTAAAAACATATTACGGTAATAATCTCAGTTAGGGTAGACATCATTCATGTAAAAAGAAGACATAATTTTTCTTACATGTAGATATTCTTCCCAACTATATACTCTTGACTTGTGCAATGCTTAATTTCCTTAGGCTTTTCAGAGTTACACATGTATCGAGCGTTCAATCAATGACTCCCAAACCAGTTAGTTTTAGGGCACTAAGTGTAAAAACACCCTTAAGGATCTATCAACTCAAGTAACAATGGCCACGAAACTAGACTTAGTCAAGTTAATATTTCTTGAATACAATGATCACAATATGAATTCTATTTATGCAAATGGGCGAGTGTGTTTTACGCTCCATCTCGTCCCTATTTTCTTTTCTTTTTTATGGAGTTTCCCTTAAGCTCAATTTCACTCACCATATACTATAATTCTAGGAAGAATAACAATTTCATTTTGCTTCTTAAAAGCGTAACTCCCCCAAACTTGAACGAATAACTACCCCTACTTTAATTAGGAATGAAATATAATCCTACAGTTTTGACACCCACTAATACTAAGGTTTACAGTTACTCACAGTGGGGTATAAATGCTCTTAATTAATAGGAAACATAACTGCGCAACATCGACTTCTAACTCAATATCAAAACTATACATAGTCGAAAAGTTTGCTAATTCCTAAATAAATATAATTATTTCTTATCATCGACTATTCAAAAATTCATTACTTTATTTTTTTTTATTTTTTTTAAACACGCAAAATTGATAAACTACCTACCTAATCATGCAAATACTAATAGGGCAAAAGGTCAAAAAAGCCCCTGATGTTTACCGCAACGTCCTACTTGCACCCTAAACTAATTTTTTTTTCAAAAGTACCCTTAGCGTTACATTTTTGGGTCATCCGTGCCCCTGCCGTTAACAAAAGACAAACGAGGTTAAAATGTGATGACGTGGCAGGCTTAAATATAAAATATATTCTAAATAAAATAATATATATCATTTAATCAAAACAAAAAATACTAAAATAAAAAATAAAAAAAGCATAACATATTTACATCATTTATTCAAAATAATAAAATTCAAATTATTTTGTTAACTAATCAAAACAACTAATTAAATAAAATAAGTTGTATAACATATTTACATCATTTAATCAAAATACTAAAATTCAAAACATAACATATTTACATCAAATACTAATTTAAAAAAATACTAAAATACTAATTTAATAAAAAAATACTAAAATACTAAAAAAATCAAATTAAAAAAATACTAAAAATACTAAAATTCAAATTATTTTGTTAATTAATCAAAACAACAAAAATTCAAATTACATCATTAAAATACTAAAATGATAATACTAAATACTAATTGATATAAAATTTTAAATTACTAAAATCATAATACTAAATAATATTTTTAAACTATATAAAATTTGATGATGTAATAATCTATACATAATCTATATATGTTATAAATAATATAAATAATTTGATGATGTAATAATCTATACATAACAAGATATGTTATAATTTGATGATGTAATAATATTTTAAAAATGTATTAAAAAATTCAAATTACATCATAATATTTTTAAATTGATATAATTTTAAAATTAATATTAAAATTACTAAAATAATCATAATACTCAGCTTTTGAATTTTAAAAATATTATTTAGTATTATGATTTTAGTCATTTAAGTATTTTGATTAAATGATGTAAATATATTATACAACTTATTTTATTTAAGTAGTTGTTTTGATTAGTTAACAAAATAATTTGAATTTTATTATTTTGATTAAATGATGTAAAATATGTTATGCTTTTTTATTTTGAATTTTAATATTTTTTGTTTTGATTAAATGATATATATTGTTTTATTTAGAATATATTTTATATTTAAGTCTGCCACGTCATCACATTTTAACCTCGTTTGTCTTTTGTTACCGGGCACGAATGACCCAAAAATATAACGTTAAGGGTATTTTTGGAAAAAAAAAATTAGTTTAGGATGCAAGTGGGACATTGGGGTAAACATTAGCGGCTTTTTTTGACCCTTTTCCCAATACTAATAACACTCATAACTATCATGCAAAGAATAAAAATATGCAATGAAAATTACTAACATATTAACAATTCTACTTAACCATTTATTTTAACAACTAATTAAATTATCCTACAAATAAAAATCAATATCATCCATGCAGCACATAAATAAAAATAAGTCTTAAACCAAACCAAACCATGAAAATAAGTCTTAAAAACCAACAGTCTTGATCAATGCCCCCAAACTTAAATATTACATTGCTCTCAATGTAATACTTATATACTTCCCTGGAAAAATTCAGTCATCCTCATGCGCGAGATCGTCGCTATCTGTCTCCTCCTCCGTCTCGAAAGCCATATTTGGAAACACCGGCGGTAGAAGGAAATGAATAAGATCTGAACCGGTCACGTTAAAGCGATTGGAAAAAAAGGTTATGACCTCGTTCGTATACTCCTCAAATGTATTCACCCAACCCGCTATCTGGTCCACTCGACGTGTTTGCTAGTGAGACAACCTTAATAACTGCTCCTGGCCTCGTCCCAGGTTGTCTATAGAGAAACGCAAAGCTTTGGCCTCTGTAAGTAAAAGATCCAATGTAGCATCAGCCGGAGAAGCTTAACCCGATCCTCGACCTACTCGTCTAGCTGAATGAAATGGTCATGCGCCTCCAGCACGTCCTGCAGTAACAGCAACCTCAGCCTCAGCACTAGCAGCAACAACAACATCTTCCTCTCTCCTATAGCCAGTACCCCTCATGTCAAGGAAGCCTCCAGTCCATTCCTTAAATCGGTCGATGATGTTGCTGTCTAAAACTAACTTTGGCTGCTCAAAAAATCTTATATGGGCCCCATACAACTCCAACGTTCCTAGACAACCCACAAATGAGTGAGGGTATGGAAATCCATCGGTGGAACCGCCTCTCAGTGTTGTGAGGATTGACATGTAGATGACTCTTCCCACATCTATGTTCATTCCCGTAACAATAGCAAATAACATAACTGCCATGGACTTGATAACCTCTGAAACATGCGAAGAAATCATCAATTTTACACATAAAATATAAAACCAAGCCTTACCAAATTGGCTTAATTCTCCCCTAGGAAAAGAAACCCCTTCGTTACCTCTTATGGTCCATCGTGCTCCAGGCTTGCATAGACGTTGGATAACCTTATCCCAACTCAGTTATTCATGTGTATAGTGTGTGAATTCATCCTCTTAAATTGGTGCCAAGTTATAGTAAGCATTGATTGATACACTATCAAAAGGTACAGACTTTCCTCGAATAATAACAACTCTGTCCTTTGCTTCCACCGCATTAGCATAAAATTCTTTCATAATTGACACCACAACAGCCTCGGATTGAGATGTCAAGACCCCCCAACCTTTCTCATTAATGGTAGCATGTATACCTAGCCCATTAGCTTCTTGTGGCACCAAGCCACACTATTGAATTAAATTTATGTTGACTAGATATGTGTGGAACAGCTCGGACGTAGCTTCACTCACATATTTTGTGTGCTCATATGTTCTTGCAGCCCTTGAGTCGGACCCTTCACCTCTATGCTTTTTTGGAGCCATTAGATGTCAACCAACAATTGAAAAGTAAGGATTTATTGAAAAATTTTAGTTAAAACAAACTACTAAACACTTGGTGTGCGCCTTAAATCGTGCCCAAATTCAAAGCTTTTGAATGCTTAAATTCCTCCCAATGGATGTAATATCCCAATACAATGTGATTTTATTCCTCAAACAACTCAAAATGATGAATTAGAAGGCTTGCATGTAAAGATTACCTCTTTGATATAAAGAAGATGAAAAGTTGTAATCTTTGAATTCAATCTCTTCTCCAATTATATAGACTTGAGGTGTCCTTTCAATCCACCTCTTTGTTGTTGTGTAGGTGTATAATGATGAGATTGAGAGTAATTGGGAGTAGTGGTAGTTTTTGTTGGAAATGGTTAAGATTTTGGGTGTGTGGGGGAAGTTTTTTTGGGAGAGTTATGGAGGAGATGAGAGTGTTATGGCCGAGTGGGGGGAGAAAATGGGTGAATTGGGCATTTAATTGTTGTATTATGGGTGCTGAAACGCGCTAGAGCGTCGCAACTCTAGTCCTGGAGCGTCGCAACCCAGATAGAGCATCGTGGCTCTAGCTTGTTGAGCGTCGCGCCTTGGATGCCAGGCGCGTGCCCCTTTTTCTTAGCCTCCTTTTCTTCTTTTCCTTCCTTAACTACTTCCTTTCATATTTTTTTTCCATACTTAGCCATTTTCTTTTTCCAAATGAAGGAAGTCTTTCCATTTGCATGTGCCTCTCCTTAACCAATTCATGCCTTGAATTCCATTCTTGTGAATATCCTTACTAGTTTATGTTATTTCATTGCTTCTCATATGTGTATCACCTGAAATTAATAAATTCCATTAAATTGCTAACATGATGAAATTTAATTAATTGTAACAAATAACATGGTTTAAAATTTTAAATTGAATCAACTAAATAAAATATAATTCTAATTGTAACCCACGGGTTGTCTCCCAGTAGCACTTGTTTTTAAGTCATCATCCTGACTTTTCTGTTTCATTTAATTGTCATCAGTTGATGGAATGTCGTCTGTTGCGCATCCCATGTCCTTCCTTGCTTGACAAGTTTTTTCCTTCTCCATCACCTTGTTATCATCTTCATCATTTTCTATATTATCTTAAGCTAAATAACATTCCTCTACCTCATTTGGGAACCTGATAGTGTCGAACATGTTGAACTTAATTTCTTAATCATTGACTCTCATGGTGACTTCCCCGTTTCAAACATCTATTAGAGTTCTTCCAGTTGCAAAGAAAGGTCGTCCCATATTGAGTGGGACTTCCTGATTTTCTTCACATTTGAGAATAACAAAATTAATTGGGAACACAAACTTATCCACTTTTACCAAAACATCTTCAATAACCCCTCTCGGATATGTGATTGATCGATTCGCCAATTACAGTGTTATATTTGTTGGTTTAACTCCTTGTAATCCGAGCTTCTTGTAGATAGATAGAGGCATAAGATTGATGATTGCGCCAAGATCACATAGAGCTTTCCCGACATATTGTTGCCCAATAGTACATGGTATTGTGAAACTCTCTGGATCTTGTAATTTAGTTGGTAGCTTTCTTTGAATAAAGGCGATGCATTCTTCAGTCAATGTCACCATCTCATTCTTGTCTATCTTTCTTTTCTTTGACAAAATCTCTTTCATGAATTTTACATAACTCGGCATTTGTTCTAGTGCTTCTGCAAGAGGTATATTGATCTATAGCTTTTGAAAAGTTCCAATAATTTAGAGAATTAGTGATCCAACTTGTAACTCTTCAACCGTTGGGGGTATGGCACGGGAGCTGTAATTGCATCTTGTTCCTCTTCATTCTTTTTTATGTTTGCCTCCTCATACTCTGTTTCAACATTCTTGCTCATGTCTGTTTTGACCTCTTCTTTCTCAGTGTTCACCTTATCTGCAGGCATGTTGTCTTTAACTTCCAAACTCTTACCACACTTTAATGTAATTGTCATACATTGTTCATGATTCTCTTTTATGGGGTTTACCTCGGTGTCACTTGGGAGTGTTCCTTATGGACGGTTATTCACTGCATTTGCCAACTGACTCATCTAGTTTTCCAAGTTCTGAATTGATCCTTCTATGTTGTTGATTTTCATATCATTATGAGCGATGTACTTAGTCAATATTTCTTCCAAACTCAGTTTCCTTTCTTATTGGTATTGAGCTTGATTTTGAAAACCCGATGACGGAAATTGCCTTGGAGCTGAGTTTTGATTCTGATTGTTGCTCCATGAAAAATTCGGATGGTTTTTGCACCCCCAGATTATACGTATTAGAATACATACTCTACTTATTTCCAATGAAATTTACTGACTCTATATTAATTGCACATTGATTTTTTCGGTGATTTTCTGCATAAAACTCACATACTGCAACTAATTGTTGAGTTGGCGTGTTATCCTATGTATCAAATTTCTTTGTCAATGGCGCCATTTGAGCAGCTAATGCAGTTAATGTATCTACTTCCAATTTTCCTTCGATTTTTGGTTGGTTCATCCTAGCTATAGGCCACTGATAATTATTTGCAGCCATAATTTCTAACAAATCATAAGCTTCGTCAACATTTTTACCCATCAAGGCTCCTCTTGCAACTGTGTCAATACTTGTATGTGTGATGTTAAATAACTCATTATAAAAAGTCAGAACTTGCAATCATTTAGGAAACCCATGATGTGGACATCTCATTAGCATATCTTTGAATCGTTCTCATGCCTCAAACATGGATTCAGAATCTTACTGATTAAATGATGAGATATCATTCCTTATTTTCGTTGTTTTTGTAGGCGGAAAGAACTTTCCTAAAAATGTCTTTGCTAGGTCATTCCACGTCGTGATTGAACCTGTTGGTAACGAATGCAGCCAACTCTTCGTCTTGTCACGAAGTGTGAAAGGGAAGAGTCTCAATCTTATTGCATCATCTGAAACTCCATTATACTTAAAAGTATCACATATCACTAAGAAACTGATAAGGTGGTCATTCGGGTCATCATTCAGTAGCCCTCCAAATTGAACTAAGTTTTCTATCATTTATATTGTCCCTGGCTTGATCTCGAAATTATTTGCATTAATTGCAGGCCTTCTAATGCTTAAATGAATCTCTGTCACTTGTGGCATAGCATAATCCTTAAGAGATTTGTGTGGCTCTTCAACAACCATTTTCTCCTTAGTTTCCTTACAGTATTTCAGCATGCAACCATTGAAATTATTTTTTCTATATCGTCCTCATACGGTAGAAACTCTGATTGTTTCGACCATATTTGCATACACAAGTCAAAAACACCTGCAACAAGAGATAGAATACGTAAAACAGAAATAAATTCTAAATTAAAACTAACTGATGGTAACTAATATTAGCAACTTAAGATATCAATTGCTCCCCGGCAATGGCGTCAAAACACTCGTTTGCCTAATTCAATATTAGGTAAATTGCACGCAAGTATACGTGATCACTTATGCAATATAGTGGCAAAAAAAGTATCGTTCCCACGAATAGTGTAACACCCCATTTCCCAAAAGGAAAAGGAATGTTACGCACAAGCATAATAAATACAAACCTCAAATAAATCTCAAAATATCTTCAATAAAATTGAACACTAATTGTCACATACTCCAATTTAAATAGAAGGAACTCCACGCTTACATAATCTCTACTAATAAGAAACAAATGCCAAAATGGCCCAAACATCCATATACAAAATATTAGGAAAACCAAGTCTAATATTAAGTCTCAAAAACTAATCTACTCATTTGGATCAAAGGTAGCTCTCATCCCACAAATCCTGATCACCCCTGATTACCTGACGGAAAAAAGAACACAGCGTGAGCCAATTGCCCAGTACGGATATAAAAATGAATATATATAAACAATATATATATATATGTACCGAAAGAACTGAATGAACGAACAATTACAACTACTAGCCAAACATGAATATATCGAAATTGGTGAGACAAGGTACAAATGATTAACACTGTCGAACCGAAAACTATAGTCAAAAGAATTCCAAACAAAATAAGGTTGAATCAAATGGTTATAAACTAACAATTTCATACTGAGCTCAAATACAAATAGCCCAAAGGCTAACAAAATACATCGGTATCATGATGTATACAAACCAAATCGGGCACGACACATACGTCACTAATCTGCCAAATAAATCAAATCAAATCAAATACTGGGTCGACCCATACGTATCCTGAACAAATATATCAAATGGCCAAAGCTCATACCCAGAGCATACAAAAGGATACGCCGTGGACTAATCACACTACCACGGAAGGTGTCATGCCCTTGTGTCAAGAGGACATGCCTGTGGTACCCCCACAAGTGGTTAGCTCAAGTATACCCTAAGGGTCAAACTACACAATGTAAGCCAAAAGGGGTTCAAATCACAAGGCTTACATGACCATATTCAAATGAAATCGAATTATCAAATACAAACATTATTAATTACCCCAATATATCAATGATCAAAATAACTCCCGAATGTGAATGAAAGTATACGAACAATGGTACACACGAATAAGGTCTCCAAAATATACTGACATGATTAACTAGTTCAAGGAGTACAAATACGAATTTTAATATCAACGCCAAAACGAAACTGTCACAATAAATTGGACAACAAGGAATAATCCTAAGAAGCAATACAAAATTTTTAAACGAATAACAAAACGAACGAATCATATTTAAAAGAGTCTCGCTGAAAAAGTACGGAATCCGTACCTGAAGTAAGCAATGTAATACCCGAAATTATAACCTCAAATATAGTTCGTTAAACTCCTTCCGTCCGACCTAATTACATAAAATAATAATAAATATAAATTCTTTTATAAAAATATCATTCCCATTTTTAGCCCAACATTAACTCATTTTATTATTATTATTATTATTATTATTATTATTATTATTATTATTATTATTATTATTATTATTATTATTATATATTTTATCTGTACTGACCATCCATATATATAATCTTCATACCTTCTGTTCTAAAATAAGTATGACACCACCTCACTATACTCAGTTTCACCAAAAAAAAAAAAACAAATTCATTTACAAATTATACCCATTTAATTGCAACATTCAAGTACTCTTTCCATTATATATATACAAAATTTTGTACACCTTTCATTCGTTCCATACAGGACCAATTAAATTATTATTATTTGTTTTTCTTTCAAAATTAGTTTAAAGTATTTTCAAATTTAAAATGCTACGATTCATTTAACTTTTGAAAATAAATAAATAAATAAATAAAATAATTATTTTAATAGAACCTCCGTTGCTATGATTAATTTATTAAAAGCATACATTTAGTCATTTGATAACCATAATTTAAACTAATATATATATATATATATATATATATATATATAATAATAATAATGATTCTTTGAATTCAGTCATGTCGCTTGATTCATATACGGGACTCCTATATTAGGACAGACAAGTATTTGGTGCAGACATAAGGTCATATCAAGCAAGAAAGCATTCCATCAAAAACAAAACAAAACTATTAACTTACCATATCCAATTTCCCCACTTCCCTTTGTGCGGCTGAGTTCTCTCCTCTCTTTTTGTTTCCTTCAGTTGATTCGTATAGATATAATGAACCAATTAGGTTTTGGTTTATTTATTAATTAATATGTTTTATTAATACTTTTAATTTTATTAGGATTTAAAATTACACAATTATAAATTAGATCCAATTAATTTAAAAGTCCAAATTAATACAATTCTTTACTTATTATGGTCCACATTAATTAAAGGGTCCTTTACATAAGTATACAACAAATACAAAGTAATTACAAGAAAATTGCATCAACTAAATAATTACAAAAAGAATGTAATTATTACAAAAATAGTACAATTCACATTAAATAAGGAAACCTAAAATCAAGGATAACTAATAATTCAAATTCAAATTCAAATCTTGTCTCTAACAACAATTTCAAATCCATAATTCAAAATTCAAATCAAAATGAGGAAATTAAAAAAAAAATTATGAAGGAGTTATTGTACATCATCCTCCTCCCCGCCTCCTACGCCATACATTATATCGTTCTTCAGTAAATCACATTATGCATGCTTATCTCGCCATGCATGCATGCCATGCATGAGTTGTTATTCTCGAATTTTTTGACTATTTGGTTACCAACAAAAATTAAAATGTTTACCTTTATACTGAAGTTTGGCTACCAACCGCATCACATTTAAAATAAAAATGGTAATCAAATAAAATTGAATTAGTTACTTTATCGAAAAGTTTGGTAACCAATTTGTATGAAGTTTGGTTACCAACCCATCACATTCAAAATAAATAGGTAATCAAATAAAATTGAATTGGTTACCTTATCTAATGTTTGGCTACCAACTACACGACATTGTTGATTACTAACGTATATTTGTTTGATTCTGGGTGGAGGTGGAGAATGAACCAAGTGGAAGTGGGCGACGGAAGGAGGAGAAGGGGGAGGAGGGAGGAGGAGGAGAAAGGGGCGGATGGAAGGGGGGGCGGGGGAAGGTGGTGGGGAGGGAGGAGGGGAGGGGAGGGTGGGAGGAGGAGGGAGGAGGGGAGGCGGGGAGGAGGAGGCGGCGGGAGGAGGGAGAAGGGGTGGGGAGGAGTGGCGGGAGGAGGTGGAGACGGGAGGAGGGTAGGCGGGAGGAGGGGGAGGCGGAGGCGGAGGGGTGGGACAGGAGGAGGAGGAGAAGGAGGCGGAGGTGGAGGGAGGAAGGATAAGAAGAAGGGAAACAGAAATGGAGTGGGAGAAAATCGTGGGAGAAATGGGGAGAAAATTGTGGGAGAGATGGTAATTGTGTGCATAATTAAAGGGATAAGATTGCACTTTTTTTTGTAATTAAATATTGCATATCATTCTTTTTGTAATTATTTTGTTTGTACTCTTTTTATGTAATTATTTTTAAAAATGTAATAGAATATGTAATTGTCCCTTAATTAAATAGAATCTGACCCAAACATAAGAAAAGCCCAATTAACTATTTTTAAATATAGATTTAAATGTTATTATTATTATTATTTATTTTATTTTTTTGGTTTACAAATAGTGATATATAACTTAACTACTAATTACTAATTATGCACCAATTTAATTCTATTTAGACAAATGAATTGAATAATAACGCCAAGTAATAAAATATTAATTCTATGAGTAAAAACATTAAGGAATTAATTTCCCAGATGAATCAATAATTTAACATTATTTTTATCTCATTGAATTGATTACCAATAATTGCCAACAAAAATCACTCATAGTTAATATAATCATTTTCCAAATAATTATATCACATGCCTATTATTATTATTATTATTATTATTATTATTATTATTATTATTATTATTATTATTAAATTCCTATATTCTTATGAGAATCAATAATAATAAATTCATTCATATTCATTTTTCACTAGTTGCTCGCAGTATTTAAGTATATTTTTATCATGTCTACAAATTAGCATTCACTCCGAGTAATAATTACTAATCACAAGTTATAACATCCAAATCTTAATTTAGAACTCATTGTCAAATTTCATCTAAATTCATCCAATAATTGTTTATCAGACAATGCAACAATAAAAATAAGACATAATAAATAATCCCATTCCATAATCAATTCAATGAAAAATAAAAATAAATATTTAAATTAAATCATCATCGGGTTCCATTAAATCCTTAATTAATAAATTAGTTCATAAAAAAGATAAAAATATAAATGGTTTATCGAGAGTCATTCTAAATACAAGATATAAGAGTAAAAGAATGAGAATAAAACTCTGATGAATTTCGCCTCCTTTTCCAACTCTTTCTCTCGCTTCTCGAATTGAACTCTGAAAACTCTTATTCTTTTCTACGTACTATTCTGTCTAAGCCAACTGATAAAAAAATAATAATAATTCTAATTATTAGTCTCCTACTAATATCGGATAACAAAAGTATCCAACCCCCGCACAATAAGTATAAACCAATCAAATGTCTTTAGGAGTCTGAAACCCTTCTAACTTCAATAATCAAACATCAGCTACAATTAGAAATCAAATAATCATTTAAGCTTCAAATTTTACCGAGCAAGTGAGGCACACGCGCCTGCTAAAAAGAGTAAGTGTCGCGGTATCTCCTGCATAGTCAAGCGTTGCGCTTCTCTTCCTTGTGGCGCCGCGGCTCCAACTTCGTTTTTCGTTTCCTCTTGATTCCTTTAGCTAATCTTTGCTCATATGCTCCTCTTGAAGTCAGCTACTTCATTTTCCTTTCGTCAAACATCTTTTATCACTTGTAGCTACATTAAGGCCAAACTTATAATATTTTGTATCATTTACACTAGCATAAGTTGGAATCAATTATCAACATAAAATTAGTAAAATGCAATAAAATAATACTAACAGGGTCGACCATGGGTTTTTAAGGGCTTAAAGCGACAACAAAAAAATAGGCCTTTTGCGAATTGCTATTAAGATATGCATAAAAAAACTAAGAACTTTCCTGAACAAAAGACCATATTTGCTTATTTGCTTTTCAAATGGAAGCAAAAAGCCAAAAAGGTTTGTACGTGTATGTATAATTGTTTACATGTAAATGTGTAGGTGTAATATGAAAAAGGGTCTTCCTGATTCAAAAACTACAAGTCTGCCATTGAGATTTGGGCCTATTTCATTGGGTAAATTTTTGGAACAATTACATTTTCTATTACATTTTTAAAAATTATTACAACAATAGTGCACTCATAAAATATTTACACAATTAATGTATTTTAAGTTTTATTTACAAAATTAGTGCATGCTCTTCCCTTTAATTTAGTTGAGTGTTTTAGTTTAACACTTTCTCTCTCCTCCCTTCTATCCCCCCGACAGCCTACGTGAAGCTCGCATTGAAGTATCATCCTGATAAGAACCAAGGAAATGAGGAGGCTAACAAGAAATTCGCCGAGATTAATAATGATAAATTAATGCTCAAATTTTGATTTTGATTTTTTCATATATTGTCTGGTAATTGAGTTGATTCCTTTTTACGTGAGGAATTTGATTTTGAGATCTGAAGTTTGAATGAAATGGGTGGTTTGAATTTGAGATCTGAAGTTTGAATGAAATTCATTGACCTTATTTCTTTTGCTTTAATTTACAATATATACAAAGTTTGCTTGAATCTTAAAAGAAGGATTGGTAGTACAATATGGACATTACGATTTTTTCATAGTACAGTTGGTAGCCAAACATTCAAACCAAAGTAACCAATACAGTATTATTAGGTTACTAATTTATTTTTAAAAAATCTACTATAGATTTTTTTATTTAATAGTGAAATTGGTAGCCAACACTTTATACAAATTTAACCAATTCAGTTTTATTGGGTTACCAATTAATTAAAAAAAATATATTGTAGATTTTTTTTTCATAATGCAGTTGGTAGCCAAACCTTAATACAAAGGTAACCAATTTAGTTTTATTGGGTTACCATTTAATTATAAAAAATCTATTATAGATTTTTTTTTCATAGTGCAGTTGGTAGCCAAACCTTAATACAAATGTAACCAACAAAAACAAAAATGGTTACCAACAGCACTGAAATTTCTCTTGGTTACTCACAAAAACTAAAATGGTTACCTTTGTATAAATGTTTGGCTACCAACTGCACTAAAATTTATCTTCTTCTCCTTTTAATTTACGGACCGTTGTTGTGGTCAGAATGGATGAGGAGATCGGCGTTAAATGGCGACGAACGCGAATGAGGAGGAGGACGAAAAAAAAGAAGAAGAAGCGGAGGTGTTGAAGCAATAAACTAGTAGCTAAAATGAGGAGATCGACGTCCATGGCGGCTACATCTTCAAGATCTATAGATCTACAACTTCAAGGTGTTGCGGCGGCGACGGCGAAGGAAGAGGACCGCCGCCGAAGGAGGAGGACGAAGAAGAAGAAGAAGAAGAAGAAGAAGAAGAAGATCTACATCTTCAAGGTGTTGAAGCGGCGGCGGCGGCGACGACGGCGGCGAAGGAGGACGAAGGGGAGGAGAGAGGAGGCGGTAAGGGAGAGAAAGAGAATAAGCGGATGAGTGTTTCCCTAAATTAAGGATATTAATATTGTAAATAAATATGAGAAGATTATTATTTTTGTAATTATTTTGGTGATGCACTAATAGTGTAATTACTTATTAAATGTTGTATATTATTGTAAAGGACCCTAAATTTTTTGTAGCCCTTTAAATTTAAACTGACGTGGACTGAGCTCTTTTGTTTGGATATATATATACATAACACAAATACCTCTTGGGAGCCTTAAAAATTTATCAATTTTAGTAGGCCTAAAGCCTGAGCACCTTGGGCTTTAGCCCGGGCTCGGTGCTGAATACTAAAATACCTGAGAATAAGTAAAATAATTAAGTTAAGACTACCAAATTCATAGATATAAAATATACTCATCAAATACCATATGAGGGGCAGCCATTTGGATCATCCAAGCATTCCATATTTTCAGTTCAAGTCATTCAAGTCTTCATCATTTCTTAAGTCATTCATAGTTTAGAAAGAGTTCATAACATTTGTTTTGGTTCGTTATGTGTGTTATTTGTAGTGTTGTTATACTATACGTTGTCATTGTATATTGGGAGACAAGTATCGCTCATTCTAAACACCACCAATAAAGAGAGTATAATTGTGTTAAGTACATAGTACCAAACACTAGTCCTAACAATAACATACTAATTTTTTTTGGATTTCAACTCTGACGTATAACAGATAAGATATATATATATATATATATATATATATATATATATATATATATATATATATATATATATCCATTGTTCGTCAGTTTCATGATATCTCTTTCTGTTTTAGAGACTAAATTTAGAACAATGCTTATGCTTTTCATAGAATTTATGGATATTCTATTCTTATAGTTGAGAGGATTACATAGAGAAAGTTAGTATAAAAATTAAGTCTAAATGTAGATTAATATCTTGAATTTTTAATTATTTTTTTTCCACTTTTGTGATTGTTTTCTTGATTTTTTAATTAGGGGATTAAATTTTTAATTTTGTCCATTTTGAAATTGTCTTCTCAATTTTTCTATTAAGGGATTAAACTTTTAATTTTTTATGATTACGTTTAATTGATAATGTCACGTTAGAAAATTAATGACATGGCATCGATCGTTGACTAAAAATACTTATGTATAATATCGAGTCTTATTTTAACATTTATTCAATTAATTTTTTTGTACCAAAAAGGGTAAATATAAAATCATTATTAATTTTAAAGTATATTATTATTACTATAATTTTAATATAAGACCATTATTAATTTTTAAAGTAAATTTAATGAAAATTTTTTAAAGTAAAATTAATAATGATCTTATATTAAAAAAATAATAATAATATACTTTTAAATTAATAATGGTGTTATATTTACCTTTTTTGGTACAAAAAATTAATTAAATAAATGTTAAAATGAGATTTAATATTACACAAGTATTTTTTAGTCACGTGTCGCTGTCATGTCAACAATTTTATGACGTGACACTATCAATTAGACATAATAAAAAATAAATAAAAGTTTAATCTCCTAATAAAAAAATTGAGAAGACAATCCTAAAGTAAAAAAAAATTAAAATTTTAAGACAGTGAATTTTTTTTTTAAAACTTTAATCCCTTAACAAGACGATCCCAAATGTGGAAAAAAAAAAATTCAGCGTATTAATCCATATTTAGGCCTAAAAGTTGGAAAGAAAATGAATAGGCTAGAGTACAAAAAACAATCTAAGAAAAATTAGTGAAATTTTTATTACAGAAAAATATCAAAGTTTTTGGATCATAGGACCAAATTAAAAAATATGGAAAATAAGGAACCACATGTATTACAATAAATAACTAATCAAGTGATTCAAGTGCATCCCTCCAAAGGCATTCAAGGTCTAAATGTGTATAGAGAGTTTGGGAGAAAGTAAAAGTTGGTGTTTGATTGAATCTTAAGAATCCATCTCTCCTTTTGTATTAAGTAATCATTTGAATAGTTTAGACTCATAAATTTTAATAATTTAGAAACATTCAAAAGAAATTTTGTATCCCAATTTCAAACATTAATATGTATTAAGAGATGAGTTTTTAAAATGCACTAAGATACAATCAAACACCACACCCTACTAACAGTATTTAATTCGATTATAATCGAATTAAGTTATATAAGTCATTTTAAAATTGTACACAAGTATTAAAAAAATAATTGTATAAAATTAAATATACTATCAATTGATTATATTATCCTTGCATTGAAAAAAAATGCTACTCCCTTCGTCCCAAATTAATTGCTCAATTTTGACTTTTTTAAGTCAAATTGACTATTTTTAAAATTAATAATTAAGTATATATAAATATATTTCTAAAGTTATAAAAATTGGGATTAGTAATAAATTGTATATACTTTATTTTGGTTATAATCTCTTCACCTATATTTTAACAAAATAGTAAAAATATTAATTTTAAAATGGTCAATTTGACTTTAAAAAAATCAAACTGAACAATTAATCGGAAAGAATATTTATTAGACAAAAAATAATAAGAATCAAAATTATATTTAATACACTATATATTAAGGAACAGAGGGAGTATGTACTAACTCAATAACCAAAACCCGAATAACTAAATTATACTATTTGATTATTACCAAATAACCAAAATATGAACATATTTTGACCAAACAAAAAATTTCATTTCAAATTTCACACTAAAATTTCAAAACAATAATTAACCACAATCCACAACCATGGTAATTCAATAACTGTAATAATTTCAAATTAACAATGCAATACATAATCCACATGATAAAGTTTATTGAAGTCTAATTAAAAATAGTATATTATTTTTTTTAAACTTTCTAATCCAGTTAATTGATTACCTGAATAATAATAATCTAATTTCCAGTATAATTTCCATAACTGTAACCGAATACCAAATTGTACATCCAAATAACCAAAATAATTCGGTTAAAAATACAATTCAGTTCAGACCCATTTTTTGGTCTGCCCTACACCGACCGAGAACGTAATACCAGACTGTGGATCTGGTATAAATGAACTAACCAGTTCGGTCTTTACCGAATGAACAGAATTACCTACCGACAGAGTCTACGTGATAATCGGTTTTATCGGATTTTTACTATCAGTCATTATGGTAATTTACAGGTTAAAAACAAATATTTGCACACCCCTACTTACCAACAGAGAGTGCGGATTTTCTGTACATGCCTGTACACGAAAATGTAAAAATGTCTGGACTAGTTTGTACCTCATATGTACATATTAACATCTTCCCATTCACTTGGATTCAACAGTTTTGGATGGTTCAAACGTTCAAATGACAGGAGCAAAAAATTAGCAAAGCTGGGAGCATTACTTTGGCCAAATTTATATCTGCGCAATGATCCGACATCTAATGCTTCCAAGATTAAGTCTACAAAATGGATGGTTCCATCTAATAGGGTGCCCTTCCTTTTCAAAACCACAGAAATAACTAAATGCCAATACAAAGCCAATATATAAGATTGATCGTGTCAAAAATGAGTTTCTGAATGACGCAATCGTCAACCCATTTTCAGTTTAGGTAACGTCTACAATTCTTTGAATTACAAAAACATGGAATCTTTTTACCTTCATCCTCATGATTAAAATGATAGTCATATGTTATCTCTTCTCCAGGATATATGTCTCTCTCTGCAAAAAATACAACCTGCACGCATAGTTCGGAAACGTCACATATATTGGATATTTTCCAAAATAAATGATATTTAGCATTTCAGGATAATTAATTTTAGATCCAGTGAAAGGCACAAGTTTGTCATTTATTTTCTCCTAAAATTCTTAAACTTACAAGGAAGGATATGATAAAGATCAAGTTGCTCCGTTAAAAGCCGACTCAAATTTTGACCAAAGGTAAAAACACATTGGTGAAGACCAAAATTTTTCTTTCTTTTAGAAATAACACATCACAAAATTTGTTTTTTTTCTTTTAACAAATAAAGACAACCATGCATTGATGAAGACAACTACCAATTTTAAATCTTCTCTTTCTTAAGAAAACCTGGGAAACAGAGAAAAAGGATTCCACGTTAAAGAATACTTTTACAAAGTGAAAGTCTCAAAATTTTGCTGCAGCAACATAATCACCTCTAGACAAAACAGGGCTATCCAAACAAAAGTAAGTGGTTATTTGCATACCACATCTATTTCTAATGATACTAAACAAGACTACAAGCACAAATATCAGGCTCTAAATTTTGTAACCTGGTGAAAGGAGCTGAAATCTTAGTCTTCTTTTTTATTATTTATTTATTTAGAGGATTTGCCAGTAAACTCAAATGCAAGTTGCAGTCAGAAAATATGAAAACTGGGCCATGGCCATAATCATAGAAGTCAATTTGCCAACCAAAGAAATTGCAACATGTGGATCGACGTTCCTAATTAGTTATCACATTAATACGGAAACTATAGCATTACCTTCTTTTCACACCGGATAGAGATTACTTTCGCAACGCAGTTTGGCTGGCAATGCAAATTGACAACATAGAAGAAGATATGAGATCAAGCAGATGAAATTAAGGAAATTTCAGAAACTCTTGTTTCCAGTTTTAAAGTCAATGAAATCTGAACATTCAATCAAAAATTTCATCAAAATCCTTAATTTATAGCCCCCATCATGTTCCACTTGAAAGTTTATCAAGCTTTCCAAAAATTTAATGGGTAAAAAGGAGTAAGTGGCCAGTTAAACAAACTTTGACAAGGACACAAGGTAATAACATAGTTCAGAGAAGATAAGTTTTAAGAACTAGGCTGTTATTTTGAGGATTAAAAGTAAAATGGGAGGGGTAAAAAAAATCTGAATCCTTTAAAATATCCAAATTTAGAGTATCATCAAGTTATGACATGAAGTTACATCACTGTAAACTTAGCTGGTAATGAAATTGTTTCAAGGAAAAGTGAAATAAATATTTGGAAGAGAGATGATTACCATGCATGAATGGTTAACAAATCGAGCAATTCCACCTTTGCGGGTGGCATCAATGATATTCTCTTTATTTATCCTAAAGAAATAGCATGCACTCTTATACTGCAATTTGCTTCCAGACTGATAATCCCTCTCTCTTTTATCAGCAACATGGAGCCCAACTATCTCACCAACATACTCAACAACCTACCAAAGGGAAAAATTTGTAAGCGAAAAGAAGAAAAATCAGAAAGAAAAAGAGAGGAAAAACTATAACTTGTGTTAACTATAACATGATGGAATCAAACCATTGCACTACGGGAAATGAACTGAGATGTGTAAAGACCAAGACCATGAATGCCCGACTTGTATACTACCAGAGAAGTCCAACCTTTTGACTGCTTATAGCGTGTATACTCTTTCTGCAAGTGAAAGGAAAAGCCATCACATTAGTTCAGTCATAGAAAAGCTATTGAGGATTCCCACACCTCCCACTCTCCCGAGGTGGAGGCAAGTTATGAGAGTATAAAAAATAAAAAACAGAAATATGCGTATGCATTGTCATATGCTTCTTTCACTTTTTTATGCATCAACACTCAACAGCGGTAAAGCAGGAAAACACGATCAGTAACAGACTACTAGATGTAGATTGAACGTGCAAGCATCAAGTTTATTTAAAAAAATTAAAATCCCATCCTAATATTCTCAAGACTCAAGAACCCCCAAGTGACTTCAACATACCCGACAATCGTACTCAACATCGGAAGCAGGCAGTTTCTGAAGCCCTTTTGTGCATGATTTTTGTTTATTAATATGAAGCCAAGCGTTTAACTGCTCATGTGGAACAAGACATCCGCCAACACCATCGGACTGATTAGGAATAGTGTGACGAAATCCGTCCCGTTTACGACCCTTGTAACCCTGATTAGAAAGGCAAAATAAAGAATTAGAATACACAAACATAGAATTCTGGGGTATGAACACAACTTCAATTCATAAATGTAAGACCTCAGTTCGAGCACATTTTAATTCCTTTTGTTCAGGATGATCAGTAACTGCATTGGCAGGATCAGTATCAGAGTTACACTGGTGGTGTGTTGCATGAAGCTCACATCTTCCGTAAAAACCAACATTTTCGTTGTCAACCCCTTCAACCTCACTTTGCAGCAAACCCTGCAACAAGTATAGTTAAGAAGCGAGCAGGACACCAAGAGAAAACATCAATCCTTTCACAGGAGTTACTACTTTTACTTCGACGCTTGGCAAATTTCTTTCATACTGTCAGAATTGGTGTTTGAGGATTAACTGATCTTTGTCATAATGCCTACACAAGGAACTGCTTCGGAATTATCAAGAATTGGTCAGGCCGAGTCTAACCTCAGTTTATGATTTGAATCAGGAGAAACAAGTTCAAGTATGATAAAATCCATGTTTTCGGCATTATTTTCAGCCTCAGTTGACCTGTTCTTCGGTTAATTAAATTTATTTGTAAGGCTGAGAATTAGCTTGATCGGACATATTCCTGTATTTGACTAATTGGGTATACCAAGATATTTAAAATGTAGAATGCAACATTCGGAAGAATCTTGCTAGTTGCTATGGTAAAGCTACTATACAGCATTCATTCACCTACAAGAACTCAATTTGACTTGGATATTCAAGAACTCAATTTGACTTGGATATTCAGTAAGATGAGGATAAATGAAACACTTTCATGATGTCGATCTAGAAAGATAGGATAAATGTAGCACTTTCATCTGGTTCACCTTCCAGAAGATTGTTAAAAATATAGCATTGCTATGGTAACGAGTACATATACCATAATCTTAACAAGTAGAACGAAGAACTTGGGAAGTCTAAATAAGAGCAATATTCAGTGTTCTAAAAGTCGGTCTAGTCGGCCGACTAGTCGGCGACTAGGTCGGGGTCGGAGACTCGCCGAGTCGACCAGGCCCTAGTCCTTTGATTTAGTCGATGGCCGACTTAGTCGGGACCAAGTCGGCGACTAGTCGGTAAAGTCGGGGCAAATCGGTAAAAATCGACACATCAGGGTAATTTATGAATTTTTTTATAATATTAAAATTTAAACCCTACCTCCCTCTGCCGACTGCTGCTTCTTCTTCGGAAAAAACTTCGACCGACGACGACCGGATCTTCTCCCTTTGCCGACGCCGACTGCCGACTAAGTCGACTGGATCTTCGACCGACCGACGACTGAATCTTCTTCTGCGACGACGACGACTCTTCGACCGCCGACGCCGATCGTTGTTGCTCTTCACGACGACGATCACGATGCATTATTCTTTCCTCGACGACGATCGCTGCTACTCTTCGATCATTCTTGCTCATCTTCGACTGTTGCGATCAAAGCGTGTCTTTCTGCTTGTCTCTCTCTGTATTTGTTTCTCAATTTTTTTTTTTTAAACAGTTTACATTACAAATACTGATATAAGACTTATAACTTATAAGGCATACTGATATAAGGCTTAACAGTTTACAAATACAAATAGTCAAATACTGATTATTTTTTTTTGTTTTAGTTAATTAGTTCCTTAGTGGGCATTAAAGAAAAGGTTGAAAAAATTAAATTAGTTAATTTTTTTAGTTAATTGCAATATTTTATTTTAAATTTTAAATTTTTTCAACTTCAGTTATAAATTAATTAAAATCTGACTATGGGGTTTGGAGAAATGACCGATATTATATTTTTATGCATAGGTATAATATCACTATCAATGGCTCAATCACCATCTTTGTCTTCGGCAGCCTCTAATACTTCTGAGTGTTCAGTATTAAAAAGAGCTTCAGATGATATTGGATGGGAATATGGCTTCCTTGTAAATCCTAACAACAAGGATCGTTAGAGATGCAAATTGTGTGACAAAGAGTATGGTGGAGGAGTTTATAGATTGAAACAACACATAACAAATATCAAGGGAAATGTAGCATCATGCCCCAAGTCAACCAAGGAAGATAAAGAAAAGTGTAAGATGGCACTTGACAAGGCAGCAACTAAAAAGAGAGACAAGAGGATAGATGACGTGAATGTTAGAGCGGTGGTGGAAGTGGAGGCAATTCCAGAAGGAAATGAAGACGAAGAAGTTGAAGATTTAGGGTCAAGGAAGAGGCTCCATTATCTTGGTCCCATGGATAGATATGCAAGGGCCATCAATCCGGATTTGAGTACAAGTAAGAAGATGCGACAACAAAACATGAATGATGCACTTTGGAAAGAAAGAACTCATGATGTGAATAGGTACTTGGCTCGATGGATGTATGAAGCCGGTATTCCATTTCATGCTATTGACAATGATAGCTTTAAACGGTTTGTTGAGACGGTGGGTATATTTGGCCAAGGCTTCCAACCACCAAGTCAATACCAATTAAGGGAGTCGTTATTGAAGGAGGAGGTGGAGAGAACCAAACAATCACTCAAGAAACAAGAAGAAGAGTGGGCTTCAACGGGATGCTCTATCATGACCGATGCTTAGACCGACCGAAAAAGAAGCATCATGAATTTATGTGTTAATTGTAGGACTGGGACTTGTTTTCTTTCTTCTAAGGAAGATTCGGAGGTGTCGCACACGGCTGAATATATATTTGGCTATGTTGACAAGTGCATTGATGAAGTTGGGGCGCAAAATGTAATCCAAGTAGTCACGGACAATGCCTCTCATAATATGGCAGCGGCGACATTGTTGAAGGCCAAGAGACCACACATGTTTTGGACCTCATGTGCAACCCACACAATAAACCTCATGCTTGAAGGGATTGGAAAACAACAAAAGTTCAAAGACTATTGAAAGGGCAAAGAAGTTCACTATATTTATTTATGGTCATCATAGAACATTGGCATTGATGAGAAAACATACAAAAAAGAGAGACATAGTGAGACCGGGTGTTACTAGATTTGCAACCGTCTTCTTGACAATGCAAAGTATGATGGAGAAGAAACAAGAGTTGAAGATGATGTGTACTACCAATGAATGGGGAGCTCTTCCATGGGTGAAGACCGCAAAGGGGAAAGCCGCATTTGCTACGGTGATGAGTACGGCGTTTTGGAATAGTGTAACTCTTTGCTTGAAAGTGTTTGCTCCATTAGTGATGGTTCTTCGTCTTGTTGATGGGGATTGGAAGCCCCCATTGGGTTTTGTGTATGGAGAGCTCAAGAAAGCGAAAGAAGATATCAAAGAGGCATACAAACAAAATGAGGGTAACTACCGGCCAATATTACAAGTCATTGACACAAAAAGCTTAGGTCGGCTTGATAGTCCATTGCATTTGACGGCTTACTTTTTGAATCCATTTTACCTCTTCAAGGATCCTACCATGAAAGATAATCCAATTATCATGGATGGTGTTTTTACTTGTGTTGAATCTTTCTTCCCCGATGATTTTGAAGTTGAAAATGAGGTTATCAATAAAGAGTTGTTGAAGTACAAGAACAAAAAGGGTGGATTTGGTAGACCATTGGCCGTAAAGGGATGTGAGGAGAACAATGACACTTATGATCCGGATAACTTAGTAATTACTTTTCTAGTTTTCTTTTCTTAGTAACTTAGGTTTTTTTTCCCAATCAAGTAACTTATAGTTAGTACTAAATTACTCATTGAATTGTGCTTCTTTCATGATTAGTTGGATGGTGGTCTAACTATGGCAATCATACACTCAACTTGAAAAAAATGGCCATTAGAATTCTCTCTTTGACTTCGAGTTCATCCGGGTGTGAGAGAAATTGGAGCACTTTTGAGGGAGTAAGTACATATTCCCTCTCTTTATTATATGTTGTAATTTTTTAATAAGGGTATTAGAATTATTAACTTGAGAATTTTCTTTAATGTATAGATACATACAAAGAAAAGGAATAGACTTGATGCAACAAGGTTGAACAACCTAGTGTATGTCCAATTCAATGCCAAACTTGTCAACAAGAAAAGAAGGGTAAAGGAGAAGGATGTCTTAATTACTAGTGAAACAACAAATGCACAATGATGGATTGTTGAAGGTGGTGACGATGAAGTTGAGCCGGGTTCGGGACTTACATGGGATATGGTTGGGGAAGCTATGGGAGCGGATGAGGTCCTTCTACCTAGAAGAAGTGGTAGAAATGTGCGAGAACTAGATGAAGACGAGTTTGTGTCAGAAAATAATGACAACGAAGAGGAAGATGAGAATTATGAGTTCGAGTCCGATGGAGATCAAGTCTTGGAGGGTTATGGAGAAGAGGAGGAGTGATTTACTATTGATTTTGTGCTACTTAGTTTCATTTGGTTAATTTGTTTTCATGTTTTGAACTTAGAGCGTCAAACTATTTGGTTTTAGTTAGTTTCCATGTTTGAATTTGATGATTTGTGTTACTTATGTTATTCTACTTATTCAAAACTTATGAAGGAGGAATGATAATATATATATTTTTTTAAACCCTAGTCGCTAGTCGGTAGCCAACCGACATGGGACCGACTAGCGACTTTTAGAACACTGGCAATATTAATATCTTAAGTTCTTAACTAACAAAATGTGAGCTTAGCTACACATCTAAACAGCAACAAATTGAGTACCAAATGAAATTAGGAAAGAACAAAAGATGATATTCAAGATGGAGACAGTTTTATAGGACAAGGAACATTAGGAAGTAGAACCTTCTGGTGGGCGCACCAAGGATGAAACTGAATAGAGCAACCCAAAACTCTGCATCGTATGCAAGAACCACCCGAACGGTAACAAATTGAACAAACCTGAAAAAGAGGATAATGTGAAAAAACAGTATTTAATAAATTAAAACCAAATTTGACAAGCTCCAATTCATAAAGTTTCAACCCATGATTCATTAAGGGATACCGAGTTTCAAGTTTCAATTCTTACCACATTTATTTTAGGACGAGAAGCACCAGATACATCAAAAGCACTCATGGTATTGACATTTGGGCATCGTGTTCCTGGTGTCCAAAGCCCACATACCATATGAACCCATTGCTTAACAGTCGAGTCAAGAACTCCTGCTGTTATGCTGTTGTATACCAGCGAATTACTTGGACCACAAGCTGAACTCTTCACAGAGTCCATTTGCTCCTGCAGACCCATTTTCCACCCAGCTACTGGAGCTGACTTGATATGTGCAGGTCTGAAAACAGGAAGTGAATCGCTCTCAAGTCTAAAGCTTGAGGAAGTAGACGCGTTCAGCTGACCCTCCAAAATGTCAGTATAAGAAAATTGGTTCTTAGGGAGAGAGTCTGTTACAAAATTCCAAGCTTTCAAGAGGCCTTTGACAATGTTTTGACTCTGAAGAGCCAGCGTCATGGCTCCACCTCCATACCCACATAGAACGCAAACCTAGATGCCAAAAAAACGCAATGACTGATATATTAGATGCATCAGATGGAAAAAATAAACAGTATTTTGACTGTATACAATGGGCTGATCAAATTGAAAATTACTGAACAGTATAGAATTACCCATAGTATATTCATAAGGTGATTTCATTCCGATAATTATGTCACAAATAATTGAGGAACCTTAGCCATACAAATATCACTTCATCAAGACCAGAAAAGCTATCTTGTATTACTTGCTCAAGCTATAAAAGTCATTTTCCAATATCTGTGCCATATTCTATAGTAAATTAGTAAAAATCTTAATTTATGCCATCACATTATAGATATTTCGTTACTTTATATTGGATACTCCAAAATGGTTGATTGACAGGTTTTACTGCATGTGCATTTCAGAGTTAAAAGACAAAATGAAGTAAAAGTTCAAAAAAAATAAAAAATTAGACATCTTTAGATATTCAACTCATGTTTATAATCTAACCTCCACTTAGCTTTAAACATTAACACATTAACAGCATATGTGGTTTCTTAGAAAACATCATATAAGTATATAGCAATACAATTGCAGAATAATAGTTCTCTAATCTCAACTACTCCCAAAGGTATTGTGTTTATAGGATAAATTGCATCATTACACTAGTTTAGTTAGTCTTAAAGTATGTACAAATTGACATGGTTTCCTCACATGTTATTTATACTCATCAATTGGTTAGTTGTGTGATATTCAGAAATACACATTTATTTTATTTAAAGCAGTTGTTATGCACAAAAGACATGAAAACCATGAGGATTGGGGTTCCTTGGTAGAAAGATGGTAGTATGATAATTTCTAATAATTGTTGAATCCAACGTTAATGTCATTTTTTCTTTTTGTAAGCTTATTCGGTCATAAGGAAAACAAAAAAAATTGCATGTATGATATCATTGCAAGGTTAATAACTAAGCACTAATTATTCAGTTTAGCAGTTTGAAAAAGAAAGTTTTGAAGCAGTTTAAGATATAATAAATGACAGAATGCATGCCTCAAACTCAAAGGAGTCCGGTTTAAAAAGACTGCCTTTTCATATCCATGGAATCTAGTTACTTTAAATCGTAAAAGTGAAGTGATGAAAAAATTATCCTCGTCTTATAGACACCATCTATTCAACTATTCACTCCTTTCCCATTTAAGAGGTTCCTTCTTTCATTTTGTAATGAAGAGCCATTTTAGAAAGTTAAGCCAAAAAAAATCTAATGAACATTTAAAACCTAGCATATATTACGTTAATTAAAATAATTCACCTAACTCCTTGGACAACATGTAGACGTGATAATAATACTCATCTGACTGAAAGATATTATACAGTATAATACCACATCTCAGAAGAGCGTGATAGTAGCACCCTCAACTGCAAAACTTGGCCGAGATGACCAAATTAATGTTTTGTCAACCACAGCATGTTTGTTTGCACTTACAAATATCAATATCTCCAAAGGTATATATATATATATCACATAAGATTTACATAGAAATCATACATTACAAAACATAGTAACAATAAGAAAGGCATAATGAAAAACAGCTATATTTATTAAGACAATCATTTTACTTGGTACTTACATTAACACAGAAGATTTACATAGAAATCATACATTACAAAACATAGTAACACTAAGATAGGCATAATGCAAAAACAACTATATTTACTAAGATAATAATCATTTTACTTGGTACTTACATTATTTTTGGAACCTGTCCTGCATGGTCTGCAATACCAATGAGCTTTGGGTACTTTGGCAACACCGTAGCAAGCCTGATGCACCTATTTTATGAAAAAATACTACAGTCTTAATGTGCCTAAGGAGAACTTAAGACTAGCATGATCCAATTTAGTGCATACCCTAATTAAGCATTGGTTGCACTCTAACAAGCAATTAACTTCATCTTTGTTTGAACTTCCACAAACACAGCAGTGTGCATGCAAATCCAAAATTGATTGGCACCTCAATTCCCCAGCGACTCTGAACCATAAACCATTATGATTAGTCTTTTGAATCAAACTACTGTAGCTCATCTATGGTGACTAAAATATGTGACAAAAAGTACAAATAAATAATATAAATGACTTGCTTACTTGTTATCACTGTATACATCACTACCATGACCTTCATAACTTTCTGCTTTCCCCATATATCTGCATTGTGTAGGTACTGCAGAGTTTGATTCTTTCACAACAGAACTCTCTCCACAATTTGGATCCTTCCCTAAGCATGAGAAACAACAATGATGTGAAACTACTGCAGATCAGAACTCATAAGAGATCAAGGATAAGAACTATCCCTAAACAAGGTATAGTTAACATATTCTCCCTTTGTCCTAGTTTGAGTGTCATGGTTCAAAACTATGTTTGTGGTATGAATTTTAAGCATTCAAAAAACACATTTAGAAGTATATTTTGTAATATAATTTTTTTTAGAATCTCCTTAGCATCTGAAGTGCAATTTTAAGTAAAGAGATGTGAATAATATTTAATTGTAAATTTGTGCCACAAACATGGTTTTGAATTACTGCACTCAAACTGGAACAGAGAAAGAATTGCTTTTCTAAGAGCAAAATGTAGTATTCTTTCATCGAGTTTTACCAACTGAAGCAAAAATATGTAATACATAGTTCGACATCATTTAAAGAACCAATGAGTAGTCAGTGTGTTGCATAGTCTACTACTTCACCTGGCTAACTATGTAACACCAGCATTGGGCAAGGCACCCACCTAAGAAATCTAAGAATTACTCAAAGTTAGATTTAACTTCTCTTTAGTTTGACATGGTATCGAAACTGGTTAATTAGTGACTCAGGACGTGTAGGACACTTCTCCTTCATTTGTATGTTGCCTAACAATTTTTTTTTATGTTGTTGACTAAAACTTTTGGAAGACAATTATTTCTCGAGCATGTCTTAGTAGTACTAGACCTTTTACAAAGACGGGGGTATGACCATTATGGTTCCGAGTACTAGCAAACACATTAAACATAAAAACCAAGTATAAATATAACTAAATTGTTTCTTATTGCATAAGCATGATTACAACTCTGCTTTATGATTTACTTACAAGGGGGATCCCCTTATATAAGCATTAGTAAGCTAAGCCATGAATACTATTAGACAATGTTGTCAAATGACACTCGAGCATAGCGAACTGGCCATCAAGTTCCTTGTGGTACCTGTAGTAGCCTACTTTGATGAGACATCCTGCTCTATTGACGTTCTAAAGTTGCCGAGGCTGTTGCCTTATCTAAAGTGTTACTACATTTAAATCATCATCTATAAAAGGGTCTACTAATTTTGAGTAGAGGGCATTTCACCCAGATAGTTTTTACTGCTTACATTAAAGAACAAGGAGCTCTATTCTACATTATTTATATGTGAAGAATTTTAGAGAGAGAGTAGGTATTAGGATTTTGAGAAATCTCACAAGCATGAGAGAATATCACTGATAAAAACTCGAGGTTGCTCACCTGCATTTCTTTTTTGCCTTTTTTCTTTTTGGGTATGACAACTAAGATGACATCAAGAGCTAACCTTAATACTAAGATATTAATAATTGCTTTATTAAATCATGTTGGTAAGACATTACAGAACATCTTAAAAAGTAGGAAGGAAAATGTGATATTGAAGAGCATAGAATAAGTGATGTGTGCTTTCTTTGCTGACTGCATTTGGAGGTTTATAAGCATTAGATAATTGCAAACTCTTGTGATCTGAATGATCACTTATGTTATTTTGTTAAAGCATGATATAAATTGTTGGGTCCTCTCTTAGAGCTTGAGCTTTTAGAGGCCAGCTGCTCTGGTTATTCAAGGTCCTGCGTTCAAATCTTCCAAAGGTTTTGGATTCAAATCTTCCCACTCACAATGCGGACCCTCTTACGATGTTAGTGCTATTGCACTTGGTAATTTCGCACTATGATGAACATTCTTTTGTCTATCCACATCCAAGCGAGGGTTTGCATGTGAGAGTGAGCTTTAAAGCATGGTTGGACTTTCTCTCAAACCGCTTAAGATTTAGTGCAGTTGGCAACTTATAATTATTGACACTTTTTTTTTTCAATTGTCTATGTTGTTTACATTAATTTTGTTCTTTGTTTAGCATTATTAATCTTTATTATGATGATAAAGATATTACTTGAATTTAAATTATATGGAATATAATAACAATTTCATTTATTTGTAATTGAAAATTAGTGCCTCATTCACTTGGGTTTTGGCCTTTTTTTATGCCTGTCATAGTTATCCATTATAAGATTTTTAGTGCCTTAAGAGCACATTTTATCACTAAATACACTTTTAAGTGAAACTTGTACAGAATTGTTTTTTTGTAGAGGAAATAAAACAAAAGTATGCAATAATAACCAAACTAATAAACACACACACACACACAAATATATGTTTGTGTTTGTTTGTATATATATGTTTATTCACAATTTCACACGCATAGTATACATTGCTTAATTATTAGCCAGTTTAGTTAAGGTGTAGCTTCCATGACTACCAAGGGTGCTTGCAAGATGGCTTAAGCTAGAACGGTAATTCCTAAACCACACTCATGGTAAATATGTATTTCTCTTTAAATGCAGAAGGGAATCTAATGCTTCTAAATTATACCTTTAGTTGAAAGCTCATAAAGGCTGCGCTTGCGAACTTCCCTGCTCTTTGGCTTTGACCGGCTAATGGGACAATTGTTGTGATTAGTACGATTTTGCTGACATCTGTCTTGTCTTTCCTCGTCCAACATATATGATGCATCGTCATGCTTATTACCTACTGGGAAGCATACCGAATCTGCTTTCCTCTCAGAATTATCAGCATTCAATTTGCTACAGACTGCAGCATCTCCATCTGCTTTCTCTCTCTCTTTCTTAAATTTATCATCTGATCCATTGCTTACTCTATTTTTTCTCTTTTTCAACTCCTTGGCTGAACTCAAATTCAACTTGCTATTGTAACCTAGTGTAGTTCTTCTAGCAGTTTTAAGAATATTCCTAATAGAAAGGATTTTTGCAGGTTTTGAAGCGTCACAACTAGAAATAACCCCATATTTCCCACATACTACAGGTCTTGCTTTCCTTTTACAAACATTTACCTGATGACTGGAAGAAGTTATCACCCAATCTGCTGAATTGCACTGCACACTCAATTCAGCGTCAGTAAATTTTGGTTCCTGTACCCAGCCCTCCTTGCCAATGGGAGCAGGCCTATCTGATCTTAACATTTTGCCATGTGAAGCTTCACGGGTTTCAAGACAATCATCATTAGTCCTCAATTGTGTCTGCAAACCATCTATCACCTCTCTGTCATCATAAAGCCTGTGCCAATCTCTTTCGCAGGAGCTGGTTCTGGATGAAGACAATGGAGGCCTTCTGCACTTGCAAGTAGTTCCACTAGAACAAGCACAATTAGGGAATCTTCCGTGGTCAGGCCGAAGCAGATCTAAAGAACCATACTGCTGCTCAAAACTGCTAACACACCTCTGACATTCATCATGAGCTGGTGAAGCCCCAGACGGATGAAATGATTCATCTAGCATTTTCCATTTCTCTACTTTTTTTCTCTTATCACTTTTTGAGTCTCCCTCACAGTTCTGCAAATAATTGGGCTTCTCATGATCAGTGGGTTCAGTATTGATTTGATTTCGTTTTCTATGCAATCTTAATGAATCTCTGAGCCTAAGCTCGTCAATGAGACTACGAGATGACTGATTAGGAGATGCCTTCAATGATCCTTTATCCATCGAGTTGATTCCACAAGCAAAACCATCATAGTTGGAACTTCTTTCACTGTCAAGTGCATCATCAGATGACAAAATGTCAATCCCTGAACCTTCATCCACTACAAGATTGCTTGTGGATCTAGTATCCTGCGCATCAACAGTACAAGATTCCCTATTATCAACTCCAACTGATGCCCGAGTAATAGCAGGGGCAGAACATCCAGAAGAAATATTAGACAATTCCTGATCCTTCACGGACTCAGCATCTTGAGCAGATCTGTCAAAGCATTTAGCAGCAGCAACTCGCTCGCTGAAATTGCCATCGAATGAATTGGCTGGTTGATCTTTATATGTCGCATTGCACATCCGTGTCATTTTGTTTGGCACATCTCTCCACTGAAATGCATGACATACCACTCTTTTCGATTCTTGCTTTTTCAGTTCATCACTTTGACCTACAGAAATAACTTTGTCATTTGGGAAATTGCTAACTCCATCAAAATTTGATGCAAATGACATTGAAGCTCGGCTTCCATGACTCTCGACTTGTTCTCTAAAGGCAGTCGTACGGGATGTTCCGAGTTTGAAGTCACAATCTTTGCTTGAACCACTAGTGTGAACAGCACAGCAGCACTTCCCTGAGAAATATTCATATGGTACTCTTTGACAGCATTTTCCGGTGCCACTTGATGGGGAACTGGTCATTTCACTTCTACCAAGTCTGCAAAGTAGAAAATTTGAGAAAAAGATAGGCTAAAAGTTTACACAGAAAATAGAGCACAAGATTGCATTGCCATCAAGTGTAAAGATAACACATGTACACAATGCTACCAGAGGTTGCCAAGTTGGTGCACTAAAGACGCATCATTCTAAGAAAAAGTCAAACTAACAGAAAGATATGACATAGAAGCAGGGAACAGAAATCAGGAAACTAAAAAAAAGAAGGATAAAAACAGACACAGCTTTCCAAAACGGAGTATGTGATAGTAGAGAGGTGCATTCGACGAGGGTCATCTTTTTTTCTTTTCAGCCGAACACATTCAAGAATAATAAAATGTGTCTTCTCAGTTAAAAAGTAGAGGCTTGATACCATGCTAGATCATCCAAACTAAAACCATTTGGTGATGGGTGGATAGTCCAATCATATATACTATACTAGCTTGGGTGACTATCAATGTGGAACAAATCTCTCACACTTACCATTGTAGACCAATAATTTCAAGGACTAGACGATTGCTGAAATAATCAAGAAAACTGTAAGGCTCCGTTAATTCAAAGTTGTTGAAACAAGACAAATAAGCTGACAAACTGTTGAGTAATCTGGATTCTAAAAAAAAGCAACTCTTCCACTACTTTTTCAAATTTGCAGTTATTGGATTGTTTGGACCAAATAAGCGAATCAAAAATCCGTTAGTCAAATTTCTGCTTAAAAATCAATAATTATTTCCAAAAGGTGAATCCAAACATCCTCATAAAAGCCCAGACTCCAATTTTTTTCTTCCCATGCACTCTCTAGAGAATGTTTATGGTAGTCAAAGTTAGGTATGAACTATTTCTAAAATTGATATGCAAACTGAGTACTAGATGGACTCGATGAAATAACAACGAGCTCCATGTTGCTGGAAACCGTCCATAAGAAGCATCATCTTACAACTTGCAGCAGCAGCTTTTCCAGCTTATGACCTTTTAGCGGCCACCGTAATTGCATAATATATACTACCTTGTCCAATGAATTTTTCCTTTAAACAGGTGCTGAAGACAAAACTTTGAAAGGCGTTATTAAGAGACCAGGTTTTAATTTTTTCTACTTTCTATTTTTGATAAGTACGCGGTTTCATAAAAACAAAAATTAGCAGCTGCTCCGTAGATCACGTACCTCTCATTGGCCTTTAGTACATCAAGCTACAGACATCATTCAATTTTTTTTATTTTATTTTTTATGAAGTAAAATTTATTCCAACAGCGTCAACATTCAGAATAGTTTCTTTCTCTCTCTTTTGCATCTTTCAATTTCCATTTTGAGTTCCCAATCCACCTCAGTCCATGGAGCTCCTTTGCTGTTTTCTTCATAGTAAATTTTCCATGATTAGCTCCTTTTTCATGACCTTTGCTCCTGACCCTTTCTACGAGAAAATTATAAACAACTTGTGTTTGAGGCTCCATCCCTTCCCCAAAACATAAATGCATGAGCCCGACTGAGAACAGAGAAGAGAATGGGTGCACTTATAAGACCTTAATTTGAACTTGCTTTCACTCGATATAAACTCAAAGATAGCATATGATATTCTAAACTGTTCAGAGATTTCTTGCGCCCCAAAAAATATTTAGTTAAATTCAGGAACATTCTACAGCGAACAAGCAATAAATATTGCTTTGTTTCACAAATGTTTTAAATTAAATTATGCAACAAAACACTCCTTATATTAATTAATTTTGGACAAGTCCAGATGTCGGTTCACAAGCAAAGACACTGCAGAGTAGTAAAGTAGGAAGCATCTGAAGTCACCTTAGAGAAGGCTGCTCATCCAAGTGAGAATCACACAGGATCTGGCACCGTGTTTCACTATTGGAATGCAATTGTGTTCCTTGTGAGATCACTGAGAAATCACGCCATTTATTTAAATCTAGACGGGCACAGAATTAACAACAATGTTACAACAGCCAACAGGGATACAAGAAATTCAGGAGCAATAAATACGTGTGTGTGTGTGTGATCATTTCATTGCAAATGAAACAAGTGAAGCATCTACCTGCAACTGGAGCTAATTTTTCATTATCACCACCCATCCAAAGTGTAGCACCAGAGTTGAGTGATGTCTTGGAAACTTCAGGAGCATCAAGTCTATGGGAAAGATTGATTCCACGTCTACATTCTACTTTAGTTGAAGGATCTACAACAGAACCAAGCATTTTGTCACCAAAGCAGTAGTCAGATCTTCTTTCATCCTGGTTTGTTAGCAGGGAAGCCATGCCATGGTCTTGATTAGACATTTTCAGGATATGCCCCAAGGTAAGCATTCTCAAATTCTCATTCAGCAAATGCGGGCTTGCACCAATGCCTTCTTTAGTTGACAATGTTGGGGTTACATTTGGAACAGAAAATGAAGTTGTTCGAGACAACCCTAACGACACTGCTTGCGAAGGAAAAGTTAGTCCAGAATCCATGGGTAAACTGGAAGATCTAAGAGAATCATGATCAGAATTTCCATTGTGCTGAGGGCGAGATACAGATCCAGAATAGTTGAAGGGGTTCCTGACATCAGATGAATTACCTGGTACATTAGGGAGCTGGAAAGGATGAGAAATCTTGTCAAGAACGGATGAACAAGTGTAACGACCAATTTCACTATATCCATCAGAATTGCTCAAAGTTCCCTTGTATTTTGAATGAAATCCAATGTCTGATTGTGTTGCAACATGTTCACAGTCAACTGTACATCCCACTCCTTTACCTTTCATCAAGTCTTTGTGAATCCCATATTCATTAACACTAAACTGAGTCCCCACTCCATTACCTCTATTCAACAAGAAACTAATTGTGTCATCGTTGCCAATATGAGATTCACCAAGTACTCTTCCAGTTAAAATGCAACTACTACTGACCGCAATATTAGTAGCTTTATATTGCATTTTCCCTTCAGAAGAATTTTTAACATCTGAAAGTAGTGTTGGAATAAATGAACATCTATATGCATCACCTTTAAATTCTTCTCTTTGTCCAGTATTTGCCGCACTATAAACTCCACATGCACGATTCCCAAGGCTCAAATTGCTTTGTTCTCTTCTTCTATTGGATGTAGTATCAGCAGCAAAATTAAGATATTGCATGTACTCCTCCATAGCTCTGGAATTTCCTGCTCCATTAGAACCTGGAATAAACATTCAAACAGTCGTTTGCAAAACATATATGGGATGGGGGGTCAGGAGCAGGTTTGCATGTCGATTGATATTTTATATGGTATAAATGATGAGCTTAGAGTAAATATTGTTCAACTCACTGTTATGAATCGGCTGCCCTGGCAAAAGTGTTTTCTGGAGATGGTCATGTTTCTCAATTAGATGAGATTTAGGTGAAGGTAGAACAGGGTTTCCCAAAGTTTGATTCTGCTGAGATGGTTGCCCAAGTCTTAACTCAATGTTGGAAAGAACTGCAGCTCTGTCCACAATATCACCCTCCTTCAAATTGCTGAATCTGACGACATTAGAAAACTTTTCAGGGGGTTTAAAATTCTGCAAATTTGGGAAGGAAATAAATGAATTTTCGCTCTTGGAGATTGAATCTACGTAAGATGAAATGGACTGGGGACCAGTATCTGGGCTTCCTTTACCAACTAACTTTGACATTGTTGAACTCCCAGATAAAGGGAAATTCATAATCTGGTTCTCTGCTATTGCATGGACAGTATTCCCTGAAGTCCCAACAATGCCATTAAGAAAGTTCCAACCATCCTGAGCATTCATTTGCATAATTCCATTATGTAGCACCCCGTTATCCAGTTTTTGACCTTTAATAGAGGTATTCGAAAATGAGATGTTCCATGGATGAACAGTCTCTACTAAATCTCCAGAGCGCCCAACCGAGTTAGACAAGTCGGAACTTCTGGTAATGTCAGGCATAGTAGAAGTGCAGTTCACCAATCCAGCAGCTGCTGAGAATCCTTCAGGCCAGTCCCATCCACTATGATCTTCTGGAACCCTAATCTAAAGCATGATAAAAACATCACCACCGAGTGTCTTGGTGCTTCAAAACATGCCAATAAGAAATAAAATGTTCAATTAAAGATAACACAAGTACAAAGTTGGTGGAAAACAATGGCAACAATAACACAGTACAAATAATTTCGACACATGAATTTTCATGTAATCCATATTATTTTCTGTGTATACAAATGTCTCCACGAGACATGCGTATACTCACGCTATCATATGATAGAAAAAGAAAGTATTGAGGGCAAGAATTTGGTATATACTTATCAAAAAAGTTACAGAGGAAGGAATTGGTATGCATTACATGGAATATAATTTATTTATTTATTTCACCGTTCTTTACTTGCAGGTAATGTTACGGAACATGTGCCAACACACCTGTTACCCGCACACTCTCATACATATATCCTAGTTGGAGTCAGGAAGCTGAAGTAGCAGCTAGGGTGCAAGAAATAAAAACATGCAGCCATTGAACCCCTTTGTCCCTTGTGTGAGAGGGTGGTGATACTAAACTGAGTCTACTGAGTACTGACTATATGTATTGGCGCATATGCAAAGAATCTATGATCACATGGAATCCAGCAAGGGTGTGTGAGGGACAAGCTTTGGTGTAAAAGTGATGATCGGCTCATCTAGAGATTATTCAAGATCAACTCTTAAGACATTCAAGATCAACTCTTAAGAAAATAATACAAGCTTTGATTATATTTTCCAGATCTTTTGCATATTAATTTAGTATCTTAAAGAAGAAGAAAAATATAAGTTAATCGAACTTGTCCGGAGGGCTTGTAAGATAAAAGGGGCAAGCTTGATCTTCAATGTATAGCTAATTAAAGAAACAAGTAGGTTCGAGTCAGTGACAACCCCAAACCTGGAGAGGGTATGAAATACATATCCAACATGTTCCCTTAGTTATGCACCTAGCAAGCATATCTAAAAATCAAGTTTATCATAGAATTGAGAATTGACTTCTCAATATTTTTCTTTGTTGCATGATTGTTTTTGGAAACATCATCCCTAAGAAATTTAAGAAGCATGTAAAGGCACTGATATTAGCCTCGTTACCTCTGATTCAAGAGGCTAGACAAATACGGTTCTTGAACAGATACACGGCCCAACACAAATGCCAAGTCCATATAACATAGCACACAAAATGAAAAGAAGTTTTCTACTGGAGCATTTAGTTTTCAGGTATCTCCATAAAACAGAAATTGAATACTTAATGTACAACTTACCCCAAACTTATGAAAGTAGACCTTTCGCCACTGAGCTATGGTCTCACCATTGTCCATGCGAACAACATCCCCAGGATTAACACCTCGTAAACCTGAATGCTGAAAAACAATTGCAATTAGAACAGTTCAGAAACAAGTGTGCATTTGCATAAATGATGATGTGTAGCATAGCAAAAAATAGCTAGATAAACACATATCATGTAAACAGACATGAAGGAAATTACAAGTAAAAGAGTAAGAGTGATGTTAGGAGTCTCAAATGTGTCTCAAATGATGTGGACTTGAATAAGACATAGTGTACCTTATAAAATAGTCAATCACAAGAGATGTACTCAATCAATGTAATGTGCCCACGTCATTTGATACACTATTTAAGACAAAAAAATTGAGACCTCTAACTAATAATGAGTAACTACCTCAGAAAATTTGGAGATTGACATATGCAAACCATGGCACGAGCAAACAACGCCAAGCAGTCCTGTATTGCTGAGAAGCAAATCCCCACCTTTTGAACATGATCAAAACCACTAGTTAGACTACAAAATATATTATGCAACCATAAATCAGTAAACTAGAGAAAAGTTTTAAATACTCACTTGCACCCAAACAAAATACACGAGGGTAACTACTTGTGAAAGGAGATGGCGGAAGAGGAATAGAAGAGCTTGGTGATGACTGAATATGAGTGTTATGCATCTTTCTAACATGAGAAAGGCTTGGACTAGCAGGCCATCCTCCCCTCAGAGAAGAAAGATCCTTCATTTTGTCATTGCCGGATACGGTGTGATGGGTGACTGCCTTAGCAACTTCGGAATTTTGACGATTTAAGTTTGCCGCCTCAAGTACATCATGCAGAGAAGCAGCACTGACACATTTTTCTCTTGTGACAGCCCTGGATGAAACATTTTGGGGAAGATCAACACCAGTTTTTAGATTCTTGCTGTCTATAATTTGTGATAGTAGACCTGTAGGTGCACGTGAAACATCACTTCCAGCAGCCCTGATCATGATATTGTTAGCATTCACAGGAACTATATTGGAGGTAAAGAATGGCTTTTGATTTGACAATTGTTGTAAGTCACACTGCAGCAATGATGGTGGTCCAGAAAGGAGAGATAAAAATGAACTTCCCAGCTCAGCATGGCCTGAGTTGTGAGAACTTAAATTTGAAGTGCGTGGAAATGTAGGCTCTTGCATGATCCCACGGGCTGATGAGCTTGGTTCTTGCCCAACATGTGAATAGAAATGATAACCTGCATTCAACATCTAGCAGAAGAAAAAGACGTGAAGTCATTAGATCAGGCATAGAGAAGAAAGGAATTTGATAAAGACTTCTCTTTCCAAACACAACATATAAGAAATAAAACATGATAAAGACATTGAATATAAAACAAAAGAATGTCAACTTGTATCTTATGCCTGTTTGTATGCAGGAATTAGTTGTGAGGTTCATATATTTTCTGCTCATCAATCCAAAATCACTCATGTTAAATAATCCTTGATAAGTTGACATCATCCTCGTAAATAAGAACCTCACATGATTCTTTCATATCTTATCATCTATCAACATAGTAATGACTTCTTCTTTTATGAGTAAGAGCGTACTTATATTACAAGGGCAAAAGGGGTGAAGCCCATGTACACGTCACACCGTGTATAGAAAAGAGTTATCAACGCAAACAAACCTCTAAAAAAAGCAACCCCATAACAAAACACACCTAAATCTCAACAAGTACAACCACACTAAGGTTGGCAATTTTTGACCCAACCCCTGGAGTCACTAACTCCCTCCGTTCCAAAATTAAAGATACATTTCCTTTTAGCCCATTCCATTCAAAAATTAGAGATACATTTCTACTTTTAGAATATAAAGTGTCGTGAAATTCTTATATGTCATTACTTATATTCTAGATAAATTTAGTACTATCATGCCACCACTATTAGATTTATTGCAAGTGTTAAAGACATGTTTCGAAAAATAAAGTTCTTTTCAAATTTGTCGTTCAATAACTGTAACTCTAGTTTTGGAATGAAGTAAAAGAAATGGTTGGGGAAGCTGAAAGATATGGGTTTGGTTGGGTGCAGAGAAAAAAAATCAAGTGAGTACAGTTTGTGAACAGGTCAATACTTAAAATACAAAATAAATAACACGCCATTGTAACGGTCTCTCTCTCGCTCACTCTTTGACATGTCTCTCTGAGCTCTTTTCCGCTCTTCACTCTCGTTCTTTCCTCATTCATCAATGGCAACAAAAGCTTCAGTTCTTCAACAACAGGAACAAGTATTGGACATGAAAATTTTGTTTAAAACCACATTGCTCTACAGATCTGCAAAAACTGAGCTTTCTTAGTAAGCTTCTTTTCTGGATTTTTTTTACAAGTAAAATTAGCATCTTTTCTGATTTCTTTTGCCTTATCCCATTCTGATTGGCTAGTATTTGTATTTGCTTCAATTTTTGCTTGGTAGGAGGTAAATTATTGTTTTGCCTACACTCTCTGTTATGTTAGCCGAATCAATTACAGCAATTGTAGGTTAAATTCTTCCTCCTTTAATTTTGGGTTTATTAGAACATGTTTGGAGGAATAGATCTCTAATGATATGAAAATGATGAAGATTTAAGTCCTCGAGTGTTAACTTTAGCGCAATTTTCCATTGATCAGCAGATGGAAATTACTTGTTTCAGTAATTTTCATGGCTGATTTTGTAGTAGTTTAATTCTTATTTGTTATCCTGGCATTTCTATTACCTCCCTATCATCATCAATAGAGTTTAACCCTTTCTTATTCTAAAAATAACCCAGTTCAAATGACACTAACTCATTTCAGTGAAATGATACAGTAGGAAAAAATGTCCTAGGTAAAAAAGGAACCAAGTTGGAATTTCCATTTAGGTTCATCTTTGTTTCCTTTCTTCTAAATCACAAATGCACACTTTTCATTGCCAACCTTATCAGTTTGAAGGACCAGTAGTATCTTTGAAATTATTACAGGGTTATAATTCTGATTTATTAGATGGAAAAATAAAACATACCTACAGAAACATTGAAAGTTAACCACTTTACGGACCACGATCATAAATGCGATTATTCCAGTAAAAACATACAAAAAAGAAAAAAGCAATACTGAGTAATTAGCCAACATCTGTTCTTTACTTCACAATTAAAATGAATCCAAGACATGCATGTAATTATCACCAGCTCAAAACGGTAAAAATCAACACCAAAAATTAACCAAACATAAATCAATTTTTACCTGATTTTGAGCCTCCTGAGGTTGAACCTGCGATGATGAACCCACCGCAGGAGTCAAAAACGGCCACATCGAACCACATTTACTCTGCCACGAGTTATCCATTTCAGAACAGCTTAAACCCTAACCTTTCTCTCAATCAAAACCATCCAACAAACTCTCAGATTCCTCGGCTATTCAAATGTGTAACAATAACGATCAATTTCCTCACAGCACAAAGAATTCCGGCGATTTTAGCTATCGGAAAACCCTAACATTAGCCGGAGAGTGAGAAACAGAGCCGCAGACCTTACACAGAAGGGTGAGAAAAAAATGTGCGAGTAGAAGAAAGAAAGTGGAGTAAATTATAGAGAGAGAAAGTGTATAAATGCCAGAAAAACGAGGGATAAAGACTCTCCGTCCAAAAAAATGATGTCCCAAAGTTTATTTTTTACATAAAAAATTGAATAGAATTATAAAATGAATTAGTATTAAATTATAATTGTCACTTATATGATATATAAAAAATTAGATTATGTAGAATTATAAAATTAACTTATTTTATTAAATATTTCATTAAAATATTATGAATTATAATTATTTGTATAACTATTAATATATTATTATTTAATTAAATAATAATTAAATTTTTAATATAAAATTAAACCTATTTAAGTACTTTAAAAGAATACATAATTTTATATTTTAAATTTAAATTATATATTTTATATAATTTTAAATTTGATATAATGATCGCATAAACAACACTAAAACATGATATTTTAAAATAAAAATAATTTTATTTAGTATAAATATTTTATTTAATAGTAATTAGTTACAATTTAATTTATTATTTTATATATAATTTTTATAAATATATTTTGTCACTATAGTATTTTTTGAGATATAAAATAAAATAGGACTTTGTATTTATTGTAAGTTATACCCTAAAAATATTAAAATAACAATTACTAAAATTAAATGCGTTACACTGGATATAATCTGGTAAAGAGACTGACTTTAGCACGTGCTATCTGGGATAGTAGTGGGCTGGGAACTTAAAAAGAGCAGCAGTGGGTCCCACCTAATTTTACTGTTTGCCTGTTTGGTTCATGGGTATTGAGTTTACCTGTCCCGGATTAGTGTTTGTATTGGAATAATTATGTAATTTTTTTTTGTTAATTAATTATGTAATTTTTGTCCTTTAAAAAAAATTAGCATTCAAGTGGGTGGATACATTAAAATTAAGTAATTCTAATTTCTGGACAAAACCAAATCAATTAGCACATTTTTAAAACATTTTTCAATAATTAAAATACTCCATCTGTCCTTTAAAAGATGAGTCAATAGTTAAAACTAAATTACTCTTACATTTAGGTCTCAGTTCAATTATTATTTAATTGAATTTATTTATTTTTATGAAAATTTGTTTTTTTTTATGTGAAATTTATTTGTGAATTTGTTTTTTTCTAGTTATTGATATTATAATAATGTGATGATATATTTGATTATGATACTTTCTCAAAATACGGGTTTTAACTTTTTAAGAAAAAAATGTACAATTTTTTTATCCTCAATCTCAAAAGTGATGACAATCTATCTAATAAAATACAAAAATCTGATTTTTTTGATTTTTTTAAACTTTTCTCCTCACTTTTAAATTATCTGAACTGACGATTCCTAAAATTGAGATAAATCTCATTTTATGACGTATAACGACGGACATAACAATTCTATATAAGGATAATTGTATATAACTAATCGTAAAGAAGTATATAAAGTAAATAGTAAATATATCATTTAGTGGTTTCACTAGTATAAAAAAAACTCATTATTTATGTAATTTTGTGAGACTATTAAGAATAAACTTAAAACTTTTTCTACTCTCTTATCTTTATTTTATTTTTTTTAATATATGTGAAAAACGTATTTCAAACATCTTTTAAAGGATGCAGAAGGTAATTTTTATTTTAAGAATTAATTACTGATAAATCTAAATTAAATATGAAAAAGTGAAAAAAAAATATAAGATTTTAATTTCAAACAAGTTGTGGTCGCCTGGTCGCAGACTCGCAGGCATGAGCCGACTCGTGGTGGGTTCGTGGGTGGGTGGGGGTAATATTTAATTAGAAGAGACGTTGTATTTTTAAAAAAATAAGAATATTTAAGGTAAGCTAATTATTACGATAAGAAATTCAAGATTTAAGGATTTGGTTATGAACCCCATGCGAAGCATATCCAAATGATTATTTGGCAAATAATTAGTGGGATACCAGCTATATTTGTTTGTAAGAATTATAATATCAAGACTATTAATATTAAGATTATAATTCCGGAATTATAATCTTAATGTCAAGATTATTAAGTCATTTTATAATCCTGAAATTAGTAGTCTCAAGTCTAAATTTAAAAACAAACAAAATACTTGGGATTAATAGTCTTATCTCAAGTATAATTCTTGCAAACAAACATAGCCTAGATGAATTTTGAAGATGAAATCTAGGGTTAGATACGAATGTATTTGTAAGACCCCAACATTTTATGAAAAAAATTTAATTTTCTCTAAATATTATTTTGAATAATAAGGTGTGATTTGATATAATGATATAGTTATGGATGATATGTGCAAATTTTGTAAGTAAGTAAGTTGTCATAAAATATTTCTTTTGTCGAAAAATATTCGTACGACGGCACAATTATTGGTGGACCCCACAACGGAATGACTGTCTGTGACGCACCCAAAATAGGTATACATCATCCATTTTGAGTTGCCAAATATATGGTACAGAAACAAATACAACTTCATTAATACAATTGTCGTGCAAAATACGACAACATATATACTGTGAGTTTAAATACAAATATTGTCTAATAGATAGTATTCAAACTCAAAAGGAGTCCTCATTACAATTATTGATTCACTATTTTACAAAAATAGTGAGGACTGCTAAAACAACTTTCTAGAACCATCAATCCATACCCCGGCTAGTTCCTGCTATATTCTCACCTCCTGAGAAGAAAAATGGAACAAAAAGGAAAAGTGTGAACTCAACTAGCCCAATAAATAAATATTATGACTAAGATAAAAAAAAAACAAATTATCGTTAGTCTTCAACAAATCAGATAAAATATAATGGACAACCAGTTTTAGATCAATATTCGCAGCGAAAATAACAATTCATTAGAAGAGTTAAGTAGAGAATGAAATCTACTATCATCTATGAATTTAAAAGTCCGTCATCAATATTTTATCCCTGTAACATCAATCAATATACATCTTGCATCAAATATTCATCTTTGCACTATGGGCCAAAGATATTTATTTGTATCACCAGTTGGTCATGTTCATCTCACACCTGTTCATCTTTGCACTACGGGCCAAAAATATTCATCAAGTAATCATTCATCTTTGCACTACAAGCCAAAGATATACAGTTATATCATCATTTAGGACTGAGGATGATGAAAAAATATTTTAAATAAACGAATTCAGTGAGATAAAAGGACAAAGATTAGGGATTCGTACTTTAGATAATCCAAGTTCAAAAACGCTTCATAATAAACCATAGTGGAGTAAAATTCAAGAATGAAGATCAAAACATGGATACAATCAAAGATAAGAACCATAATAGACATCTTGGACAAAGAAGAGAAAATTTCATTTTTTGAATAGTGTCGATACGTGAATAGTCTTGATATCGTGAATAAGAACTCCAAGCCATTTTGTGGGGCTCGGAGAAAGAGGAACGGTGGAAATCGGAATAGCAGAGATCGATATGGTGTTATCAGAACTTTGGGATGCCATTGTTGGAGGTTTGCAAGTAGAGAGAGAAATCAGGAGAAAGATGGAGGCAAGAGGAGTCTGAAATTCGAAATAGCAGGTAAAACCGTCAAAATTGGGGTAAAGCAGTTTTTATACTGGCGGTCTTTTCAACTTTTCACGAAAATCGAAGGCGGTACATTAAATGAAAGCAATGATGATGAAATTGGAATGGGTAGCGTTTGTTTTTGGTCTTAAGTATTAACCGGAGTGGGCTTCTCGGTTGGGCTTCCGATTTTTATTTAAGTTGTTGTTTGAAATTCATTAGTTGGGCCTCGGTTAACTTTATTTATTGGGTCAGATATACTCTTTTATTAAACAGTTGTTTAACAAAAGACTGGGGGCAATGTTGGGCCATGATACTGAAAGTATTATGCATACAAGCCAATCATGTATGATGATAAAGCATATACTGTGTAATCAATCCTATTTATTTATTAATAAAAGAATTATTTATTAAAGGCATTTATTATCTACATGGTGCTGTTTTAATAATATGTGATAAACCCATAGTTTTAAGCAACGCTTTTAGAATAATGATGATGATCATTCTAATGAGATCTAAATTCTTAGAAAGCTTAAAACTAAAATAGTTCCCAATCATTGGATTACTAAATAAGGGATTAGTGAATCCTGGATAGATTGGTTCATACGTTGCTTGCTTTCATTGGATGAGGATGATTGATCTCACGATCATTTGTGTGGAGACACTAAAAGCAAGTATGTAGGTGCTTATTAGAGAATAAGTTCATCGAACGTGACTCGCTAAGGAATACCTAATGGAGTTTTACTTACACCGTCAATAGAAATTCTGTAGTGATAGTAGTCTGAAAACGATCCTTAGACTTGAGATCATCATAGTATCTTATATATAAATGAATTACACTTTGACTTATTCCTTAAGACTCTTAGAGTATATCAAAGGGTATGCTTGGGTGTAATAAGTTATATATGAAGATAATGAATGATCAATAAAGAATCTACCACTTCTAGTAAAAGGAGAAATGTCCTATGTGATTCGATAAATGACAACCCAGAATCCTTGGCGAGGTGGAATGAAATTAGAAAGTAGTTTCTAATTTGCATTCATTGGGAGTTGTTCATTTAGGAATCGAAATACATATAATTAAATAAAATAAGACTTGACAGTAATTCCATGTCTTATATTTAATTGGGACATAGTATGGTGGAAGGATTGAATTGTACGGTAAATATTTACTCAAAAGGTTCTTTTATGATTAATGTTGAAATCTATATTATCTGGAAAGTCGTTAATCGCTAGGGAGGCTTATCCCTATTGTAGAATAAATATTATTTATTTAAATAAATTATTTGTTTAATTTATTTATTTAAATGAGATTAGAATTGTTCTAATTGATTTATTCACAACCTAGGTTTAATATGGAGAACCTAAAGGGTCACACCATAAAAGGAAAGAATAATTATTTAAGAAGTTAATGGCATAATTGTAATAATATGTTAAGTATATTTAATTTAATCTATGGTGATAGAATAAATTAAATAGCTTAATATTTATTATTTAATATTTTAGAAATATTAAATATAAATTAATAAGAGGAGTCTTATTAATATTATTATAATTATTATTATTTTAATTTCTAAAAGGTTTAGGAATTAATTTAATATTAGTACTCTCATTTATTCCTAATTGGATTAGGAAAGAAAATTAGTTAAAGGAGTTTAACTAATTATCCCTAATAGGATTAGGGAGCCCATTTAATTAAAAGAGTTTAATTAAATAAATAATACCTTATTTTTAATTAAAATAGGGTTATATAATATCTTTATAAGAGGAGTCTTATATTAGATATGAGATATACGTAATTCCTAGATTTGGAGAGTACACCCCTTTTCTTATTCAGATAGGAAAAACTAGGGTTTGAGCCAAATCCCTTCTTCTTGAAAAATTCCTCTTCCTTGGTGGATCACCTATAGAGGCCACACACTTGGGTGGCTTACATTAATCAAAGGAAGGAATCTACCCGGAGATTCAAGGAGATCGCGGAGAAGTAGGAGGTGAACTCATACTTGAGGAAGCTCGTTTCTACAAGGGTATGATTTCATAATTTCTTATTCTTCGTTTTAATTAATAATATGCATAAAGGATGATCCGGGTAATTGGTTTGTGAAAAATTTTAAAATCTGATTTTATCTCGCTTCCGCTACGTTTTGCAATTTGATTGCTACTTTGATTTTCACGAAAACCTAATAGTGGTATCATGAGCCAAACTTTATGCGAATTATTAATTATTTTGATTCCATATATGTATGGGTATGTATTTTGAATAATTTATTGGGCATATTTTATTGTATAAAATTATTATTAAAATAAAAAATACAAGGGGCCATCACTTGAAATCCGTGCATTAAAAGAATCCTGAGTAAAGGTTTGTTACAAGGGCGGCGGCTGTTATATCACCGAACATAGCAATCCTTTTATAAAGTATATGACTTTAGTTAAATATAATATTGTTAGCAACATGAAAGGGTCCAGCCATTAGCCATCAAGTTTGACCGCCCCAAGTAACCTGCTGGTCCATGAATCCGTGTGGCATTAACCTGCTGGTTGACCGAGAATCAAGAATTACCATAGCAGGTCCTCCTTTTGTTATGTAATAGGATTTTAATTATATATATATAAGATATATATATAATCTTATCACATGCAGTTTTTTTTTTTGGCGTGAATTAAAAGGGGGCCCGTGCCTGTATTATAGCAATGTCCGGTTTTCTTTGTATTAATACAACTAGGACAGTTATTATTATATATATATATATAATTGTTATATATATATATTAATTTTAATAATTTTATAATTAAAATAAAAGAGTTTATTTTAATCTTGAAATTGGATTTCATGCAACATAAAATTGCCCATTAAATGATACTCATATATATATGGAATGATTTGATTTATTGATACATATGATGATATGTATGATAATAAATGGGATTGATTATGGACAATTGACCAATATGATTGGATTTATTTTAGTTGGATGTTTGAATGAATGGGTTTTATTAAATGGGGTCTCACAGTACTGCGTCTTTTCTCGTTTTCTTCTTGATGTAAATTCTATCTCTCTCCTATGTATTTCCCTCGATCACGATCAAGGTTTCTATTTAAATTAAATAGTTTAATGTAATAGGATTAGTTAGAATTTTTAGAAGAACCAAGACCAAGATCAAGGAGCGCTTGAAGACCCGCTTTGTAATGGAGCCCTGATTTAAATGTAATAGTTATATTTAAATGTTTATTCTTTGCACCCTAGGGTTTGACCTTTTGGTTCACTTGGTGGCTATAGTGAACCAAACTAGAATAAAAGTCCATAATCAATCCGGGTAGAATATAGTATTCTATATGTGCATGCTAGTATTATATATATTATATATTATGCAAACATGCTTCGCATGTTTAATAATATGACGCGTATTTTATATATATATTTGCATAATGCTAAAACAAGATGAGACAAATAATAACAAATCCTCAAAGTTTTTTATTAAGTCTTAAGCGTTCAAAGATATTTAGAATATCGAACGTCGCTTTCTAGCATGATAAAATTAATAGAGTATTAAATATTTAATATGAGTTTGTTGTGTCACCACAAGGCAAGTATTAAGTATTTAAGATGTTAATTTATCACATTTGATGCTTATAAAGAAAATTGAACAATATTGTTTTGTTGTGTCACCACCACAAGGCGATATTTTTCTTTTTGAATATATGGAAGTGCTAGGTTGGACTTAACTTAGATAATTTTGATTCGGATGTGCCACCACTTGATCAAAATAATCCAAGAGGCAAAACATAAGGAGTTACATGTTGATGTAATTGACAAGGAGTTGTCTACCTATTTATTTATATATAGTTTGTTGTGTCACCACAAAGCTATATATATTTGAAATGGGATCCTTATTCTCACTAGCAAAAACTTTAATTAGATTTTGCTTAACTATATAAATGAGGGTAATATAGTTTGAAGAAAATAGTGAGAGATACCAATATAAAATAAGACCTAATTTATTTTGGTAATTAATAAATGAATGTTTGCTAAAATATTGTCTTTTTACATGCGAATTTTGAAAATGTCACATTCACTAATTTCACCGCGAAGCATACATACTTGATGCTAACAAACCGAATTTAATCGAACTACACTGGATTTGGTTAAGGAATCTGAGAATTGTTCTCACCGCTTTGAAAGATTTCTTATGTCCTAAATTACCCTGCTACACAAAAAGTTGCGAGATACCTCGAGGAAGAGATTGCTACTTTTAAATAAAGGCAAGATGATGCATCCGTGGCTCAATGCATCATGCTCGCATCCATGAAAGTAACGAGCTTCAGCCGTCAAGATGAAAAACATGGATGCTCCTACTATGCTACTACACCTTGGAGAGTTGTATGGTGAGCAAAGTAGGGCCTGCTAGATATGAAATATCTAAGGAGCTCTTCCGATCTCGGATGACCGAGGGCACTACTGATTGAGACACATGTCCTAAAGATGATCAATCGATTGAACGTCTTGGATACTTGGGTTCGTCGTGGATGGGGAGTTGAGTCAAGATTTAGTCTTGCGTCACTCCCGCACACCTTCTCACAATTTGTTGTGAATTTTCACATGAATAAGTTGGATGTCACCACTCCGAATTACTTAACATGTTGAAAATCTGCCAAGGTCACTTCCCATCCAAGAAGAACCATGTCTTCTTGGTGGATGATTCTTCCAAGAAAAGGAAGAGGCCCAAGGTAATTTCAAAAGAAGAAATCCAAGAAGGCTAAGGGAAAGGCAAAAGTGAAGGATCAAAAGAAACTGATCCAAATAGCAAAGGAATTTGCTTCCATTGCAACAAGCCGTCACATCGAAGAGGAACTGCAAGGATTATCTTGCGAATCAAAAGCGAAAGAAGCTTGGAGAAGCTTGAATCCTAATCAAGGTTTGTTTATGATTGAAATTAATTTTTCCGAAAGTCGATCTTCTACTGGGTATTGGATACTGGGATGTGGTTCTCACATATGTAATAATATGCGTGGACCGTCGAAGTAGAAAAGTCGAAAGAGGATGAGGTAGGTCGTCTACGAGTGGGAAATGGAGCAAAGGTTCTTTCACGCATTAGGCGTAGGGGACTTATTGTTTAACCCGCCACTAAGCAAGTTCATTAATTTAAATAATTGTTATTTTGTTCCAAATATCATTAGAAACATTATTTCTATCTCTCGTATTGGATATGGATGGTTTTAATATTATAATAAAGAACAATAGTTGTTCTATTTATAATGATAATGTTTTATATGGTGTTGGTAATTTGCGAAATGGACTTTATATACTTGACTTGCATGAAAATATATTTCAAATTGAACAAACTAATAAAAGGAAAAGAGATGATGTTAATTATACCTTCATGTGGCACTCAGACTTGGTCATATTAATGAAACAAGATTATCCAAGTTGCGTAAAGATGGGCTCTAGAGTTATCGATTATGAATCATATCCAACTTGTGAATCTTGTCTCATGGGTAAAATGACTAAATCTCCTTTTAGTGGAAAAGGAGAAAGAGTTACTGAGTTGTTAGCGTTGGTACACACGTATGTATGTGGACCTATGACAACGAACCGCATTTGAGGAGGTATTCTTATTTTATTACATTCACCGACGACCACTCAAGATTTGGATATGTGTATTTAATGAAATACAAATCAATCATTTGAAAAGTTCAAAGAGTTCGTAAGTGAAGTTGAGAAGCAAACCGGTAAGAGTATTAAGATTCTTCGATCCGATCGAGGAGGAGAATACTTAAGTGGTGAGTTTCTCAATTGTCTCAAAGAAAATGGTATAATCTCACAATGGACTCCACCGGGATGCCACAAATGAATGGTGTATCTGAAAGGAGAAATCGAACATTGTTGGACATGGTTCGATCTATGATGAGCTTTACTGACCTTCCAGTTTCCTTCGGGGATATGCCTAGAATCGTTGCATACTTACTTAACAAGGTACCTACAAAATCATCCCAAGACCCCATATGAGTTATGGATTAGGAGGAAACCAAATCTTAAGCATGTTAAGACTTGGGGTTGTCCAAATTATGTCAAAAAAGTTTGAAAACGATAAGTCGCAGACTAGATCCGACAAATGTAGATTTGTGGGATATCCTAAAGAAACATCGGGTATTATTTCTATCATCCAACCGATCAAAAGGTGTTTGTTGCGAAAACATGCCGCCTTCTTGGAAAAGGAGTTTATCCTTGAAGGGTCGATTGGGAGTAAGATATATCTTGAAGAAGCTCAAGAACCACAAAATACTACTGATCAAAGTGAGGTACCTAACCAAGTAGAGATTCATCATACCACACCCTATTCAGAATCTGAAGAGTACCAAAGATACCAGACAGTATGGACTTGTCATAGAAGATGACAATGAGGTACGATCATAGATGATGATGATCCATCGAATTACTTAACAAAGGCTATGAGTAGTAAAGACTCGGAGAAATGGCAAGAAGCCATGAAATCCGAGATGGACTCCATGTATGAGAACCAAGTATGGACTTTGGTCTCACCACCAAGGCATTAAGCTTATTGGGTGTAAATGGGTCTTTAAAAGAAAGATGGAGCAGACAACAAGGTAGAGAACTATAAGGCCCATTTGGTTGCAAAAGGTTTCAAACAAAGACAAGGAGTTGACTATGACGAAACCTTCTCACCAAGAGCAATGCTCAAGTCCATTCGAATTTTGCTTGCGATTGCGACTTTACCATGACTACGAAAATCTGGTAGATGGATCGTGAAAACGACCTTCCTCAATGGAAAACTTGAGGAGGATGTGTATATGACACAACCGTAAGGATTTGTTTCAAAGGTTGGAACAAATCAAGTCATAAGCTACAACGATCCATTTATGGATTAAAGCAAGCTTCTCGTAGGTGGAACATCCGTTTTGATGAGACAATCAAAAAGTTTGATTTTATCAAAATGAGGATGAACCATGTGTGTACAAGAAGGTTAGTGGGGCGTTGTTTCATTCCTTGTATTATATGTTGATGATATATTACCGATAGGAATGATATTCTATCTTTATAAAACAATTAAAATCTGGTTATCTAAACACTTCTCCATGAAGGACTTGGGAGAAGCATCCTATATTTTGGGGATAAAGATCTATAGAGATAGATCTAATAGGATGCTTGGCTTGTCCCAAGGAACGATACATTGACATGATGCTAAAAAGGTTTAGCATGGAAGATTCCAAAAGAGGTCTCATCTTAGATGAGCCATGGAATACATCTCTCCAAGAAACAAGCCCCAAAACACTGAGGAGAGAAGCCAGTATGAGTAAGATTCCTTATGCTTCAAAGAATAGGATCTATCATGTATGCGGTATGATGATATGTACTAGACCGATGTCGCTCATGCACTTAGTGTAACAAGCGAGATATCGGTCAGAATCCGGAGAAGAACACCTTTGGAAGCGTTGAAAAATATCCTAAAGTACTTAAGAAGAACTAAGGATGTATTTCTTGTTTACGGTGGTCCGAATTAAAACTAGAGGGCTTCACGGACTCAAGTTTTCAAACAGACCAAGATGATGATGAATCCGCTTTGAGGTATGTGTTTACCTTAAACGGTGGCGCAGTTGAGTTGGAAAAGTTCCAAGCGATGAAATGATTCTTGATTCAAAGGATGAGGCGAGAGTACATAGGCGCAAGTGAAGGCGCAAAGGAAGCTGTTTGGATGAAGAAGTTCATTACTGAACTTGGTGTGGTTCCTAGCATTAAAGATCCAGTGCCTTTATTCTGTGACAACACTTTGGAGTACATTACAAGCTAAGGAACCCGGGTCTCATCGAAATCCAAACACGTGTTGCGGCGATTTCATTTGATCGAGAGATCATTGAAAGAGAGACGTCACCTGGGAGCGTGTGACTCTCAAGACAATATTGCAGATCCATTTACTAAAGCGTTAACACAACAAAGGTTTGATCGTCACTTAGAGAAGATGGGTATGAGATACCACGGCGATTGGCTTTAGTGCAAGTGGGAGATTGAAAGTATTATGCATACTGAAGCCAATCATGTATGATGATAAAGCATATCTTTGTGTAATCAATCCTATTTATTTATTAATAAAAGAATTATTTATTAAAGGCATTTATTATCTACATGGTGTCGTTTTTAATAATATGTGATAAACCCATAGTTTTAAGCAACGCTTTTAGAATAATGATGATGATCATTCTAATGAGATCTAAATTCTTAGAAAGCTTAAAACTAAAATAGTTCCCAATCATTGGATTACTAAATAAGGGATTAGTGAATCCGGATAGATTGGTTCATACGTTCGCTTTCTTTCATTGGATGAGGATGATTGATCTCATGATCATTTGTGTGGAGACACTAAAGCAAGTATGTAGGTGCTTATTAGAGAATAAGTTCAATTTGAACGCGACTCGCTAAGGAATACCTAATGGAGTTTTACTTACCGTCAATAGGAATTCTGTAGTGATAGTAATCAAATGATCCTTAGACTTGAGATCATCATAGTATCTTATATATAATGAATTACACTTTGACTTATTCCTTAAGACTCTTAGAGTATATCAAAGGTATGCTTGGGTGTAATAAGTTATATATGAAGATAATGAATGATCAATAAAGAATCTACCACTTCTAGTAAAAGGAGAAATGTCCTATGTGATTCGATAAATGACAACCCGTGAATCCTTGGCGAGGTGGAATGAAATTAGAAAGTAGTTTCTAATTTGCATTCATTGGGAGTTATTCATTTAGGAATCGAAATACATATAATTAAATAAAATAAGACTTGACAAGAAATTCCATGTCTTATATTTAATTGGGACATAGTATGGTGGAAGGATTGAATTGCATCGAGGTAACTATTTACTCAAAGGTTCTTTTATGATTAATGTTGAAATCTATATTATCCGGAAAGTCGTTAATCGCTAGGGAGGCTTATCCCTATTGTAGAATAAATATTATTTATTTAAATAAATTATTTGTTTAATTTATTTATTTAAATGAGATTAGAATTGTTCTAATTGATTTATTCACAACCTAGGTTTAATATGGAGAACCTAAAGGGTCACACCATAAAAAGGAAGAATAATTATTTAAGAAGTTAATGGCATAATTGTAATAATATGTTAAGTACATTTAATTTAATCTATGGTGATAGAATAAATTAAATAGCTTAATATTTATTATTTAATATTTTAGAAATATTAAATATAAATTAATAAGAGGAGTCTTATTAATATTATTATAATTATTATTATTTTAATTTCTAAAAGGTTTAGAAATTAATTTAATATTAGTACTCTCATTTATTCCTAATCTGGATTAGGAAAGAAAATTAGTTAAAGGAGTTTAACTAATTATCCCTAATAGGATTAGGGAGCCCATTTAATTAAAAGAGTTTAATTAAATAAATAATACCTTATTTTTAATTAAAATAGGGTTATATAATATCTTTATAAGAGGAGTCTTATATTAGATATGAGATATACGTAATTCCTAGATTTGGAGAGTACACCCCTTTTCTTATTCAGATAGGAAAAACTAGGGTTTGAGCCAAATCCCTTCTTGAAAAATTCCTCTTCCTTGGTGGATCACCTATAGAGGCCACACACTTGGGTGGCTTACATTAATCAAAGGAAGGAATCTACCCGAGATTCAAGGAGATCATGCGAGAAGTAGGAGGTGAACTCACATTACTGAGGAAGCTCGTTTCTACAAGGGTATGATTTCATAATTTCTTATTCTTCGTTTTAATTAATAATATGCATATAGGATGATCCGGGTAATTGGTTTGTGAAAAATTTTAAAATCTGATTTTATCTCGCTTCCGCTACGTTTTGCAATTTGATTGCTACTTTGATTTTCACGAAAACCTAACAGATACTTTATGTACTGGGCCGGACTGGATGGATATATCCATTGGGTTATATTTATTGGGCCTTGAAGGTGTTGGACTGGTTTGGTGGGCTGACCCATTAGATGAAGTTGGGCTTTGACCAGCAATCATGAAGAAGATAACAGTTGATTGTTATTTCTGTCATGCATTAATGAGGATTGGACTAAATCGGTCGGCTGTGGCAAACAGTGATGGGATGGAGCAGGTGGGTTGCATACAGTTGGCTGAGGTCAGCGGTAGTGGGGGGATGGTGTCAGAAGGAGTAGGTGGCACGCAAAACCAGAGTTTTGAGTATATGATAGCAAGGATAACACACAAGGAAAGGTAACTGATATTTTCTCTCTCTCAAGATACTAGACTTTATTTTCCTCCATTGTTGACCTTGTGATCGCCTGTACTGACTCTTACGCCGGAGTTATCCCCCGACGGTCCAAGCCGTCAAGCTTCTGGTATTGACGTGTTTATTGTACAGGATTGGACGTGCTTTACGTGATTGGGGTGTGTAGAAAGATCTTGGCGTTAACATTGGCGCTAGAAAGAGGGCTTTTCTAGTGTTCTTAAGTTTTCAATCACAAGTTTTAGTTGTTCTACGTCGGAAGTTATGGTGAAGAGTAGAACGGTTACCCCTGAAAGACAACCGAAAGCTGTGAGTTCGTCTTTATAACGAGTATCTGTCAAGGATCGTTTAGGTCCTTCAAAGAGTGTTCATGATAGTACGGCTTCCAAGCATGTTTCAGAAGGTTCTCGTTCGAGAGCCCATGGTGATGCTAAAAGAAGATTGGTTTTTTCTGCTGATAAAGAACCTGATCATGGTCGAAAACGGGTAGAAGGCACACCGCCTAGAACCCGACACCGAGATGGTTTGACCAATAAGGCCTCCAAGCTGGCCAAGATTGCGACGCCCCAAAAATAGGTATACATCACCTATTCTGAGTCGCCAAATACATGGTACAGAAACAAATACAACTTCAGTAATACAATTGTCGTGCAAAATACGACAACACATATCTTGTGAGAGTTTGAATACAAATATTGTCTAATAGACGAGATATCTGAACTCAAAAGGAGTCCTCATTATAATTATTGATACACTATTTTACAAAATAGTGAGGACTACTAAAACAACTATCCTCGAACCATCACTCCATACCCATTTAGTTCTGCGCTATGTTCTCACCTCCTAAGAAGAAAAATGGAACAAAAAGGAAAAGGGTAAGCTCAACTAGCCCAGTAAAGAATATTATGACTAAGATAATATACAATAAATTATCATTAGTTTCCAACAGGAAAAAATTTGATAGAACATAATAGACAACAAGTTTTAGATCAACAACTGCAGCGAAAACATCAATCCATTAGAAGAGTCAAGTAGAGAATGAATTCTACTATCTTCTAAGATTTAAAAGTCCATCATCAATATTTTATCCCTGTAACATCAATCAATATACATCTTGAATCAAATATTCATCTTTGGACTACAGGCCAAAGATATTCATTTGTATCACCAGTTAGTCATGTTCATCTCAACACCTGTTCATCTTTGCACTACGGGCCAAAGATATTCATCAGTTAATCATTCATCTTTGCCTTCTGAATAAAAGATTTTCAATAATATCATCATTTAGGACCGAAGATGATGAAAAATATCTTAAAGAAAACGAATCCAGTGAGATAAAAGATCAAAGATTTGGGATTCGTACTTTAGTTTATCCAAGTTCAAAAATACCTTATAATAATCAATTTCGGAGCAAAATTCAAGAAATAAAGATCAAAACATGGATACAATAAAAGATAGTAACCATAATAGATAACTTGGACAAAGAAAAGAAAATTTCATTTTTTCTCGTGAATAATGTCGATTCGTGAATGAATAGTCTTATATCGTGAATAATTATCGATATCGTGAATAGTAATCCCATACGTGAAAAAGGTAGAAATTCTACAATAAAATCCATACCAATATTTCAATATAATGATATTGAAAGAATAACATCATTATGAAGAAAATAACATCCCTTACCTCAAAAGAATAGTATTTCTGACTGGAATATCGGATGTAAAAGTCAAGAAAACTCTTACCTTGAATAACAACTCTCAAAGTATCAAAATACTTACAAAATACGCCAATAATATATATATATATATATATATATATATATATATATATATATATATATATATATATATAAGAGAGAGAAAAAAAAAACTTATTTACGGTGTGATTTTCAATTCTAACTAAGCACCCTATTTATAGGAAAATGCTAGAACGCCAAAGCAGACTAAATAATAAAATAATATTATTTATTTTTCCTCTTATACGCCATCCATTTTGGAAAGCCATCATCCCATCACATTTGAAAAAAAAATCCAAAACATATTTTCATAAAAACAAAAATAGGTCCCACCCATAATTTTAATAAATATATTTATTTTCTGAAACTTCAATAATTCATAATAAATAGTCCTTTTATTAGAAAATATGAATTTTATGTCCATTTCATAGGAAATTAAATTATCTACAACTTTGTAGCTTTAAGTTTTTCCAAATTCCAAACGAAAAATGCCCGAAATCCACATACGGGTGATTTTTAATACATCCATTCCGACAAAATACTAATAAAATACCTCAACATTTATTCCTTCATATATATCCACATAAAATAAATATTTCCATCATCATATAAATCAATAATTAATTATTCATAAATAATATTACAAAATCACAATTATGATAACCAGGTCGTTCCCAAGAAAGAGAGGGCTTTCCGATAAGGATCTCTCCTTATTGGCGCGCAATTAGGTGACCAAACCCCTTTCTGAGCATGTAACTTCCTTAGACATTGCCAATAATGCTATCTAACAATATTATTCAAATAATATGAATTATTGATATGATAATGGAGATCTTTATGCGATGTGATTATTGAAACAATAATAATAATATAAATATCAACGTAACAATTATTGAATTAATAAAATAAAATATTGAATAATAATTATCGTAACAATTATTGAGTAGTGCCTTCTTATGTAAGAATCAATAATTCAAAAATATCATGCAATACTGAGTGTCTTCTTGTCTGCAACCACACATATTATCGTATTTTAACCACCGGGTAATCCAACGTTGTTAATTGCAGTAATAATTACGCCGATTAATTATAAAACTCAAACTTATCGCTTTCTTCATCCGACGCTTATCCGTTATGGGACCCACAAATGGTCAACTTGGCAGTATTTAAATATTCTCCTACGTAAAAGAATATTCCACGACCAAACAAATATTCCCTGACAAAAATGAATATTTTATAACCACTTGATTATTTTGCAAAATTTTCACATTTCACCCATAACCAAAGTATTATATCAAATTAACACCTTATTATTCAAAATAATAATAGAGGAAATTTGATTTTATTTATAAAAAGTTGGGGTCTTACAACCTTCCCTTCTTATGAAATTTTGTCCTCGAAATTGACGTACGTACTTGGTATTTCAAAAATGTGAGGATACCTCGCTTTCATTTCTGATTCCAACTCCTAGGTCATTTCTTCAATAGCATGGTTTCTCCACAAAACCTTAACTTGTGGTATAACCTTCATGCGTAGGACATGCTCTTTCTTATCCAAGATCTTTACAAGTACCTCCTCGTACATTAAATCTTCGGCTATCTCGTCTGGTTCTAACTCAATAATGTGGTTCGGGTCTTTCACATATTTAAAAAGCATAGATATGTGAAAAATATTATGAACACGAGACATGCTTGGAGGTAATGCGAGTCTATAGGCCACATTTCCTATTCGGTCAAGAATCTCAAATGGACCAACAAATTGTGGATTGATTTTTCCTCTCTTCCCAAATCTTGTAACTCCCTTCCATGGAGCAATACATAACAATACATGATCCCCAATATTAAATTCCATGTCCTTTCGATGAAGATCCGCATAACTCTTTTGTCGATCCTGTGCCATTTGTATACGTTGTCGGATCATTTGGATCTTCTCTGTAGTCATTCGTACCAACTCTGGTCCCAACAATGTTGCTTCTCCCACCTCATCCCAGCAAACTGGAGAGCGTTCGTCCATACAATGCTTCAAATGGAGCCACATCTATACTTGTCTGATAACTGTTGTTGTAGGAGAATTCCACCAATGGTAGGTACTTATCCCAACTCCCTTTGAAATCTAAGACACAGAGTCTTAATAGATCTTCAAGAGTTTGAATAGTCCTCTCTGATTGCCCGTCCGTTTTAGGATGGTATTGTCGACATCGGGATTTTTAGATGTCCCTTTCCATTACTTGTTCTTTGGTGTTCTCATTTTAGGTGAGATTTGTTTGAAAAAACAAGTGAAAAAGGTCTGACATGTATTATGTCGACGATGGACTGTTAAGAGTCGCTAGTTGATTTTGTAAATGGTTGTACCAACATAACCTAGAAAAGGTTTGCACATTGACCCAGTGATGTGACACTGCTAAACGGGTTGGTGAAACCGAGATTAATTAGGGTCCGGGGACTTGGTTATGCGGAGGGAAGGTGTTAGGCACCCCTCGACATCCGTGTTACCACGGTGACCGCCTCTTTTCAAGAAACTATTATCTGAATGTGTGTGTGTGTGGGTCAATGTGCTGTTATTTGAAAGTAGTACGAGGCCTCGTTTGAACCTATATACACAGAGTTTGAATTTATGTAAAAATTCAATTTTAAGCAAGATATGGCAGTAATGTTTTATAAAAGAGGTTTTTTCAAACCCTGATGCTCAATAGTAATTTAGACATTTTACACTCCCATTTTATTAAGTGTTCTATTTGGATTGATTTTATTTAATGTATCTGCGAGGCATCCGTGCGAAAAATAATGTAAAATAATGCCGAAGCTTCCTTGTGGGTATGGAAACCATCCGAGGAAATTCGAGACACCACAGAATAATTTACAAAAGTCGCCATTACGAAAAATGTCCATCACGGAACCGAATCTAGATCAAATAAATTTGAATCTGTGATCACATGATTCCTAGGCGCATACGTAATCTGCAATTTTGTATGAAAGCGATGGCGGTATATATATAAAAGTCAGTAAATATATATATATACGAGCAGGATCACCAACCACGAAGCACCTCCATGGGGATCGAGAAAAGTAAATAAAGTCAGTAAAAAGTTATCAACCGCCACCGAGGAAACTCCAAAGTGACAAAACATAAATAAAGTCAGAATACGGCCAATCGCCATAAAGGGAACTCCAAAGGGACAAAATGTAAATTAAGTCATATAAAGCGATCAACTATCACGAAGTAAACTCCGAGGCGATTGAAACGTAAAGAAAGTCAGAAGCGATCAACCACCACGAAGTAAACTCCAGGTGGGACGATATATATATATATATATATATTTATATATATGAACTATTGTCGAACTTTGTTCGATGAGCCTGAATTTTATATCCGCTGCGTTTATTCGCTTTATATATATAAAAGCGGAGTAAACACACCGAATGTAAAATCCAGGCTCATCGAATAGAGTCCCAACCACGCTTAATATATATAAATGTATATATATATATATATATATATATTAAAAGCAAATAAACGCTCCGGTGAAGTTCAGGCTCATCGAACAAAGTTCGACACACGGTTAATATATATATATATATATATATATATATATATATATATATTAAAGCAAATAAACGCTCCGGCATCAAAATCAGGCTCATCGAATGAGTTCGACACACGCTTAATATATATAAATGTATATATATATATATATATATATATATTAAAGCGATAAACGCCTCCGCATCAAGTTCAGGCTCAATCGAGGCATAACTTTCGATAATGTTAGTTAATATATATATATATATATATATATATATATATATACAAGTTGAAACAAAACCACGGACCAAAAAGTCCGACAAATCGCTGTAACACGACTCTCAACGTGAAGAAGGGTGTGTGCGAGAGATGAAGAGAAAGACTCTAAAGTGTGTGTAGAAAACTACTACACTGACTACCAAAGAAGACTTCTATATCTTTAGAGTGGGTAAACACTGACTTTTGTAGGTATAAAAGGGGCTATATATGAGCTCACAGGTGTTTAAAAGGGGAAAGTACATTGCATGGAGTGAGTGCAGAGAAAATTGGGCAGGGATTCCTCGCCTTTTTCTCTTGCAAAATGGCCACCCCAAGCCCTCTATTTATAGAGGGGGCCATAGTCTCACCGCGACACCTAATGTGAGTGTACTGCTACTGCCTGGGTGCCCTGGGTAGTGTGGGTCCCGCCGTGTCGAAGTACGTACATTCGGACAAGGCGTTGTTCGCTCGGTCGTTCATAACTTTCAATCCGGGAGTCCGATGGAAGCGTGCCATATTATTCCGGAAAGCTCTTTCCGAGAGTTACACAATGACATAGGATTTGCTCTTTTTTGATTCCAGGAAGATGGGTCCATGACCGAAATGGCATTCCCGGGTTTTCGTCAGGTAGTTCGTTGAGCCGTTTTGCGTAGTTTGCACTCGAAAGTTAAGATATGGTTCTTGTGGGACTTCTTTTGAAGTATTTTGAGTTGACATGAGTTGATTTGATGTGAGTTGAAGTTGAGTTGGCAAAATGACCATTTTGCCCCTCCCGGGGTTATCTCCGGTTTTCGCGTAGTTGTAGCAGTATTTTCTCAGGATTATCTCTGAGGTTGACCTGATGTTGACTCTGAGTGTCCTCAGGGTTATCTCTGAGGTTGGCTTGACCTCCTGGGGCTATCTCCAGGCTTTGATCTTGATCCCTCGGGGCTATCTCCGGGGTTGAAACTGACTTTCCCGGGGTTATCTCCGGGGTTGGAAACTATTTTCCCGGGGTTATCTCCGGGGTTGGAAACTGGATCTCCCGTGGCTATCTTCGGGGTTAAAATTGATGTTGTAGTTCTCCAGGGTTATCTCCGAAGTGTGAAAAAGACGCTTTTGTCCTCCTGCATAGTCAGTAATAGGAAAACGAAATTTCGAGTGTCTACAGGTATGCTGAACTGAATCGTAAATCCGTGCCCATCGCTTTCTGCAAGCTAACCCAAAATCGTGAAGTGAATCTTGGATCACGATCCGAAACTATGGATACTGGCATGCTATGAAGTCTTACAATCTCATTCACGTACATACGAGCAAGACGTTCAAGGGAATAAGTCTCCCGTATAGGCAAGAAATGAGCAGACTTGGTCAATCTCTCAACAATGACCCAAATTGCATTTATGCCTTGAGAAACCTTGGGAAGACCCATAACAAAATCCATAGTAATGTGTTCCCACTTCCATTTCGGAATCTCAAGTGGTTGCAATGGACCCTTTGGCACTTGATGCTTCGCCTTTACACGTTGACAAGTTAAACACCTTGAGATAAACTCCGCGATCTCTCTCTTCATATTGCTCCACCAAAATGTATGTCGAAGATCATGATATATTTTGGTACTCCCAGGATGGATTGCAAACGGTGTGTTGTGTGCCTCCATCATGATTCTATGCTTCAAGTCGTAATCGTCCCGAGAACAAAAGTCCGGAGTTGACTCGAAGTATTCCTTCTTCATCGATTCTTGCTTCTGGAATAACACCTTCTTGCACTTTCTTCTTCATACGCATCAACTCCAGGTCCGTAGCTTGAGCAACTTTAACTTTATCAATTAAAGTCGGTTCTATTCGTATGCTTGATATCATCACGTGGGTACTTGGAGCTTTTACCTCTATCTCCATCCTTTGCAAGTCATACAAAATGGGCCTTTGTGTTAACAACATTGCACTTGTACCCGCATATGATCTTCTACTCAATGCGTCAGCTACCACGTTTGTTTTTCCAGGATGATATTGGATGGTATGATTGTAATCTTTTAATAGCTCAAGCCAACGTCGTTGCCGCATGTTGAGTTCCTTTTGGGTGAAGAAATATTTGAGGCTTTTATGATCTGTATAGATATCCACTTTCTCCCCATACATGTAGTGTCTCCAGATCTTCAATGCGAAAACGACTGTTGCCAACTCCAAATCATGAGTAGGATAATTCCTCTCATATTCTTTGAGTTGTCGCGAGGCATAGGCTATGACTTTCCCATGTTGCATGAGAACACATCCTAACCCTTTGCCTGAAACATCCTTGTAGATAACAAATCCATCCGAACTAGATGGTATTGTCAGAACAGGTGTCAAAATGAGTCTCCTCTTGAGTTCTTGAAAACTCTTCTCATAATCCTCGCTCCAACCGAATTGTGTATCTTTACGAGTCAGCCGAGTTAACGGAGTAGCAATTCGAGAAAATCCTTCCACGAATCTCCGATAGTAACTAGTTAAGCCCAGAAAGCTACGTACTTCGGTCACCGACTTCGGTTGCTCCCAACTTTATATGGCTTCAATCTTCGCTGGGTCGACAAATACTCCATGTTTTGACACCACGTGCCCAAGGAATGCTACTTCCTCAAGCCAGAACTCGCATTTCTTTAGCTTGACATATAACTTGTTTTCACGAAGCCTTTGCAGTACTAGATTCAAATGGCGCTCATGATCTTCATGACTTTTGGAATAGATGAGGATGTCATCAATAAAGACAACAACGAACTGATCCAAATATTCCTTGAACACACGGTTCATTATATCCATGAAAGCGGCATGAGCATTAGTCAATCCAAAAGACATGACTAAGAATTCATAATGCCCGTATCGAGTTCTGAAAGTAGTCTTCGGAATATCCTCAGTTTTAATCTTCAGATGATGATATCCAGAATGAAGATTGATCTTTGAAAAGAATTGTGCTCCTTGCAACTGGTCAAACAGGTCATCAATGCGAGGTAGCGGATACCTATTCTTGATGGTGACATGGTTCAATTATCGGTAGTCAATACAAAGTCGCATACTCCCGTCTTTCTTCTTTACGAATAACATAGGAGCACCCCAAGGAGATGTAGTAGGACGAATGAAACCGATGTCCAACAACTCCTGTAGTTGGACCTTTAACTCCTAAAGTTCAATAGGAGCCATTCGATGTGGGGTTTTAGAAATGGGCTTTATACCAGGTTCAAGGTCAATAAAGAATTTAACTTCACGTTCTGAGGGTAGACCGGGAAGTTCTTCAGAAAATACGTCAGGAAATTCACTAACAACAGAAATATTATTCAAATCTGACGTGTTTTTGTTCAAGTCCGTGACATGGGCTAAGAAAGCTTGACATCCATTTTTCAATAAACGAATAACTTTATGGCTTGATATGAACGTGATTGACTTTATCGATTTGGTTGCTTGAATTCGCATAACAGGTTGGTTAGGAATATGAAAACTAACAACCTTACGAAAATAATCAATTTTAGCATGATGAATGGTTAACCAATCAATCCCTAAAATCATATCAAATGCAAGTATTTTCAACGAAATAAGATCGGCAGGTAATGTGATGGTTCCAACTTGAATCAAGCAAGATTTATAAATAGTAGATGTAATGAAAGTTTCTCCTAACGGAGTCTCAACAGATAAGTCAAGGTCTAATTTCATCGGAGATAAGTTTAAACGTTGAGCACAAGCAGGAGAAATAAAAGAATGGGTAGAATCGGTATCTAATAAGATATAAACTTCGCAAGAGTTTATGATTAGCTTACCCGTGATCACCTCGTTTGGGTTCCTCGCGTTTTGGGCAGTCACAACAAACGCCCTTCCAGGAATCACCGACTTTGACTTGTCCGGGACAGCCTTTGGAGTCACCATCCCCGTTGAACTTGGTTTCCCAACAAGACAATCTCTAGCTATATGACCTTCCTTTCCACAGTTATAACACACCTTGGATTGTTGTGGGCAGTTTGGGCTGATGTGTCCCTCTTTCCCGCATTTATAACAAACGACCGGTGCTCATTCTCCTCCCCTAGAAACAGCTGATGTTTGTGTTGACGTCTTTACGTTGTCATTGTTGTACCTTCTCTTCTTGAAATCTCCCCCCGACTCGCTTCTTCTACCATCATGGCCATGATTACCACTAGAGTGGTTACCGCTTTTGTCCGAATGTTTTCCTCCCCGCTGGTTGTTATTGCTCCGATGACCGCTGCCACCGGTATGACCCTGGTTGTGGTCCTTTGGTTGAACATACTCATTATCTCGCTTTAATAATTGAGCCCTGTTTACAACATCTGAATATAAAGAAAATTTATGAGAGATAAGATATTGCCGAATCTCGGGTTTTTGACCTCTCAGAAACATCCGCATCATTCATTCCTCATTCTCTACCAAATGAGGTGCAAACCTGGATAACTCTGCGAACTTTACCTCGTACTGGGACACCTTCATGTTGTTTTGTTCCAGTCTAATAAACTCTACCTCCTTCATATGGCGAATACTTTCAGGAAAATACTTGTCGTTAAACAGTTCTGAAACGTTTCCCAAGACATGTTAAGTGCGGCAGGCTGGGTAAGCTTCACAGATTCCCACCAGTAATCTGCCTCACCACGAAACATAAAGGTGGCGAATGGAACCTTCTGTTCCTCCGTGTATCCCAAGACATCGAATATCTTGGTAATTTATTTGACCCACATTTTCTCCTTGATTGGATCCGGCTTTCCCGCAAATTCTAGTGGTCCCAACTCTTTGAACTGCTTGGCTGTGACAATCCGCGCATTGCTATCAATTCCACCCGTATTTTGTACACGAGTCTCCCTCGTCTTATTTTGCATGAATTGCAAAAAGCTTCTAAACATCCCATCATTCATCATTTGTTCAGTAGTGTTGTTTACAGGAGGAATATTGCCTTCTTGTTGCACGTTCCCCTAGGTGGTGATTAAAGGTGTCTCCACGGTCTCATTCACTCCATTGTTAATATTTTCGACTGCCATTCTCAAATACTGCCACAAAACAAGGGTTAATTAACAAATTAACATATCACATATTAACCATATGCTCCGACTGACCAACCAAATAAGCTTAGGTATGACACACTAGCGAAGGATTACTCGTCTCTCCCCTCCTAGTTCTATTCTCCGATCTCCGCTAGAGACCATATCCCTAAGATCTGATACCAACTGTGACTCCCCAAAAATAGGTATACATCACCTATTTTGAGTCGCCAAATACATGGTACAGAAACAAATACAACTTCAGTAATACAATTATTGTGCAAAAAATGAAAACATATGTACTGTGAGTTTGGATACAAATATTGTCTAATAGATAGCATACAAACTCAAAAGGAGTCCTCATTATAATTATTGATACACTATTTTACAAAATAGTGAGGACTACTAAAACAACTATCCTGAACCATCACTCCATACCCCGGCTAGTTCCTGCTATGTTCTCACCTCCTGAGAAGAAAAATGGAACAAAAAGGAAAAGGGTGAGCTCAACTAGCCCAGTAATGAATATTATGACTAAGATAATATACAACAAATTAACATTAGTCTTCAACAGGGAAAATCTTATAGAACATAATAGACAACAAGTTTTAGATCAACAACTGCAGCGGAGACAACAATCCATTAGAAGAGTCAAGTAGAGAATGAATTCTACTATCTTCTAAGATTTAAAAGTCCATCATCAATATTTTATCCTTGTAACATCAATTAATATACATCTTGAATCAAATATTCATCTTTGCACTACAGGCCAAAGATATTCATTTGTATCACCAGTTGGTCATGTTCATCTCAACACCTGTTCATCTTTGCACTACGGGCCAAAGATATTCATCAGTTAATCATTCATCTTTGCACTACAAGCCAAAGATATTTAGCAATATCATCATTTAGGACTGAGGATGATGAAAAATATCTTAAAAAAAACAAATCCAGTGAGATAAAAGATCAAAGATTTGGGATTCGTACTTTAGTTTATCCAAGTTCAAAAATACCTTATAATAATCAATTTCGGAGCAAAATTCAAGAATAAAGATCAAAACATGGATACAATCAAAGATAGTAACCATAATAGACAACTTAGACAAAGAAAAGAAAATTTCATTTTATTCTGTGAATAGTGCCGTATTCGTAAATAGTGCCATATACGTGAATAGTGTCGTATACGTAAATAGTAACCCCGACATGAAAAAGGTAAAAATTCCACAATAAAATTCATACCAATATTTCGGTATAATAATATGGAAAGAATAACCTCATTATGAAGAAAATAACACCCCTTACCTCAAAAGAACAATATTTCTGATTGGAATATCGGATGTAAAGCCGAATGAAACTTACACTGAATAACACCTCTCAAAGTATCAAAATACTCACAAAATACACTCGATAATATATAGAGAGAGAAAACTTGTTTCTGGTGTGATTTTCAATTCTAACTAAGCACCCTATTTATAGGAAAATGCTAGAACGCCAAAGTAGACTAAATAATAAAATAATATTATTTATTTTTCCTCTTCTACGCCATCCTTTTTGGAAAGCCATCAGCCCATCACATTTGAATTTTTTTTCCAGCCCATGTTTTCATAAAAACAAAAGTGGGTCCCACCCATAATTTTAAAAAAATTATTTATTTTCCAAAACTTCAATAATTCATAATAAATAGCCCTTTTATCAGAAAAATACGAATTTTATGTCCATTTCATAGGAAATTAAATTCTCTACAACTTCTTAGCTTTAAGTTTTTCCAAATTCCAAACGAAAAATGCCCGAAATCCATATACGGATAATTTTTAATACATCCATTCTGACAAAATACTGATAAAATACCTCAACATTTATTCCTTTATTTATATCCACATAAAATAAATATTTCCATCATCATATAAATCAATAATTTATTATTTATAAATAATATTACAGAATCACAATTATGACAACCAGGTCGTTCCCAGGAAAGAGGGGGTTTTCCGATAAGGATCTCTCCTTATCAAGCGCCGCATTAGGTGACCAAACCCTTTTCTAGATAGAACTTCCTTAGACATTGCCAATAATGTTATCTAACAATATTATTCAAATAATATGAATTATTGATCCGATAATGGAGATATCGTGTAGTGAAAATTATCAAACAACAATAATATAAAATATCAATGTAGCAATTATTGAATCAATAAAATAAAATATTGAATAAGAATTACCGTAACAATTATTGAGTAGTGTCTTTCACGTAAGAATCAATAATTCAAAAATATTGTGCAATACCGGTAAAGCTTCTTTTGTGCAACCACGCCAGACATCATGTATTTTAACCACCGTGTAATCTAATAAAGGTTAATTCGTAATAATTACGCATGTTAATTATAAAACTCAAACTTATCGTTTTCTTCATCCGACGCTTATCCAGCTATGGGCCTACAAATGATCTGCATACCATCGCATGCGAATATTCCCCACTACGTAAAGAATATTCCACGATCAAACGAATATTCCCCGACAAAAATGAATATTTTATAACCACTTGCTTATTTTACAAAATTTGCACATTTCACCCATAACCAAAGTATTATATAAAATTAACACCTTATTATTTAAAATAATAATAGAGGAAATTTGATTTTATTTATAAAAAGTTGGGGTCTTACAAAGATGGCAGATGAGGCGGACAAAGCCTTAGAGGTTCTTCTGAAACAACGAGAAGATATTGCTGAACAGATGCTTTGTATGGCGGAGATGAAAGACGAATCATCTAGTTATGCTCAGTCCGAAGGACATAGTAGGTCCATAGAAAGGCGGTTAAGGAAAGGAGCCTGTACACTTTGGTCATACATCTCGAGGCCAACCTCGGGATCGAAGAAGATCAAGAAGCCATACACCTGAGAGGCCGAAGAGGGCAGTCTACCCTATCGGTTCTCGGGATCATGGTAGAAGCCGACGAAGAAGCAGGTCTAGGGAGTATACACCTGAGAATACAAAGAAGGTACACCACTTTGAGTATTCTCACTACAGTGATAGAGCTCCACACCGAAGTAGATCCAGAAGTCACACTCCCGAGAATCCACTGAGGGCACACCACCCTGTGGATACTCGTCATCGGAGAAGTCCATCTATAGTTGGGGGTTTGGAGGATAAGGGCCAATCTACTCAGAGGAAGAGGGGTTCTCCGGAGAAGGAAATCTCTTCGCAACCGGAAGAAGTGGAGTTTCTGGTCAAGGCATTGAAAGAGCTTCGGAATCGGAAACAACTAGCCAAAGTTCAACAAGTGAAGGATACTTCGGGAAAGAAGGCGTCTCCTTTTTCCTTGGATATTCTTAAGGAGAAAGTTGATCTTACTAAGAAGCTTCCTCACATGGAAAGTTATGATGGATCTGGGGATCCTTACGACCATAGCCAGGCGTTTGACAGGCTGATGGACTATTATGATTTCACTGATGCGGCCAAATGTCAGACGTTTGTAACGACGCTCCGGAAAGCTGTGAGGCAATGGATGGGTACTTTACCTTCGGATTCGGTCTCGTCTTGGATGGATTTGTGTGGTAAATTCCATGCTCGATTTGGGAGCAATAAGAGGAGGGGAAAGCCTACAGGTTCATTGGCTCAAGATCGACAATTTTCGAATGAGTCTCTGAGCCAGTATGTGAAGCGATTCCGGGAAACAATTGGCCAAGTGACCGATCTCAACGATCTTCAGGCTGTTGAACTGTTTCAGAATGGTTTAGATTTGGTGAAATCGGAGAAGTTGGTGAAGAAGCTGATGTTTCACCACCCGAAGAGTTTAGTTGAAGCTTTCGATAAGGCTGAAGGCTATATTGTGGTGGAGGAAGCTATGAATAGTTTGAAGCGTCCTTTTTCGGACAGGATGAAGGAGACGGACCGGGATAAAACTTAGGGCAGTCAAAAGAAGAGCGAAGGGAATAATGATCGCTATGAAGGAGGCTCCAAGAAGTACAATAACAACTGGCGCCAGGGAGGAGGTTGTTGGTTGATTTCGCAATCAAAGAATACGTGCAAGTATACACGGTCAACAAGTAATAAAGTGATAAGAAAAGTATCATTCCCACAAAGAATCTTAATTAATAAATTCCAACTACTAGCACTATATTAACCCAATTTTATTTAAACAATGATAAATTATGATTTTCTGAAATATTAAAACTAAATTAAACAATTAAAGATATTATTCTAAAATAAACAAATAAATAAACGCAGCTTTGAATGATTGATTTTCGATAAATAAGGATTAAGACTTCAATATCCCCAATTATGAACTATAACTCAATTACCCAATTATCCCAATTATTATGTCTACTAAATTGTTAACAAGAATTCTCAAATGTCAAAAGTCCTTTTCCAAGTAATCAACTGACTTCTATTTAATCCAGATTAATCTTGCTATATTCCTATGCAAAATAAGTGAATTAAACTCTTTCAATTCCAATTCCTTATGTGTTACATGCGGTGAAAAGATATTTCTATTCAATTCACAAACCTAATTATTCACTGTGTAAATAAATAAGTCACACGTTATCAAACCCAGTTCTAACCCTAGAATTTCTCTTTCAATTCCTTCTAGAGTAACACGGTAATTATTGGCCAAATAATTAATCAATAGATGCAAGACATGATAAACAATTCACTTCAACATAAATAATTGGAATAAACTGAATAACTAATTTATAGCCATAAAAGGTTCAATTGAAATCTTAATAAAAGAATTAGTTCATAACGGAAATAAAAACCAATAATCGTTTGCAAATCATCCTTAAAGAATTACGAATTGAAAATAAGGAGGAGAAGAAGAAAACTCTTTAGCCAATCCTTAGTCTTCAAGTAATCCTTGTGTAGCCTCCAATGAATGAATGAATAGATGAATGATTAACCCTTTAATTTCAGCACTTGGTCTCTTTTTATAGCTTCTCACAATCCTAATCCAAGACAACTTTGAAACCCATGTACCAATCTAAGTCAAACAAAAGTCAAACGCATCCCTGGTCAACACCAGCCGAGGCCCAGCGCCCCGGCGCTGGGAATTGCACTAGCTAGAGCGCCCCAACGCTGGTCTTCATATTATTTACCATTTTGCCATTATAAGCTCGAAATCCCAGAATTACCCATATAGCTCCCAAATCTGCAAAACAAGACATAAACACATTAAAAATGTTTCTAAATAACTTGAGAATGCAGTAATTTAAGTCCAAATATATCCAATTCATGGGTATATTACCCAATCATCAGAGGTCATTCGCCTATTCCGACCTAGAAGGTGAACAAGGCGTACACCCAATTGAATATGGATAGGGCTGCTATTCTGGATCAGATCAAAGATCAACCCTACTTTGAACCACCTCGTGACAATATTAAACATGGGGCTGGTAATTCTCGCAAGTATTGTGTGACGCCCCCAAAAAAGGTTTACATCACCCATCTTGAGTCGCCAGATACAAGGTACTGAATACAAATACAACTTAATTATACAACAGTCGTGTAAAATATGACAAAACATAGGCTATGAGTTTTAATACAAATATTGTCATCTAGACAATATCCACACTCAATGGAGTCCTCATTTCATTTATTATTACACTATTTCACAGAATAATGAGGACTACTAATGCACCATTCAGGACCATCACTCTGTTCCCCGACTAGTCCCAGCTACGTTCTCATATCCTGAAGAGAACAGTGAAAGAAAGGGTGAGCTCAACTAGCCTAGTAAGAAATATTATGACTAAGATAATGCAGAATAAATTATCATTAGCCTTCAACGGTGTTAAACTGATAAAATATAATAAACATCAAATTTAACTACAGCGGAACAAGCAATCCATTAGAAGAGTCAAGTAGAGAATAAAATCTACTATCTTCTATGATTTAAAAGGTTTTTCATCACTTTTATCGCTGAGACTCAGCTTAATAAATAAAATCGAATCATCCTTGCTCCACGGCCAAGGATATTCATGTAATCATCAATGGTCATGACTATACCGGATAATCCCTGGTCATAATCATACCAACAACTGTCCACCAATGAACTACAGGCTAATGAGGACTTTTACCACATCATTCATCACATTACGGTCATGATTATACCGAATAATCCCTGGTTATAATCATACCAAGTCCATCTATGCACGTAAGCCAAAGATGACTTTCAACATAATATAAGCATGAGGATGATGACAATTCAATAAAACAAGTTCAAGAATAAAATTTAAAGATTTATAAGTTAATTTATCCTGAACTTAATAACGCCCAAATTGTCAACATGATCTTGCTTTATGCGATAAAATTCAAGAATGCTCGTAAGAATATTTCCATGAAAAGATCTTTGGATGAAGCGCAAATATCAAGGATATTCCACTAATTTCATGGAGTATAGAAGCCAAAGCTTTAACCAACCGAGTATAATAGAATATATGAAATCGAAATGGATTTTCGCCGCCATGCGGTAATCCACGTAGATGCATCATTTCCATAATTTAATAAGGAATGAATACGAAGGATCATTCACCATGCATGTGGTAATCCACATGAGGCGAGTTATTCAACGAGAAAAATAAAGAATGGAATAACAAAAGGATTCACCATGCGTGCGATAGATCGCATGCAGACATGTTATTCCCAATGTAATAATAAATAATGGAACCCGGTCGGTAAAAGCGCATATACGAGATATTCGACGAATAATAAATGGAACCAGTCCCACAGTAACGCATGCAGACGAGTGATATTCGACGGCGAATAATAAATAATGGAACCGGTCCCAAAGTGTAGCACGTACATAAGATATTTCGACGAATAATAAATAATGGAATATTAGAAGAATTTCACCATGTATGCGGTATTGCATAAACAAAGTTATTCAACAGAATAATAAGAATGGAATAACGTAAGAATTTCACCAAGTATAGGGTATCCAGCATATACTGTTTATTCCAATGAGAATAATAAGAATGGAATAACGAAGAATTTCACCAAGTATAGGGTATCCGCGATATACAAAAGTTATTCCAATGTAATAATATAGAATGGAATAACGTGTTCTCTTCACGAATAAGAAAGAAAGAATACCCTTACGAGTCTACAACAAATAATATCCCCTACCTTAGAAGAAACTTGATATTGGAGTAGTGAAGTAGCGAAATACTTTTCTTCTTTCTCTCTATAGTTTCTCTCACTAGAGTTTCAAAGAATTAAGTAAGAAATAATGAAGGAATGAGCTTCTATTTATAGGAGAATGGACCGAATAAGAACTAATTCATGAACGATCCAGTTGATTTACTTTTAAGCGGACGGTCCATATTGGTTTACTATTAAAACTTAAAGCAACGGTCATATCTTGATTTACTATTAAAACTTTAAACCAACGATCCATATTGATTTACTATTATAACTTTCCACCGTCCATCCATATTAATTTACTATTATATCTTCAACCAACGATTCTAAAAATTATTAGCACATCTCCTCATGGAATAATATTGTACCCAAAAATGATTTGGACCGAAAAGAAATATATCTTACGGGTGAATAGTACCCCGTGAATAGTAACTCGTGAATAGTAACTCATGAATAGTAACTCTGACACAAAAAGTGCCCCGAATACCCGATTGAACAATATAACCTCCAGACATCAATTATTATCGAAATAAATGTCAATTTCCACTAACACAAATAATTCCAACACAATAGAACTATAAAATTCATCTTTAATCAACACGAACTTATTCATCATTAATATTATAATTCACAATATTTAACAACCAGGTCGTTCCCAGGAAAGAGGGGGCTTTCCGATAAGGATTTATTTCTCCTTATTGGCGCGCAATTAGGTGATCAAACCTCTCCTTGACAGAACTTCTAGACATTGTCAATATTGCAAATAACAATATGAATAACTTTGTCGTCTCAATTATTGATTTAATAATATAACATATTATGCAGATGATACTATAACAATAATTGAATCAATAATATGAGAGATATGATGCAACGGCAATTCTCGTAGCAATAATTAAGTATAACCGAGTGACTTCTCACGTAAGCATCAATAATCAATCTGTCCGTAGTGCTACTATGCAACCACGCGTATTCATCGTACTTTTACTACCGGGTAGTTCAACAGTTTTAACGGTAACACCTCCGCCGTTATTTTTATAGAAAGATAATTTTGTCGTTTTCTAAATACGACAATACTTCCGTTATGGGGTCCACCAATGATTGTGCCGTTGTACAATATTCCCTGTTAAAACGAATATTCCCCGACCAATCGAATATTATACAACAACTTTCATTCTTTGCAAAATTTATAAATATTACCCACAACTATAACATTATATCAAATCCACACCATAATATTAAAAAATATTTTGAGAAAATTATATATTTATTCATAAAATCTGGGGTCTCACATATTGTGATTACCATCAGGCTTCGGGTCATGACACAAATGATTGCTGCAGTTTGAAGAATTTTATTGGAAGGAAGGTTCAAGGCGATGCACTAGTTCAGTATGTAGCAGGAAGAGCACCTTCACAAGATCGATGAGGAGAGAGAAGACTGTTTAGGTTAGGTCGTCAGGATTCGACTGCGTTGCTTAGCTCCGATGCGACCAATGAGACATGTAGTCGATGTTATTACCGGGGGTACTTCTGGCAAGGTTATTGGGAAGAAACGTCGAGGGTACTTGGATTCGGTTATGTCAGTGGTGGGTACACTCCCGAAGACTGATAGACCTTATCCAGGTACGGTAATTTCCTTTACTGACATGGATTACCCTTTAAAGCCCATCGAACCCCATGAAGGAGCATTGGTGATTACTGCACAGGTGGGTTCGGTGGATATAAAAAGGGTGATGATTGATAATGGGCCTTCTGTTGATATTCTATACGCTTATGCTTACCAGAGGATGCATCTTGATGGGCGAAAGATGGAGGTCGGGCAGGAGGCTCCTTTATATGGCTTCAGCAATGATCCAGTAAAGGTGGCAGGGACTATTGAGCTGCCAGTTATCTTTGGTACGGCTCCACAACAGGTAGAAATAATGTATAAATTTTATGTTGTGCATGTAGACTCGACTTACAATGCCATATTTAGAAGACCTACCTTGACTGCTCTTCAAGCCGTAACATCAATTCTTCACTTCAAAATCAAGTTCCCGACAATACATGGGGTTGGTGAGGTGGCCGGGGATTTTGATTTGGCTAGACATTGCTATCGGAATGCTGTGATTGCTTCGGGAGTAGGAGTTAGCAAGCAAAAGTAGACTATAGCGATAGAGATTGAGCCCTTTACCGAGAGTAGTTCCGAATCGTTGGTCATGCCAGCTGGAGAGACGGAAGAGTTCGAGTTGATTCCTAGCAAGAAGGAAAAGACAGTGAAGATAGGTTCGGGTCTGCTAGAGCCTCTCCGAACGAATCTTAAAGAACTCCTACGGTGTTACGCGGATATCTTTGCATGGGTGCCTAATGATATGCCAGGGGTAAGCCGAAAGATTACGAAGCATCGACTGAAGGTGGACCCATTAAAGAAGTCAGTTCGGCAGAAAAGGCAGATTTAGGAAATTGCAAAGTTGTTGGCTGCAGATTTCATCTTCGAAATAGATTACCCGGAGTGGATGGCGAACATGGTCCTGGTCCAGAAGCAGATTGGGAAGTGGTTAGTCTGCATTGATTACACTGAATTAAATAAAGGTTGCCCAAAGGACTTCTATCCCTTATCTCACATTGATCAGCTCATCGATGCGACTTCGGGGTATGCCTTACTTAGCTTTATGGATGCTTTTTTGGTTATCACCAAATTTCCATGTGTAAAGAGGATATACCGAAGACGGCGTTTATTACGCGTCGTTCGGTGTATGCTTATAAGAAGATGGCGTTTGGCTTGATAAACGCAGGAGCCACGTACTAGAGAATGATGAACTTCGTATTTCGAGGGCAGCTGGGGAGAAATATGGAAGTGTATGTCGATGATATGATCGTAAAGAGCATGATAGTGGAAAAGCACTTGGATGATTTAGAAGAATGTTTTCAGACAGTGCGTTATCACAATCTGAGGCTAAATCCAACAAATGTACCTTCGGTCTTAGTGTAGGTAAATTCTTGGGTTATCTGGTCAGTTAGAGAGGTATCGAAACCAATCCAGAGAAAATCCAGGCTATTCTAAACATGAAGACTAATCAATCTTTTAAAGATGTTCAATGTCTAACGGGGAGAATTGTAGCTTTGAGGAGATTCATGTCTAAATCGGTATAAAGGTGTTTACCGTTCTTTGATACGTTGAAAAGGCCGAAGAATATGAAGACATTTTAGTGGACTTCGGAATGTGAAGACGCCTTCTAGGGGATAAAGACATATCTGTCTTCAGCGCCTTTGTTGGTGAAGCCCGCTCCTACTGAACCATTGTATTTGTATGTAGCAGCTAGTTCATTGGTAGTGGGAGCAGTTTTGGTGCGTGAAGTTGGGGGTAAGTAGCACCCAGTTTACTATGTAAGCCATGTCCTTAGGGATGCTGAAACAAGGTACCCAGACATTGAGAAGTTTGTCTTTGCTTTGATGATAGCTAGTCGAAAGCTTAGACAATATTTTTAAGGTCGGTTGTTGGTAATTTACACGGATCAGCCCCTGAAGAAGGTTTTGGGCAAGCCTGAGGTTTCGGGGAGACTTGCTGCGTGGACGATAGAGTTATCTCAATTTTTCATAAAGTATCATCCCCGAAGAGCTATTAAAGGCTAGGCTTTGGCTGATTTCGTGGTCGAATGCTCATTTTCTGAAGCTAACGATGGTTTGGATGAAGCTAAAGGGTCTGACAGAGCAGTTGCCATTCTTCAGCAGAAGCATAGTTCATGGACACTGTATGCAGATGGATCCTCTACTTCAGACATCAGTGGAGCATGGATTATTTTGACAAGTCTGGAGGGATTCAAGGTGCAACATGCCATCAGATTTGGGTTCAGAGCAACGAACAATGAAGCAGAGTACGAAGCGGTGCTAGCAGGATTACGGCTGGTGAAGAGTCTTGAGGTTCAGAAGTTAATCATTTACAGTGACTCTCAACTAGTCGTCAAGCAGATTTCTGGGGAGTATGAAGCCCGAGGACCAAGAATGATCAAGTACCTTGCAGAGTTGAATGATCGACTTCAGTATTTCCTGTCCTATGAATTTCAAGGAGTTGAACGCAACGATAATTCTATTGCCGATGCATTATCAAAGCTAGCTACTACAGATGCGAATAATTTTGATGGATCTATTTATTTGGAGATTCTTCAGCAGCCTAGTATCCAACATGAATCAGTGATGTATGTTGAGCATTCTAATTGTTGGTTGACTCCATATCTAGAGTATCTGGCAGATGGCGTCCTTCCTTTGGATCAGATGCTGGCCAAGAAAGTTAAGTACAAGAGTGCTAACTTTGTTCTTATTGATGGGGATCTTTATCGAAGAGCTTTTTTGTCTCCGTTGCTGAAATGTTTGGTTCCATCCGAAGCTGAATATGTTCTTCGAGAGGTTCACGAAGGTATCTGTGGCGACCATATGGATGCGAAGTCGTTAGCCTACAAAGTACTTCGGCAGGGACACTATTGGCCTACCATTTTTAAAGAAGCTACTGAGTATGTAAAGAAGTCTCAGAAGTGCCAACTCAACAGTCTGATCCCACATCAACCACCAGAAGAGTTGTACTCGATTTTATCTCCTATACCTTTTGTTGTCTTGGGGGTAGATATATTGGGTCCATTGCCGAAAACTAAAGGTCAGGTCAGTTTTGTTATAATTGCAATTGATTACATGACCAAATGGGTAGAAGCAAAGCCACTTAGGTTAATAACGAAACATGTGTGTTTAAAGTTCCTGAAGGAATCTGTAGTGTTTCATTTTGGAATTTCTAAGGTGGTGATTTCAGCTAACGGACGCCAGTTTGTGGGATCAAAGTTTGAAGCATTTCTGAAGGAGTTAGGAATCCAACACAGAAGGACTTCGGTAGCTCATCCACAGTCTAACGGATAGGTTGAGGTAACCAATAGAACGTTTCTGAATAGAATTAAGTGTAGACTGGATGAGGCTAAAGGAAGATGGCTAGAAGAGTTGTTCAGCGTGTTATGGGCTTATCGGACTACACCAAGGACTACGACGGGAGATTCACCTTTCAGGTTAGCCTATGGTACTGATGCCTTGGTCCTAGTTGAAATTGGATCTACAAGTCTTCGGGTCAGTCAGTTTAAAGAGATATATACTGAAGAGGGGCTAAAGATCAACATGGACTTACTGGAAGAAATCAGAGAGACAACTTTGATAAAGTTGGCAGCCTATCAGCGAAGAGTAGCTAAGCACTACAATAAGGGGGTAAAGCTTTGAAGGTTCAAAATCGGAGATTTCGTCCTCAGAGAAATCAAAGCGTCTACACCTCAGAATCTGGGAAAGCTGATGCCAAACTGGGAAGGGCCTTATAAAGTTATTGCAGTACCTAAACCAGGGACTTATCGGTTGAGGACATTAGATGGATCCGAAATTAAGAATACATGGCATGCTGGTAAGCTTCGGAAGTATTTTCAGTAGAGAAGTGTCAGTATACCGGAGTCTGTAAATATTTGAATTGTCATCAAAAAAAGATTATTTTTTCTAATTGATCTTCTATTCATTTTTAAGTTCAATAGTGAAAGGAGGTTCGGGTGGACTCGCTGACCATTCGATGGTAGCCTATATGTTCGGTGGATCTTATGAATTTGTTAGGCCCTGCGTGGTAAACAAAGTTCAATGGTGAAAGGTGGTTCGGGTGGACTCGCTGACCATTCGATGGTAGCCTATTTGTTCGGTGTATCTTGTGAATTTGTTAGGCCCTGCGTGGTAAACAAAGTTCAATTGTGAAAGGAGGTTTGGGTGGACTCGCTGACCATTCGATGGTAGCCTATCTGTTCGGTGGATCTTATGAATTTGTTAGGCCCTGCGTGGTAAATAAAGTTCAATGGTGAAAGAAGGTTCGGGTGGACTCGCTAACCATTCGATGGTAGCCTATTTGTTCGGTGTATCCTGTGAATTTGTTAGGCCCTGCGTGGTAAACAAAGTTCAATGGTGAAAGGAGGTTCGGGTGGACTCGCTGACCATTCGATGACAGCCTATTTGTTTGGTGTATCCTATGAATTTGTTAGGCCCTGCGTGGTAAACAAAGTTCGGTGGATTTGTTAGGCCCTACGTGGTAAACAAAATTCATGTGGTGTAAGGAAGTTTAGTTGGATTCGGTCAGATCTATCTCACACTTCGGTAATGAATAAGTATTACATTACTTTATTACCTGATTTTGTTTAAGTGTTGAGTTCGGATTGCGTTTTTACTTGATCTTATCTGTTATGTGTCCTGCTTTATTGTTGACTAACAGTTTAAGTTGAGTTTAAAAAGAGCTTGTACATTTTTCAAGTTGTTTGGGTAAAGTATTGACTAGAAATAATTATAAAGGAGTGATAAGGAATGAAGTTAATATTTCATTGATATAAACTATTTACAAAAAAGATAGAAACTTTTCTAGAAGTTCTAAAACTATGAGAAGGAGAAGTCATCTTCAGGTATCGCCTTCGTCTTTGGAGGATCCGAGGATAGCTGGATCTACATTGACCGAGACCAGTTTCGCCTTGCCTCTGCTTCGGCATACCTCATAACCTTCGCAGTACATCTTGACGATTTCCGCATTCAACTCATCTGATTTTCGGTACGTGTCTTGTATCTCCTTGCGCAGGTAATCGGTTAGAGGTGGACCCAGCTCCTTCAGTGCTCGCAGCTTATCTTAAAGCTTACGACGTCTGATCAAGTGTTTTTCCTCCTTAACTTGAGCACTAGTCTGAACTTCGTCGACTTGCTTCGTCAAGCTGAAGTTGGCCTTGGCGAGAGCTTTGTTTTTATTCCGTAGAGAGTCGTTCTTTTGAACTAAATCGATGTTCATATCGATTGTAGCTCGATTAATGCCCTTGGCTGTCTCTAGCTCTTCTTTAATTCGAGCCAACTCTTTCTGAAGACTCTCATTGGTGAAGAGGGTATCTCCGTGTTGACTTCTCTTTTGGGCCAAGGCCGACTTCAGAATGGCATTTTCCCTTCGGGTGGCGTGCTCTTCAGCTTCCTTTTATTTGGGACGGAGGCGCCCAAAGATAGTGTTTGCCTACACATATTCAATATTAATCAAACAGTTTTAGAGTGACCAAGTTGTTGACAAAATTACCTTGGCCTGATACATCATTCCTTTGTCAATCAGGTCCGTGATGGAACTATTGTCGAACCGATGATCATCAGTATCACGGACGAAAGAATTGTACAGTTGGAAGGGGAAGGTTTCATTGAATTCAGGCCATAAAGTGGGGGATGCCACCACTTTAGGTCTAGTCTTGGGGAAGAAGGTTATGGTGGGGGAGATTTGGGTTGTTCTGGAGGAGGTGGAGGTTGAGTGGTTACAGGTTCAGGAATGGGTTCCGGCTGATCATCAAAAGGTTATTTTCTTTTACGAGACAAAGAATCGGTTAGTTCAATTTGTTCCTCAACTTCGAGTACTGGCTCGTTAATCTCGACTGGAATCACTGGTGGTTGAGTGACTTCAAGTTGAGGTGCTCGGAGTTCTTCAGTGGTTAGAGGCTTTATGATAGTTCTCATCTTCTTGATACGAATGACTTGTGTCCTTTCGTCAAGAGGTAAGTCGAGGATACAGGCACTGAATGCTGGTGGGGGAACTACGTTGGAGGCTGGGGGAGGATTGATTTAGGCTTCTGGGCGGCTCGTTTCTTCAAACGAGGTTGGTTTGATTCCTCGGCAGTGGGGGGTTCAGTTGGTTGGGCTTCAGCATCCAGAGGTTCGGAAGTTGAGGGCTTGTCAACTAGAATTTCGGTAGTAGTCGGCGAAGATGTCCCCGAAAGGAATCTATTTAGATCCCTTTGGTCAATCCACATCGGTTTGATCAAAGATACTGCAATAGAGAAAAACCTTCATTTAGAACAATTTATCAAAGAAAATTCAATAAGTTATGCATCAATATGAGTTCAGAACTTACATTTGTGGTCATATAGCCATGTTTGCTTGGTAAGAAGACCATGGCTCCATTCCTTCTTTGGAAAGTTCTCCAAGAGCTCGATCATCTCAGTGACACGCTCTTCGGCGATGTCTCCAAAGTCTACAGAAACTTTGTCTAGTGTAATCCAATCTGACAGAGAGGCGATTTCGGGCCCCTTGACGAAAAGCCACTCCTTGTGCCATCCTTTATTGCTAGAAGGGGTGTTGATCAGAAAATGCCTCTTGAAGTTCTCCACGGGCTTCGAGGCTATCCTGCTCAGAACTTTGAATCCCTTTTCTCGGGATTTACTGATGGTGTAGATAGAGAAGAAGAATTCGAGAGCAGAAAGCGATAAACACTAGTATGTGGATGTAAGAGTTCGGGACAAGTTGGGCGAATCCTACGCCAACAAACCCCAGTAAGGTAACCAAGAAGACGTGGAGGGGGAAACGAACCCCTTTCTCCAGAAGTGTGAGGGGTATGGCGGTCCAGCCCTCTGGACATTAGTACATCCTCTCTGTGGAAGATGGTCGCCTCAAATGGTGGGTTTCCGGAATCTGGTATCGCTCTCGGGCGATTCAAATGTCCTTCTCGGACAGGGAAGATGGAGTGTTGGCATGAGGAAATTGTTCTTCACTTTAGAAGAACACGGATGGGTTTGGAAGAGGTTTTGATGGCGTGCTTTTGCTTGAAGTAGCTGATGGGTTAGGGTTTGACCCCGAAGCCATTAATTTTGTGGGCCTTGGAGAAGGAGGAATGGTGGAAATCGGAATGGCAGAGATCAGTATGGTGTTATCAGAACTTTGGGATGCCATTGTTGGAAATTTGCAGGTAGAGAGAGAGAAATCAGGAGAAAGATGGAGGCAAGAGGAGTCTAAAATTCGAAATAGCAGGTAAAACCGTCAAAATTGGGGTACAGCAGTTTTTATACTGGCGGTCTTTTCAACTTTTCACGAAAATCGAAGGCGACATATTAAATGAAAGCAATGATGATGAAATTGGAATGGGTAGCGTCTGTTTTTGGTCTTAAGTATTAACCGGAGTGGGCTTCTCGGTTGGGCTTCCAGTTTTTATTTAAGTTGTTGTTTGAAATTCATCAGTTGGGCCTCGGTTAACTTTATTTATTGGGCCAGATATACTCTTTTATTAAACAGTTGTTTAACAAAAGACTGGGGGCAATGTTGGGCCATGATACTTTATGTACTGGGCCAGACCAGATGGACATATCCATTGGGTTATATTTATTGGGCCTTGAAGGTGTTGGACTGGTTTGGTGGGCTGACCCATTAGATGAAGTTGGGCTTTAACCGACAATCATGAAGAAGATAACAGTTGACTATTATTTCTGTCATGCATTAATGAGAATTGGACTGAATCGGCCAGAGATGGCAAACAGTGATGGGATGGAGCAGGTGGGTTGCATATAGTCGGTTATGGTCACAGGTAGTGGGGGGATGGTGTCATAAGGAGTAGGTGGCACGCAAAACCAGAGTTTTGAGTATATGATAGTAAGGATAACATACAAGGAAAGGTAACTGATATTTTTCTCTCTCAAGATACTAGACTTTATTTTCCTCCATTGTTAACTTTGTGATCGCCTGTACTGACTCTTACGCCGGAGCTATCCCCCGACGGTCCAAGCCGTCAAGCTTTTGGTATTGACGTGTTTACTGTGCAGGAATGGACGTGGTTTACGTGATTGGGGCGCGTGGAAATATCTTGGCGTTAACAATGCCGTATTCGTGAATAGTGTTGTATACATGAATAGTGTCGTATACGTGAATAGTAATCTCGACACAAAAAGGTAGAAATTCCACAATAAAATTCATATCAATATTTTGGCATAATGATATTGAAGAAAATAATATCATTTATGAAGAAAATAACATCCCTTACCTTAAAAGAACAGTACTTTTGACTGGAATATCGGATGTAATGCTGAAGGAAACTTGTACTGAATAGCAACTCTCGAAGTATCTAAATACACACAAAATACGCTCGATATTATATATAGACAGAAAACTTGTTTCTGGTGTGATTTTCAATTCTAACTAAGCACCCTATTTATAGAAAAAATGCTAGAACGTCGAAGCAGATTAAATTAATAAAATATTAATATAATTTTTTTTCTACGCATGCCACTTTGAACAAAATTATCAGCCCACCCATTTGAAAAATTAATTCAGCACATTTTATCAACAAAGGACAAAAGTGGATCCCACCCATAATTTTAATAAAAATATTTATTCCCGAAACTTTTATAATTCATAATAAATAACCATTTTATTAGAAAAATACGAATTTTATGTCCATTCAATAGGAAATTAAATTTTCTACAACTTTGTAGATTTAAGTTTTTCCAAATTCCAAACGAAAAATGACCGAAATCCACATACGGACGATTTTTAATACCTCTATTCCGACAAAATACTGATAAAATACCTCAGCATTAATTTCTTTATTTATATCCACATAAAATAAATATATCCTTCATATAAATCAATAATTAATTATTCACAAATAATATTACAGAATCACAATTATGACAACCAGGTCGTTCCCAGGAAAGAAAGGGGCTTTCCGATAAGGATTTCTCCTTACTGGCGCGCAATTAGGTGACCAAGCCCCTTTTCTATACAGAACTTCCTTAGACATTGCCAATAATGCTATCTAATAATATTATTCAAATAATATAAATTATTGATTTGATAATGGAAATCTTGTCATGCGTGTTGACAATTATTGAAACAACAATAATATAAAATATCAACACAAAGAATTATTGAATCAATAAAATAAAATATCGAACATTAATTACTGTAACAATTATTGAGTAGTACCTCTTACGTAAGAATCAATAATTCAAAAATACTTTGTCACATCTTGAGCTACTCAGTAACCACGCCAGACATCGTATTTTAACCACTGGGTATTCCAGCAGAGTTAACGGTAATAATTACGCCATTATTTATAAAAACTCAAACTTGTTGTTTTCTTCATCCGACCGTTTTTCGTTATGGGGCCCACAAATGGCTGCACCATCGTACAAATATTCCTCGACAACAAGAATATTCCACGACTAAACGAATATTTCCCGACAACAATGAATATTTTATAACCACTTGCTTATTTTGCAAAGTTTGCACATTTCACCAATAACGAAAGTATTATATTTAATTATCACCTTATTATTTCAAGACAATGAATAGAGGAAATTCAATTTTATTTATTAAAAAGTTGGGGTCTTACAACCTCCCCTATGAATTTTTGTCCTCGAAATTGACGTACGTATCTGGTGTTTCGAAAAGGTGAGGTTACCTCGCTTTCATTTTTGATTCCAACTCCCATGTCATTTCTTCAATAGCATGGTTCCTCCACAAAACCTTAACTTGTGGTATAACCTTGGTGCGTAGGACATGATCTTTCCTATCTAAGATCTTAACAGGTACCTCCTCGTACGTTAAATCTTCGGCTATCTCGTCTGGTTCTAACTCAATAATGTGGTTCGGGTCTTTCACATATTTACGAAGCATAAATATGTGAAAAACATTATGAACACGAGACATGCCTGGAGGTAATGCGAGTCTATAGGCCAGCTTTCCTATTCGGTCAAGAATCTCAAATGGACCAACAAATCGTGGATTGAGCTTTCCTCTCTTCCCAAATCTTGTAACTCCCTTCTATGGGGTAACACGTAACAATACATGATCCCCAATTATAAATTCCACGTCTTTTCGATGAAGATCCGCATAACTCTTTTATCGATCCTGTGCCGTTTGTTTACGTTGCCGGATCATTTGGATCTTCTCTGTAGTTATGCGTACCAACTCTGGTCCCAACAACGTTTCTTCTCCCACCTCATCCCAACATACTGGAGAGCGACACTTTCGTTCATACAACGCCTCGAATGGAGCCACACCTATACTTGCCTAATAATTGTTGTTGTAGGAGAATTCTACCAATGGTAGGTACTTATCCCAACTCCCTTTGAAATCTAGGACATAGAGTCTTAATAGATCTTCAAGAGTTTGAATAGTCCTCTCTGATTGCTCGTCCGTTTGAGGATGGTATGCTGAACTAAATCATAAATCCGCGCCCATAGATTTCTACAAGCTAACCCAAAATCGTGAAGTGAATCTTGGGTCACGATCCGAAACTATGGATACTGGCATGCCATGCAATCTCACAATCTCATTTACGTACATACTAGCAAGATGTTCAAGGGAATAAGTCTCCCGTATACGCAAGAAATGGGCATACTTGTTTAATCTATCAACAATGACCCAAATTGCATCTATGCCTTGAGAAACCTTGGGAAGACCTGTAACAAAATCCATGGTAATGTGTTCCCACTTCCATTTCAGAATCTCAAGTGGTTGCAATGGACCCTTTGGCACTTGATGCTCCGCCTTTACACGTTGACAAGTTAAACACCTCGAGATAAACTCCGCGATCTCTCTCTTCATATTGCTCCACCAAAATGTATGTCGAAGATCATGATACATTTTGGTACTCCCAAGATGGATTACAAATGGTGTGTTGTGTGCCTCCATCATGATTCTATGCTTCAAGTCAGAATCGTTAGGAACACAAAGTCTGGAGTTGAATCGAAGTATTCCTTCTTCATCAATTTTTGCTTCTGGAACAACACCTTCTTGCACTTTCTTCTTCATACGCATCAGCTCCATGTTCGTAGCTTGAGCAGCTTTAACTTTATCGATTAAAGTCAGTTCTACTCGTATGTTTGATGTCATCACATGGGTACTTGGAGCCTTTACCTCTATCTCCATCCTTTGCAAGTCATACAAAATGGGCCTTTGTGTTAACAACATTGCACTCGTACCCACATATGATCTTCTACTCAATGCGTTAGCTACCACGTTTGCTTTTCAATTATGATATTGGATGGTATGGTCGTAATCTTTCAACAACTCGAGCCAACGTCGTTGCCGCATGTTGAGTTCCTTTTGGGTGAAGAAATATTTGAGGCTTTTATGATCCGTATAAATCTCCACTTTCTCCCCATACAGGTAGTGTCTCCAGATCTTCAATGCGAAAATGACTGCTGCCAACTCCTGATCATGAGTAGGATAATTCCTCTCATATTCTTTGAGTTGTCGCGAGGCATAGGCTATGACCTTCCCATGTTGCATGAGAAAACATCCTATTATTTTGAAATAGCCACCCATCTTTAGGTCGCCATCTTAGGTCGCCACTTACATGGTACATAAATTCAAATACAAACTTAATTATACATCCGTCAGGTAACATACGACAATACATAAACCGAGAGTTCTAATAGAAATATTGTCATTTAGACAATATCCATACTCAAGGAGTCCTCATTACATTTATTATCACACTATTTAATGTAATAGTGAGGACTACTAATGCTATCTTCTAACCATCACTCTTTTCCCCGACTCGTCCCAAATATATTCTCATTTCCTCAAGAGAATAAAGAAAGAAAGGGTGAGCTCAACTAGCCCAAAGAAGAAATATTATAACTAAGATAATGCGTAATAAATTATCATTAGTCTTCAACAATGTTAAACTGATAAAATACAATAGACAACCAGTTTAACTGCAGCGGAATATGCAATCCATTAAAAGAGTCAAGTAGAAAATAAAGTCTACTATCTTTTAGGTTTTAAAAGGTTTTCATCAATTTTTATCACTAAGACTCAGTTTAATGAATAAACCACAATATCTAATCATCCCCGTATCTACTACCAAGGATTTTCATCAAATTATCAATGGTCATGACTATACCGAATCACCCCTGGTCATAATCATACCAAAAACTATCCATCACTGCATTACAGGCCACTGAGGACTTTTGTCACATCATTTATATCAAGCCATGATTATACCGAATGAACCCTGGTCATAATCATACTAAGTTCATCTATGCACGTAAGCCAAAGATAACTTTCAACATAATATAAACATGAGGATGATGACAATGATATAATAATTCAATAAAACAAGTTCAAGAATTAATTTATCTAGAACCAATAACGTCCAAATTGTCAACAAGATACTCGCTTTTGTAGAGTAAAATTCAAGAATGATCAGAAGAATATTTCCATGAAAAGATACTGGATGAAACGCAAATATCAAGAATATTCTACTAATTTCATGGAGTATAGAAGTCAAAGTTTTAACCAACTGGGTATAATAAAGAATGGAATAACAAAGGAAATCACCATGCACGCGATTAGACCGCATGTATGCAAAGTTATTCCAACAGTAATAATAATAATGTAACCTGTCGTGAAATTCACACCGATGTGATGTTCCAACAAAATAATAAAGATGGAACTGCATCCGTAAAAACACATGATATAGGATTCCAAAAGAATGATAAAGACAACCAGTCCTGTAAAACACACATAAACATGTGATGTTCCAATGTAATAATAATAAAGATTTTAACCAGTCCTGTAAAACACATGCATGTGATGTTCCAAATGTAATAATAAAGAATGTCACCAAGTATAGGTAAACCACGATACGGATTATGTATAGGGTATGCCACAGATACAAAAGTTATTCCAATGTAATAATAAAGAATGGAATAACAGAGGGATTTCACCAAGTATAGGGTATGCCACAGATACAAAAGTTATTCCAATGTAATAATAAAGAATGGAATAATGTAAGTTCTCTTCATGAATAAGAAAGAATAACACCCCTTACGTACAACAAATAATATCCCTTACCTTTGAAAGAAATCGGATATAGGAGTAGTAGGGAAGCGACTTTTCTTCTTCTTCTCTATAGATTTTCTCTCTATAGCTTCTCTCTATAATTTCTCTCTATAATAATGGCTCTAAAGCTTTGGTGAATTGGTGAGAAATGAAGAAGAATGAGCTTCTATTTATAGAAAACCGAAAGTGGCTCTTGGTCTTAATGAAGGGTCAAAACGACTTTGTAATATCAAGAGACAACTACTATTTGTGAAGGGGTAACTCTTGTAATACCAAGGGACAAGTTACTATTAAAATCTTAAATCAACGATCCTTATTGATTTTACTATTATAATTTCATCCAACTGACCAAAAATTAGCACATGAATAAGAGTCGTGAATAAGAACTCATGAATAAGAACTCGTGAATAAGAACTCATGAATAGTAACTCCGACACAAAAAGTGTCCCAAATACTCGAGTGAACAATACTAGAGTGAATAGTAATTTTGAATAAGAACCCGTGAATAGTAACTCGTGAATAGTAATTCGACAAAAACCGCCTCAATAATTCGATCAACAATATAACCTCCAGACATCAATTACCATCGAAATAAATGTTTAACACAAATAATTTCAACACAATGGAACTATCAAATTCATCTTTAATCAACACGAAACTTATCCATCATTAATATCATAACTCACAATATTTAACAACCAGTGTCATTCCTGTGAAAGAGGGGGCTTTCCAATAAGGATTTCTCCCTATCAAGCGCCGCAATTAGGTGACCAAACCTCTCCTCGATGTAACTTCTAAACATCAGAAATATTGCAATTTAATAATGTGAATAACTTTGTCGCCTCAATTATCGATTTAATAAAATAACATATTATGCATATGATAATCGCGACAATAATTGAATCAATAATACGAGAGATATGATGCAAAAATTATCGTAGTAATAATGCAAGATAACCGAAAGTGACTTCACGTAAGATCAATAATCAATACCGCAGTGCTACTATGCAACCACGCCAGACATCGACTTTTTTACTACCGTAGTTCAACAAAGATCAACCAGAAACCTCCGCCGTTATTTTCATAAAATATTTTTGTCGCTTTTAACTACGGCGCTTCTTCCCGTCAGGGTCCACTAATGATTGTGTCGTCGCATTTAATATTCCCCGACAAAAAGAATATTCCCCACCAATCGAATATTATATAACAACTTGTATACTTTGCAAAATTTTCAAATACTACCCCAACTATAACATTATCTCAAATCCACACCTTAATATTCAAAAAAATATTTCGAGAAATTTAAATCTTTATTTATAAAATCGGGTCTCTCACAATCTCCCTCTCTTATGGAATTTTGCCTCAAAATTTACGTACGACCTGTATGTTAAAGAGGTGAGGATACCTTGAATACCTTTATCGTTGAAAAATATTAAATTCATCTTTGCAATCCTACCAAAGATATTCATTAACAATTCATCTTTGCACTACAGCCAAAGATATATAACTGTCAAAAACCAATAATACCGAGACTCAAATTAATAATAGATCACAAACACGAATTATCCATGCACTATCGCCAAGGATATTCGTGTTTTCAATTACTACCATGATTATACCGAATAATCCTCGGTCATAATCATACCAAGTCCATCAATGCACTACTACCAAAGACGACTTTTACCACATCCATGAATTAATATTTCATCACGAGACTCACCAATAATTAATCCACATCATCGAATCATCCCCGCACTACGTGCCAAGGATATTCTTTAAGATCACGACCACAATTATCCATGCACTACGTACAAAGATAATCGTATTATTCATTAAGATCACGACCACAATTATCCATGCACTACGTACAAAGATAATCGTATTCATTAAGATCACGACCAAAATTATCCATGCACTACGTACCAAAGATAATCATTCATTAGTATCACGACCACAAATTATCCATGCACTACGGCCAAAGATAATCGTGTATTCATTAAGATATCACTTATCCATAATCGTGGTATTCATTAAGATTATCCAAATTATCCACTACTACCAAAGATAATCGTGGTATTCATTAGTATCACGAAATTATCCATAAATTATCCATGCTTAAATTATCCACGACTAAAAGATAATCGTATATTCATTAAGATCACGACCACAAATTATCCATGCACTACTACCAAAGATAATCGTGTTTTCAATTACTTTATGATTATACCCCAACAATCCTCGGTCATAATCATACCAAGTCCATCTACGCACTACAGTGCCACGTATTTACTTTCAACATAATATAAGCATGAGGATAATGATATAAAGAATCAATCAAATGAGATAAAGGATAAATATTAAACATTTATAATATAATTTATCCAGATTCAAGAATATCCCCATGTTATCAATCACTTAATAATCTTATAATCTAATATCATTAATATTATAACAATATTTTAATCACTTCTTAAATTTATAAACAATTTATTTCAATTGTTTACGCTTTTACCATATAATGCATTTAATCATTCAAAATGCCATACTCATAAGATATCATCACCAATGATCAAATCCTCATCAAAAAAATATACATATACTCTATATAGGATTCTCTAGCCATAAAATCCTTATTTTCCAATTTTGTTACTTCACATAACATATTTAACTCATATGTTCAGAATTAAAACTATTTTTATGAAAAATATCAAATCAGTTCCAAAAATATTTCTTTTCTGGGATTTAGCATAATATAGTCCCATAATGAAAATATATTTTTCTAAATTTTAAAATTTATTTACTATTTTTCAAAAATCAATTTCTAATTAATTCCTTAAGAAATTTGCTACCTCAAGTTTAACTCCAGAAATTCCCAAATCTTGGCAGGACCTTACACATGTTAATGTGAGCCTCCAGTTTAAATTTCATGGTCATCGGAGTTGTAGAACTCCGATTATAGCATTTTTCATTAGAAAATCCTAAATATTGAAATGGTCATAACTTGCTCATTTTAAGTCGGAATGAGCTCATTTTTGGACACGATGTTCTTTATACCATATACGTTTATGTCCCAAAAGGCCTGAATTTTTCTCACTAATTAAGTGGTCGAAACAGCCCTCACAAAAACGTGGCAAAGCAGCTTTTTGACATTTTCAAGTTTTGACTTCTTTGCTAAAATCACCCACACGAAAATCTACAACACCTTTTTCATTGATTCCACCTGGATTAGTTAGTTAACTCATAGATCTAACTCTAGGACTTAACCACACTCAAAAATTCAAAATATAATAGGAGATTTGGTCAATTGAATTTCATGTTACGCTTTTCACCAAAATCTGGTTTTTAACTCCTCAGATTTTTAAGAAACTTTCATGTTTTCACATACTAACCAACATAACTCATCATAACACTTACTAATACCACGATACCCATGATTTTCATTAGTCCAATGCTTTTATTATGACTTTCATCATAAACCACGAAAAATCGCTCATTTTAGTCAAGAAATATTTGAGGGTTTAAGAAATGGGTTTTATATCGGGGTCAATACGAAATTTGATTTCACGCCTAAGTAGGCTAAGAAGTCTTCAAGAATACGCCAGAAATTTATTAATAATAGAAATATCATTCAAAATCGTGACTTTCATCCAAGACTTGATAAGACGTCACATCGATACCAACCGTGACTTCTATCCCTTAACCTAGATAAAGACCTCACAATGATACCTATAAACTTGCCATCTTCATTCACGATGTCGCCATACAGAAAGTCCGCTTTTGCAGCATTCCACACAAGGAAGTCAACAACGAAAGGTTCGGGGCTCTTTACTTATGGCTTGATATGACAATAATCGACTTTAATAGTTTGTTACTTAAATTCGCACAACAAAGTTGGTTATGAATATAAAAGCTAACAACCTTACGAAAAGCATGATGAGTAGTTAACCAATCGATTCCTAAAATCACATCAAAGGCAAGTATTTTCAAAAAGATAAGATCGACAGTAACGTGAAAGTGTTTATTTGAATCAAACAAGATTTAAAAATAGTAAGCAGAATTAAAGGCTCCTACTAACGGTTTCAACTAATAAGTCAAAGTCTAACTTCTCCTGAGTCAAATTTAAACGCTGAACGCAAGCAAGAGAGATAAAATAATGGGTAGAACCGGATCTTATAAGGTATAGACTTCGTAATTTATAATTAACTAACCCGTGCTAACTTCGTTCGCTCGGCTTACTCGCTTTTTGAGAAGTCATGAAAATGCACTTCCTAAAACCAACGACTTTGTTTTGTCCATATCCACCTTTGGTGCCACCATCCCAACCTAGACTCGACTTTGGTGCACAACAAAATTGGGCTAAATGACCTTCTCTTCTTGCAATTTCCACTTCTATTATCTTTGCCATGATTACCACCAAGTGGTTACCATTCTTAGCATGATAATTTCCCCACGATGGTTATCATTATTCGATAAATTACCACCACCAAAGATGATTATTATCGTCGTGTTGTTGGTCGTTACCTTTTGTTTGAGTCAATCAACACTCTCATGTGCTTCATTGCTTATCTCAAAGATTTTCGTATGCCATTCTCAAACACCGCCACAAAACAAGGGTTAATTAACATATCACATATTATCCCTATACTCCTCGAATCGACCAATTAAATACCAAATAAATTTAGGTAGGTCATACTAGCGAAGGAATTCCCCATTCTCCCCTCCTAGTTCTTATCTCACATCTTACCAGGATCATATCCCTAAGCTCGATACCAACCGTATGACGCCCCCAAAATTAGGTATACGCCACCCATCTTGGGTCGCCACTTACATGGTACATAAATTCAAATACAAACTTAATTATACATCCGTCGCAGAATATACGACAATACATAAACCGAGAGTTCTAATAGGAATATTGTCATTTAGACAATATCCATACTCAAGGAGTCCTCATTACATTTATTATCACACTATTTAATGTAATAGTGAGGACTACTAATGCTATCTTCTAACCATCACTCTTTTCCCCGACTCGTCCCAAATTATATTCTCATTTCCTCAAGAGAATAAAGAAAAGAAAGAAAGGTGAGCTCAACTAGCCCAAGAAGAAATATTATAACTAAGATAATGCGTAATAAATTATCATTAGTCTTCAACAATGTTAAACCGATAAAATACAATAGACAACCAGCTTTAATCAAGCAGCTGAATATGCAATCCATTAAAAGAGTCAAATAGAAAATAAAGTCTACTATCTTTTAGGTTTTAAAAGGTTTTCATCAATTTTTATCACTAAGACTCAGCTTTAATGAATAAACCACAATATCTAATCATCCCCGCATTACTACGGCCAAGGATTTTCATCAAATTATCAATGGTCATGACTATACCGAATCACCCCGGTCATAATCATACCAAAACTATCCATCATCGCATTACATGTGCCATCGAGGACTTTTGTCACATCATTTATATCAAGCCATGATTATACCGAATGAACCCCGGTCATAATCATACTAAGTTCATCTATGCACGTAAGCCAAAGATAACTTTCAACATAATATAAACATGAGGATGATGACAATGATATAAGAATTCAATAAAACAAGTTCAAGAATTAATTTATCTCAGAACCATTAACGTCCAAATTGTCAACAAGATACTGCTTTGTAGAGTAAAATTCAAGAATGATCGTAAGAATATTTCCATGAAAAGATATCGGATGAAACGCAAATTATCAAGGATATTCTACTAATTTCATGGAGTATAGAAGTCAAAGTTTTAACCAACCGGGTATAATAAAGAATGGAATAACAAAAGAAATCACCACGCATGCGATGCAGATTGTGATGATGTGTTATTCCAATGTATAATAATAATGTAACTGTGTCGTGAAATTCACACCGATGTGATGTTCCAACAGTAATAATAAAGATGGAACTGCATCCTGTAAAACACACATAAGATAGATATTCCAATGTAATAATAAAGATTTTAACCAGTCCGGTAAAACACATGCATGTGATGTTCCAATGTAATAATAAAAGAATGTCACCAAGTATATGTGATGTTCCAATGTAATAATAGAGAATGTCACCAAGTATAGTAAACCACGATATGAAGATGTATGTATAGGTATGCCACAGATACAAAGTTATTCCAATGTAATAATAAAGAATGGAATAACAGAGGATTTCACCAAGTATAGGTATGTCACAGATACAAAAGTTATTCCAATGTAATAATAAAGAATGGAATAATGTAAGTTCTCTTCATGAATAAGAAAGAATAACACCCTTTACGGCACAACAACAAATAATATCCCTTACCTTTGAAAGAAACTGGATATAGGAGTAGAGGGAAGCGCACTTCTTCTTCTTCTCTCTCTATAGATTTTCTCTCTATAGCTTCTCTCTATAATTTCTCTCTATAATAATGGCTCTAAAGCTTTGATGAATTGGTGAGAAATGAAGAAGAATGAGCTTCTATTTATAGAAACCCAAAGTGGCTCTTGGTCTTAATGAAGGGTCAAAATGACTTCTTGGTAATATCGAAGAGACAACTACTATTTGTGAAGGGGTAACTTGGTAATAATCCGGAAGGGACAAGTTACTATTAAAATCTTAAATCAACGATCCTTATTGATTTTACTATTATAATTTCATCCAACTGACCAAAAATTAGCACATGAATAAGAGTTTCGTGAATAAGAACTCATGAATAAGAATCTGAATAGTAACTCGTGAATAGTAACTCCACACAAAAAGTGTCCCAAATACTCGAGTGAAGAATACTAGAGTGAATAGTAATTTCGGTGAATAAGAACTCCGTGAATAGTAACTCGTGAATAGTAATTCACAAAACCCGCCTAATAATTCGATCAACAATATAACCTCCGCACATCAATTACCATCGAAATAAATGTTTAACACAAATAATTTCAACACAATGGAACTATCAAATTCATCTTTAATCAACACGAACTTATCCATCATTAATATCATAACTCACAATATTTAACAACCAAAATATTCCCGTGAAAGAGGGGCTTTCAATAAGGATTTCTCCCTATCATGCCGCAATTATTAGGTGACCAAACCTCTCCTCGACGTAACTTCTGCACATTGTAAATATTGCAATTTAATAATGTGAATAACTTTGTCGCCTCAATTATTGATTTAATAAAATAACATATTATGCACACGATATCGCGACAATAATTGAATCAATAATACGAGAGATATGATGCAAAAATTATCAGAAAGTAATAATGCAAAGATAACCGAAAGTGACTTCTTACGTAAGCATCAATAATCAATACCGTGCAGCTACTATGCAACCACCAGACATCGTACTTTTACAGACATCAAGATTTCTTAAACCTCCGCCGTATTTCAAAAAAGATTTTCGCTTTCTAACTACGACCTTCTTCCGCTGTGGGTTCACCAATGATCATAAAATATTTATTCCTCGACAAAGAAGAATATTCCTCGACCAATCGAATATTATATAACAACTTGCATACTTTGCAAAATTTTCAAATACACCCCCCAACTATAACATTATCTCAAATCCACACCTTAATATTCAAAAAAAATATTTTGAGAAATTTAAATCTTTATTTATAAAATCAGGGTCTCATGATTAATGTGGTTATTATATAAAAATGTGCAAATATTTTTAAATAAAAAGTGGTTATAAAATATTCATTGTTGTCGAGGAATATTCGTTATAATATTATCTTGCTTGGAATATTCGTAATGCGATGACGCACCTTGTATATAACTAAAGTGATTGGATGAAGAAAACGAAAAGTATAAGTTGTTTATATTAACGATTACAAATCTTTTTTAATACCTTATGGTTAAAATACAAAATACGCGCTGTTATTCTCTGAAAACGATTGGGATTCTTACGTAAGAAGGCACTACTCAATAATTATTACACATAATTCTTACTGCTCAAATATTTTATTTTATTGATTCAATAATTGCTTTGCGTTGATATTTTATATTACCGTTGTTTCAATAATTGTCACTACACAAGATTTTCCATTATCTGAGACAATAATTCATATTATCCTAATAATATTATTAGATAACATTATTGGCAATGTCTAGAAAGTTCGCATCTAAGGAGAGGTTTGGTCACCTAATTGCAAGCACTTTGATGAGGAGAAATCTCTGTTGAAACTACCGTCATATTCTTCGCGATTCTGTAATATTATTTGTGAATAATTAATTATTGATTTATATAATGAGGAAAATATTGATTTTATGTGGATATAGATGGAGAAAATTTTTAAAGTGACAATTGTTAAAAATTGATATTTTATATTTTTTGATAAAATAATATTTTATTATATTATTATAATAGAATAATGATGATATTTTTACAATGAATGTGGGATATATGAGTATATGAGGAGAAAGAGTATTTTGTTGCATTAAATGATTAACACATGTTTTGTGTGTCCGTGGACCTCATTTCTTGAATTGAAATTTGATTATAGCATGTAAAATCGTCCGTATGTGGATTTCGGTCAATTTCTGTTTGGAATTTGGAAAAACTTTCTTCTGAAAAGTTGTAGATAATGGAATTTCCTATGGAAAAGACACGAGGTTCAAATTTTTCTGATAAAAGGGCTATTTATTATGAATTATTGAAGTTTCGAAGTTCCGAAATAATTGATTTTTGGAAGTTTTAAATAATTATTTTAATAAAAACTTTTTTTCTTACTTTTTCTAGAAGGTTAGCATGTGAATTCATTGAAAGTCGATTTCAAGGAGTGCGTATACTATTTTTATAAATATTATTATTATATTCAATTTTCTGCTTTTGTGTTCTAAGCAATTTTCTATAAATAGGGTGCTTAGGTTAGAATTGAAAATCACACCAGAAAATAAATATTTCTCTCTCTTTCTCTCTCGATATATTGAGCGTATTTTGTGAGTATTTTAGTACTTTGAGTATTGCTTATACTGGCAAAATTTCCTTCAAAGACTATATCCAAGATTCCAAATGTAAGTACCATCTTTTTTGAGGTAAGGGATGTTATTTTCTTCAGTAAATGATATTATTTCTTCAATATCATTATGCCAAATATTGGTCCTAATTTTTATCAAATTTGGAACTTTTCATGTCTAAGTTACTATTCATGAGTTACTATTCACGAGTTACTATTCACGAGTTACTATTTACGAGTACTATTCACGAAGCATGATGATTTTTTTTTGTGAAATTTTTATCTTTTAGTGTTCGAGTTACTATTCACGATACTCTAAGACTATTCACGTATACGACAATTATTCAAGAATACGACACTTATTCACGTAAAAATTAAATTTCCTTTTACGTGTCCAAGATCGTGCATTATGATTCCTATCTTGGATTGGATCTATGTTTTAGTTTTCATTCTTGAATTTTACTCTACTCGTTATTTATGAAGTATTTTTGAACTTGATTGTTTAAAGTACGAATCCTTAATATTTGTTCTTTTGTTTCACCGGATTCGCTTTTCTTTAAAATATTTTTCAACATCCTCGGTCTAAATGATGATATTCTTGAATATCTTTGGCCCAGTAGTGCAAAGATGAATGATTTTCGATGAATATCTTTGGCCCGTAGTGCAAAAGATGAATGTGTGTTGAGATGAACATGACCCGGTCGATGAATATCTTTGGCTCCAGAGTGCAAAGATGACTATTTGATTCAAGATGCATATTGATTGATGTTATAGGGATAAAATATCGATGATGGACTTTTAAATTCATAGATGATAGTAGATTTCATTCTCTACTTAACTCTTCTAATGAATTGTTGTTTCACTGCAGTTGTTGATCTAAAACTTGTTGTCTATTGTATTCTATCGATTTTTTCCTCAATGAAGACTAAGGATAATTTGTTGTACATTATCTTAGTCATAATATTCTTTATCAAGTTAGTTGAGCTCACCCTTTTCTTTTTGTTCCATTTTTCTTCTCAGGAGGCGAGAATATAGCGGGAACTAGTTGGGGTGTGGAGTGATGGTTCAAGACAGTTGTTTTATTAGTCCTTACTATTTTGTAAAATAGTGTATCAATAATTTTAATGAGGACTCCTTTTGAGTTTGTATACTCTCTATTAGACAGTATTTGTATTTAAACTCATAGTTTATGTGTTGTCGTATTTTGCACGAGAATTGTATTAATGAAGTTGTAGTTGTTTCTGTACCATGTATTTGGCGACTCAGAATAGGTTGGTTGGATTGAACCTATTTTGGGGGCGTCACAGTTGGTATCAGAGCTTAGGGATATGGTCTCTGGCGGAGATCGGGGAATAGAACTAGGAGGGGAGAGACGAGTAAATCCTTCGCTAGTGTGTCATACCTAAGCTTATTTGTTGGTCGGTCATAATATAGGGGTATTATGTGATTTGTTAATTTGTTTAATTAACCCTTATTTTATGATAGTATTTAGGAATGTCGACTGAGAATGTTAACAGTGGAGTAAATGAGACCGTGGAGACACCTTTGCTCACCAACGAGGAGAACGTGCAACATGCTGGCAATGTTCCTCCTGTGAACAACACCACTAAGCAGATGATGAACGATGGTATGTTTAGGAACTTTCTAGAATTCATGGCCAAGATAATAGAAGAAATAATTCAAGTGGAAATTTCAAAAAGAAAAGATTCAACAATGACAGGAAGACGTCGGCACCAACACCAGCAACGAATTTTAGAGGAGGAGAAAGACCGCCAGTTAGATGTTACAGATGCGGAGAAGAGGGACACATAAGTCCAAACTGTTCACAACCTTCCAAGGTATGTTATAATTGTGGAAAAGAAGGTCATATCGCTCGAGATTGTACGGTAGCGAAACCCAGTCCAACGGGGATGGTAACTCAAAAGGCTGTCCCAGAAAAGTCAAAGTCAATGGTTCCTGGAAGAACGTTTGTCGTGACTGGTCAGAATGCGAGGAATTCGAACGAAGTTAGCACGGGTTAGTTAATTATAAATTTTTGCGAAGTTTATACCTTACTTGATATCGGTTCTACCCATTCTTTTATCTCTCTTGTTTGTGCTCAATGTTTAAATTTGACTCCGGAGAGATTAGACTTTGACTTATCGGTTGAAACTCCATTAAGAGAAACCTTCATTACATGTGCTATCAAAGTCTTGGATGAGAGTCACAGTTTTGAATGACATTTCTATTGTTAATAAATTTCCTGACGTATTCTTGAAGACTTCTTAGCCTACCCCTAGAACGTGAAATCGAATTTTGTATTGACCCCAGTACAAAACCCATTTCTTCAACCCTTCAATATTTTTTCACATAAAATGATAGTATCATGCGCCAAAGACGTTGGCTCGAGTTGTTGAAGATTACGATTTTACCATTCAATACCATCGTAGGAAAAGCGAACGTGGTAGCTGACGCGTTGAGCAGAAGATCGTATGCGTTTAGAAGTGCGAATATATGAACCTACGTGAAGATAGTAAATATACGATTAGAATCGACTTTAATCGATAAATTTAAAGATGTTCAAGCTACACACCGGAGCTGATGAATATGAAGAAGGAGGTACAAGAAGTTGTTATTCCAAAAGCGAGAATCGGCGATGTGAGGAAAGCTCAAACCTTCGATTTATTAATCCATTTGAAATCCTCGATCGAATAGGAACTGTGGCCTATAGACTCGTTTTACCGCCAAATATGACGCGTGTTCATAACATTTTTCATGTATCGATGTTACGTAAATATGTGGACGACCCGAACCACATTATTGAGTTAGAACCAGACGAGATAGCAGAAGATTTAATGTACGAGGAGGTACCAGTCAAGATCTTAGATGGGAAGGAGCATGTCCTACGCATGTCAATTTCAAGGACGAAATTTCATAAGGAGGGGAGGTTGTAAGGCCCCAACTTTTTATAAATAAAGATTTAATTTTCTCTATTTATTATTATTATTTTGAAATAGTAAGGGGTTGATTTGATTAATGTGGTTAGTTATGGGTAAAATGTGCAAATATTTTTAAATAAGCAAGTGATTATAAAATATTCATTGTTGTCGGGGAATATTCGTTTGGTCGTGGAATATTCTTCTTTGCTTCGGGAATATTCGCATGCGATGGCGCAAAATTTTTGTGGCCCCATAACGGAAAGTGATTGGATGAAGAAAACGACAAGTATAAGTTGTTTATATTAATCGGTGTAGTTATTACTGATTATCTTTGTTGGAATACTCGGTTGGTTAAAATACGAAGTCTGGCGTTGTTGCACAAGAAGACATCGGTATTGCACCAATTATTGATTCTTACGTAAGAAGGCACTACTCAATAATTGTTACAGTGAGTTATCGCTTGAAAGATTTTATTTTATTGATTCAATAATTGCTTTGTGTTGATATTTTATATTACTTGTTGTTTCAATAATTATCACTACACAAGATTTTCCATTATCGGCTAATACTTCATATTATCCGAATAATATTATTAGATAACATTATTGGCAATGTCTAGAAAGTTCGCTCTAAGGAGTGGTTTGGTCACCTAATTGCTTGCCAAGATGAGAGAAACCTTTATTGAAAGCCCCTCTTTCCCAGGACTACCGGTTGCGATCTTTGTGATTCTCATAATATTATTTGTGAATAATTAATTATTGATTTATATGATGAGGAAAATATTGATTTTATGTGGATATAGATGGAGAAAATTTTTAAAGTGACAATTGTTAAAAATTGATATTTTATATTTTTTGATAAAATAATATTTTATTATATTATTATAATAGAATAATGATGATATTTTTATAATGAATGTGGGATATATGAGTATATGAGGAGAAAGAGTATTTTTGTTCCATTAAATGATTAACACATGTTTTGTGTGTCGGTGGACCTCATTTCTTGACTGAAATTTGATTATAGCCTGTAAAATCGCCCGTATGTGGATTTCGGTCAATTTCTGTTTGGAATTTGGAAAAAATTTCTTCTGCAAAGTTGTAGATAATGGAATTTCTTATGGAAAAGACATGAGGTTCGAATTTTTCTGACAAAAAAGCTATTTATTATGCATTATTGAAGTTCCGAAATAATTGATTTTTGGAAGTTTTAAATAATTATTTTAAGAAAAACGTTTTTTCTTACTTTTTCTAGAAGGTTAGCATGTGTGAATTGCTGAAAGTCAGATTTCAAGGAGTGCGTATACTATTTTTATAAATATTATTATTATATTCAATTTTCTGCTTTAGTGTTCTAAGCAATTTCCTATAAATAGGGTGCTTAGGTTAGAATTGAAAATTACACCAGAAACCAAAGATTTCTCTCTCGATATATTGAGCGTATTTTGTGAGTATTTTAGTACTTTGAGTATTGCTATACGGTGCAAGTTTCCTTCAGCATTATATCCAGTATTCCAGTTAGAAGTACTGTCTTTTTGAGGTAAGGGATGTTATTTTCTTCGTAAATGATATTATTTCTTCAATATCATTATGCCGAAATATTGGTCTGAATTTTTATCAAATTTGGAACTTTTCATGTAAAAGGGTTACTATTCACGAGTTACTATTCACGAAAGTTACTATTCATGAGTTACTATTCACGAGTTACTATTCACGAGTACTATTCACGAAGCATGATGATTTTTTTTTGAAATTTTTATCTTTTAGTGTCTGAGTTACTATTCACGATATCGACACTTATTCACGAATCGACACTATTCACGTAAAAATTAAATTTTCTTTTCTATGTCCAAGATCGTCTGTTATGATTCCTATCTTGGATTGGATCTATGTTTTGGTCTTCATTCTTGAATTTTACTCTACTCTGGTTATTTATGAAGTATTTTTGAACTTGGATTGTTTAAAGTACGAATCCTTAATATTTGTTCTTTTGTTTCACTGGATTCGTTTTCTTTAAAATATTTTTCATCATCCTTAGTCCTAAATGATGATATTATTTGAATATCTTTGGCCCAGTAGTGCAAAGATGAATGATTTCGATGAATATCTTTGGCTCAGAGTGCAAAGATGAACATGTGTTGAGATGAACATGACCAACTGATGAATATCTTTGGCCTGTAGTGCAAAGATGACTATTTGATTCAAAATGTATATTGATTGATGTTACAGGGATAAAATATCGATGATGGACTTTTAAATTCATAGATGATAGTAGATTTCATTATCTACTTAACTCTTCTAATGAATTGTTGTTTCAATGCATTTGTTGATCTAAAACTTGTTGTCTATTGTATTCTATCGATTTTTCCTTGTTGAAGACTAAGGATAATTTGTTGTACATTATCTTAGTCATAATATTCTTTTTATCGGGCTAGTTGAGCTCACCTTTTCCTTTTTATTCCATTTTTCTTCTCGTGAGGCGAGAATATAGCGAAACTAGTTGGGGTGTGGAGTGATGGTTCAAGACAGCTTGTTTTAGTAGTCCTCACTATTTTGTAAAATAAAGTATCAATAATTTTAATGAGGACTCCTTTTGAGTTTGTATACTCTCTATTAGACAGTATTTGTATTTAAACTCACAGTTTATGTGTTGTCGTATTTTGCACGACAATTGTATTATTGAAGTTGTAGTTGTTTCTGTACCATGTATTTGGCGACTCAGAATAGGTTGGTTGGATTGGACCTATTTTGGGGGCGTTACAGCAGATACCTATTCTTGATGGTGACATGGTTAAATTCTCGGTAGTCAATACAAACTCGCATACTCCCATCTTTCTTCTTTACGAATAAAACAGGAGCAGCCCAAGGAGATGTGTGACACCCCCAAAATAGGTATACAACACCCATTCTGAGTCACCAAATACATGGTACAGAAAGCAAACTATAACTTCAATAATACAATTGTCGTGCAAAATACGACAACACATACTGTGAGTTTAAATACAAATATTGTCTTCTAGACAATATCCACACTCAAATAAGTCCTCATTACAATTATTCAAACACTATTTTACAGAAATCGTGAGGACTGCTAAAATATCTTTCTAGAACCATCACTCCGTACCTCGACTAGTTCCTACTATGTTCTCACCTCCTGAGAAAAATGGAACAAAAAGGAATTCTGAGTCGCCAAATACATGGTACAGAAAGCAAACTACAACTTCAATAATACAATTGTCGTGCAAAATACGACAATACATACTATGAGTTTAAATACAAATATTGTCTTCTAGACAATATCCACACTCAAATAAGTCCTCATTACAATTATTCAAACACTATTTTACAGAAATAGTGAGGACTGCTAAAACATCTTTCTAGAACCATCACTCCGTACCCCGAATAGTGCCGTATTCATGAATAGTGCCGTATACGTGAATAGTGCCGTATACGTGAATAGTAACCTCGACACAAAAAGTTCCAAATTTGATAAAAATTCAGATCAATACTTCGGCATAATGATATTGAAGAAATAATATCATATATGAAGAAAATAACATCCCTTACCTCAAAATAACCGTACTTCTGACTGAATTTCAGATATAGTGCTGACAGAAACATGTACTAAAAAAATAGAAACTCACAAAGTATCTAAATACTCACAAAATACGCTCGATAATATAGAGAGAGAAAGAGAGAAAGCTTATGTTTCTGGTGTGATTTTCAATTCTAACTTAGCCCTCTATTTATAAGAAAATATTACCAGACTTGACCTGCAACCTGATGGCTTTACCTGCTACTATTCCCACCCACCAAATTTGAAATAAAATTCAGTACATTTCTTCATAAACCACAAGTGGGGCCCACTCAATTCTAGATTTTTCTACCAAAATGCTAAATTCAGATACTTCAACAATTTCTGCACCAGTCACCTCTTAAAATTCATAACAAATCATACGTTCATTTTTAACGGTTCAAAATTTGTGGACATATACTCAACTTATATATGTATAACATATCCAAAAATTACAACGATCCAACGGCCGGATTAAAAATTATAACTCACGCAATATATCTCAAAAACACTAGTTTAATTTTTAATAACTCCATTCCGACAAAAATACTGATAAAACACCTCAACATTAACTCCTTTATTTTTAACCACAATAAATTTATCCAACATTTATATCCACATAAAATAAATATTTCCTTATCATATGAATCAATAATTAATTATTCACAAATAATATTACAGAATCACATTTATGACAACCAAATGTCGCTTCCCGAGCAGAGAGGGCTTTCAATAAGAATTTCTCCTTACTGGCGCGCAATTAGGTGACCAAACCTCTCCTTGATAGAACTTTCTAGACATTGCCAATAATGCTATCTAATAATATTATTCAAATAATATGAATTATTGATCTGATAATGGGAAATACTGTGCAGTGACAATTATTGAAACAACAATAATATAAAATATCAACGCAATAATTATTGAATCAATATAATAAAATATTGAATAGTAACTCATCATAATAATTATTGAGTAGTGCCTTCTTCACGTAAGGATCAATAATTCATCAATACCGAGCATCCACGCCAGACATCGTATTTTAACCACCGGGTATTCCAACAAAGTTAGCTTAGAATAACTACGCCAATTATTTATAAAACTCAAACTTGTCGCTTTCTTCATCCGACAATTATTCTCATTATGGGGCCCACAAATGATCATACTTTCGCATTTAATATTCCCCGACAACAAGAATATTCCACGACCAAATGAATATTCCTCGACAACAATGATTATTTTATAACCACTTGCATATTTTGTAAAATTTGCACATTTCACCTATAACCAGAGAATTATATCAAATTAATACTTTATTATTCACAATAATAATTAGAGGAAATTCGATTTTATTTATAATAAGTTAGGTCTTACAACCTCCCTCCTTATGAAATTTCGTCCTCTAAATTGACATACGTGCTGCGGTGTTTCAAAAGGTGAGGATACCTCGCTTTCATTTCGATTCCAACTCCTGTGTCATTTCTTCAATAGCATGGTTTCTCCACAAAACCTTAACTTGTGGTATAACCTTGGTGCGTAGGACATGCTCTTTCCTATCCAAGATCTTAACAGTACTTCTTCGTCGTTAAATCTTCTATTATCTCGTCTCGGGTTAACGCGATAATATGGTTCGGTCTTTCACATATTTATGAAGCATGGATATGTGGAAAACATTATGAACACGAGACATACTTGGAGGTAATGCGAGTCTATAGGCCACATTTCCTACTCGGTCAAGAATCTCAAATGGACCAACAAATCGTGGATTGAGCTTTCCTCTCTTTCCAAATCTTGTAACTCCCTTTAATGGAGCAACACGTAACAATACATGATCTCCAATATTAAACTCCACGTCCTTTCAATGAAGATCAGCATAACTCTTTTGTCGATCTTGTGAGGTTTGAATACGTTGTCGAATCATTTGGATCTTTTCGTAGTCATGCGTATTAATTACGGTCCCAACAACGTTGCTTTCTCCCACCTCATCCCAAAGATACCGAGAACGACACTTTCGTCCATACAACGCCTCAAATGGAGCCATGCCTATACTTGCTTGATAACTGATTGTTGTAGGAGAATTCCACTAGTGGCAAGTACTTATCCCAACTTCCTTTAAAATCTAGGACACAAAGTCTTAATAGATCTTCAAGGGTTTGAATAGTCCTCTCGATTGTCCGTCTGCTTGAGGATGGTATCGCCGAATCAATCAGAATCTGCGCCCATAGCTTTCTCGCAATCTAACCCAAAATCGTGAAGTGAATCTTGGGTCACGATCCAAAACTATGGATACCGGCATGCCATGCAATCGCACAATCTTATTCACGTCATACGAGCAAGACGTTCAAGGGAATAAGTCTCACGTGTCGGTAAGAAATGGGCGTACTTGGTTAATCTATCAACAATAACCCAAATCGCATCTATGCCTTGAGAAACCTTGGGAAGACCCAGAACGAAATTTATAGTAATGTGTTCCCACTTCCATTTCGGAATCTCAAGTGGTTGTAATGGACCCTTTGGCACTTGATGCTCCGCCTTTACACGTTTACAAGTTAAACACCTCGAGATAAACTCCGCGATCTCTCTCTTCATATTGTTTCACCAAAATGTGTGTCGAATATCATGATACATTTTGGTACTCCCAGGATGGATTACAAACGGTGTGTTGTGTGCCTCCATCATAATTCTATGTTTCAAGTCAGAATCGTTAGGAACACAAAGTCTGGAGTTAAATCGAAGTATTCCTTCTTCATCGATTCTTGCTTCTGGAATAGCACCTTCTTGTACTTTTTTCTTCATACGCATTAGCTCCATGTCCGTAGCTTGAGCAGCTTTAACTTTATCGATTAAAGTTGGTTCTACTCGTATGTTTGATATCATCACGTGGGTACTTGGAGCCTTTACCTCTATCTCCATCCTTTACAAGTCATACAAAATGGACCTTTGTGTTAACAATATTGCACTCGTACCCGCATATGATCTTCTACTCAATGTGTCAGCTACCACGTTTACTTTTCCAGGATGATATTGGATGGTGTGATTATAATCTTTCAACAGCTCGAGCCAACGTCATTGCCGCATGTTGAGTTCTTTTTGGGTGAAGAAATATTTGAGGCTTTTATGGTCCGTATAAATCTCCACTTTCTCCCCATACAAGTAGTGTTTCCAAATTTTCAACGCTGAACGATCACGCTAACTCTAGATCATGAGTAGGATAATTCCTCTCATATTCTTTGAGTTGTCGTGAGGCATAAAGCTATGACATTCCCATGTTGCATGAGAACGCATCCTAACCCTTTGCACGAAGCATCAGAGATATAACAAATCCATCCGCACTCGTATGGTATTGCGAAACAGTCTTGAAATGAGTCTCCTCTTGAGCTCTTGGAAACTCTTCTTGCATTCCTCGCTCTATACAAATTTTGTATCTTTCCGAGTCACCGAGTTAATCTGAGTAGCGATTCGAGAAAATCCTTCCACGAATCTCCGATAATAACCAAATAAGCCCGTAAAGCTATGCACTTTGGCCACCGACTTCGGTTGCTCCCAACTTTGTATTGCTTCAATCTTATTTGGGTCAACAGATACTCCATGTTTTGACACCACCTGCCTTGAAGAATGCTACTTCCTCGCCGAAACTCGCATTTCTTCACTTGCAAAAGCTTATTTTCACGAAGCCTTTCAAGTATTAGCTTCAAATGGTGCTCATGATCTTCACGGCTTTTGGAATAGATGAGGATGTCATCAATAAAGACAACAACGAATTGATCCAAATATTCCTTGAATACACGGTTCATCATATCTATGAAAGCAGCTGGAGCATTAGTCAATCCAAAAGACATGACTAAGAATTCATATTGTTCGTACCGAGTTCTGAAGGCAGTATTTGGAATATCCTCAGTTTTAATCTTCAGCTGATGATATCTAGAACGAAGGTTGATCTTTGAAAAGAATTATGCTCCTTGTAACTGGTCGAACAGGTCATCAATGCGAGGTAACGAATACCTATTCTTGATGGTGACATGGTTCAATTCTCGGTAGTCAATACAATGTCACATACTCCCATCTTTCTTCTTTACGAATAAAACAGGAGCACCCCAAGGAGATGTAATAGGACGAATGAAACCGATGTCTAATAACTCCTGTAGTTGGACTTTTAACTCCTGAAGTTCAATAGGAGCCATTCGATATGGGGTTTTAGAAATGGGTTTTGTACCCGGTTCAAGGTCAATAAAGAATTCAACATCACGTTCTGGAGGTAGACCGGAAAGTTCTTCAAGAAATACATCAGGAAATTTTTTAACAATAGAAATATTATTCAAATCTGACTTGTCTTTGTTCAAATCCATAACATGGGCTAAGAAAGCTTGACATCCATTTTTTAATAAATGAATAGCTTAATGGCTTGATATTACAGTTACTGATTTTAGTGGTTTAGTTGTTCGAATTCGTATGACAGGTTGGTTAGGAATATGAAAACTAACAACCTTACGAAAATAATCAATTTTGGCATGATGAGTGGTTAACCAATCAGTTCCTAAAATCACATCAAAAGCAAGTATCTTTAAAGAGATAAGATCAACAGGTAATGTGATAGTGCCAACTTGGATTAAGCAAGATTTATAAACAGTGGACGTGACGAAAATTTCTCCTAACGGAGTCTCCATTGATAAATCAAAGTCTAATTTCTCCGGATTCAAGTTTAAACGTTGAGCACAGGCAGGAGAGATAAAAGAATGGGTAGAACCAGTATCTAGTAAGGTATAACCTTCGCAAGAATTCAAGATTAGCTTACCCGTGATCACCTCGTTCGGGTTCCTCATGTTTTGGCCAGTCACGACAAACGCTCTTCCGTGAACCGGCCGATTTCGACTTATCCGGGATGCCTTGAGTCACCATCCCCGCTTGAACTTGGTTTTGATACGTAACAATCCCGAGCTATGTGGCCTTCATTTCCACAACAAACATACCTTGGATTGTTGTGGACAATTTGGATGATATGACCCTCTTCCGCATTTGTAACATCTAATCTGGCGGTCGTTCTCCTCCCTAGAATTTGTTGTTGGTCTTTGTGTCATTCTTGATGTCTTCCCGTCATTGTTGAATCTCCTCTTTCCGAAATTTCCACTGACTCACCTCTCCTATTATCATGGCCACGATAACCACCCGAGTGGTTACCGCCTTTGTTCGTATTTTTCCTCCTCGTTGGTTATCATCGCCTCGATGATCAACATCACACCGGTATGACCTCGGTTGTGGTCCCTCGGTTGAACATACTCACTATCTCGCTCTAATAATTGAGCCTGTCGCTGACAACATCCTGAATATAGAGAAAATTTATGAGAGATAAGGTATTGTTAATCTCGGGTTTTAGACCTCTCTTAAACATCCTTGTCATTCGCTCCTCATTCTCTACCAAATGAGGTGCAAACTTCGATAAATCAAATAACTTCGCCATATCTTTGGGACACCATCATGTTGTTTTATTCCATCGATAAACTCTACCTCCTTCATACGGACGAATACTTTCGTGAAAGTACTTATCATTGAATAGTTTCAAACGCTTCCCAAGACAAGTTGAGTGCGGTCGGTACGCTTCTCGAGACTCCCACCAAAGCACCCACCTCACCGCGGAACATAAAGGTGGCGAATGGAATCTTCTGTTCCTCCGTGCATCCCAAGACATTGAATATCTTGGTAATTTTCTTGACCCATGTTTCCGCCTTGATCGAATCCGGCTTTCCAATAAATTCTGGTGGTCCCAACTCCTTGAACTATTTGGCTGTGACAGACTGCACTTTGGTATCACTTCCACCCGTATTTTGTACACGAGTCTCCCTCGTCTGATTTTGCATGAACTGAAAAAAGCTCCTAAACATTCCATCATTCATCGTTTGCTCGGTAGTGTTGTTTACAGGAGGAATATTGCCTTCCTGTTGCACGTTCTTTTGGTTTGTAACTAAAGGTTGTTCCACAGTCTCATACACTCCATTGTTAACGCTCTCGTGACCATTCTTAAATATCGCTTAAAACAAGGGTTAATTAAACAAATTAACATATCACATAATATCCCTATATTATGACCGACCAACAAATAAGCTTAGATAGGACACACTAGCGAAGGATTTACTCATCTCTCCCCTCCTAGTTCTATTCTCCGATCTCCGCCAGAGACCATATCCCTAAGCTCTAATACCAACTGTGACGCCCCCAAAATAGGTATACAACACCAATTCCGAGTTACCAAATACATGGTACATAAAGCAAACTACAACTTTAATAATACAATTGTCGTGCAAAATACGATAACACATACTGTGAGTTTAAATACAAATATTGTCTTCTAGACAATATCCACACTCAAATAAGTCCTCATTACAATTATTCAAACACTATTTTACGTAAATAGTGAGGACTCGCTAAAACATCTTTCTAGAACCATCACTCCATACCCCGACTAGATCCTCGCCATGTTCTCACCTCCCGAGAAAAAAAATGGAACAAAAAGGAAAAGGGTGAGCTCAACTAGCCCAGTAAAGAATATTATGACTAAGATAATATACAACAAATTATCATTAGTTTTCAACAGGGAAAAATCTGATAAAATATAATAGACAACAAGTTTTAGATCAACAACCGCAGCGGAAACAACAATCCATTAGAAGAGTCAAGTAGAGAATGAGTTAACTCTACTATCTTCTAAGATTTAAAAGTCCATCATCAATATTTTATCCTTATAACAACAATCAATATACATCTTTAATCAATATTCATCTTTGCACTATAGGCCAAAGATATTCATTTGTATCACCAGTTGGTCATGTTCATCTCAACACCTGTTCATCTTTGCACTACGGGCCAAAGATATTCATCAGTTAATCATTCATCTTTGCACTACAGGCCAAAGATATTTAGTAATATCGTCATTTAGGACTGAGGATGATGAAAAATATTTTAAAGAAAACGAATCTAGTGAGACAGAAGGACAAATATTAAGGATTCATATAACAGTTTATCTAAGATCAATAATACTCCATAATAACTAATTTTGAAGCAGAATTCAAAAATAAAGACCAAAACATGGATACAATCAAAGATAGTAGCCATAATAGACATCTTGGACAAAAAGAAGAAAATTTCATTTTTCGGTGAATAGTGCCGTATTCGTGAATAGTGTCAGATACGTGAATAAAGTCTTAGATATCGTGAATAAGAACCCCAGACACAAAAGTTTCAAATTTGATAAAAGTTCAAACCAATATTTTGGCATAATGATATCGAAAGAAATAATATCATTTACGAAGAAAATAACATCACTTACCTCAAAATAACGGTACTTTTGATTGGAATATCGGATAGAAAGCCGAAGGAAACTTGTACCGAACAGTAACTCTCAAAGTATATAAATACTCACTAAAATACGCTCGACAATATAGAGAGAAAGAAAACTTGTTTCTGGTGTGATTTCAATTCTAATCTAAGCGTCTATTTATAGGAAAATGCTAGAACGCCATAGGATAATAAAATAATAAAATAATATTATTAATTACACCAACCTCTACGCATGATTTGTTGACAAATAATACCAGCCATCTTTGAACAATTTTTAGCAGCCCACATGTTGTCAAACAAGAGTGGGTCCCACCCATAATTTAATAAAAATTATTTTATTTTCCGAAACTTTAGTAATTCATAGAAAATAGCCCGTTTATCAAAAAAATACGAATTTTATGTCCATTCTACCTTAAATCGAATTCTCTACAACTTTCTAGCTTTGCGTTTTTCCAAATTCCAAACATAAAATATCCAAAATCCACAAACGGATGATTTTTAATACCTCTACACTGACAAAATACTGATAAAACACCTCAACATTAATTCCTTCATTTTTATCCACATAAAAATAAATATATCCATCATTTATATCCACATAAAATAAATATTTCCTTATCATATAAATCAATAATTAATTATTCACAAATAATTTTACAGAATCACAATTATGATAACCAGGCCATTCCCAGGAAAGTGGGGGCTTTCCAATAAGAATTTCTCCTTCTCAAGCGCAATTAGGTGACCAAACCTCCTCGATGTAACTTTCTAGACATTGCCAATAATGCTATCTAATAATATTATTCAAATAATATGAATTATTGATCCGATAATGGGAAATCATCATGCGTTGATAATTATTGAAACAACAATAATATAAAATATCAACGCAGCAATTATTGAATCAATAAAATAAAATATTAAACAAGAGAGTTATTGTACCAATTATTGAGTAGTGCCTTCTTACGCATTTAATCAATAATTTAACTATACTTGCAATACCGTGTGCTACGACATCGTATTTTAACCACCGGTATTCCAACAAAGTGTTAATTGTAATAACTTACGCCGCTATTTGTAAAAACTCAAATTTGTCATTTTCTTCATCCGAATCGTTATTCACATGGGGCCCACAAATGGTCATACCATCGTTATTTAACATTCCCCGACAAAAATAATATTCCACGACCAAATGAATATTCCCCGTCAAAATGAATATTTTATAACCACTTGCTTATTTTACAAAATTTTCACATTTCACCCATATCCAAAGCATTATATCAAATTAATACCTTATTAATTTAGAATAATGAATAAAGGAAAATTTATTTTTATTTATAATAAGTTGGGGTCTTACAATGGGGCCCATAAATGGTTGTGCCATCGTACAAATATTCATCGACAACAAGAATATTCCACGACCAAACGAATATTTCCCGACAACAATGAATATTTTATAACCACTTGCTTATTTTGCAAAATTTGCACATTTCACACATAACCAAAGTATTATATCAAATTATCACCTTATTATTTCAAGATAATGAATAGAGAAAATTCAATTTTATTTATTAAATAGTTAGGGTCTTACACTGTCGGATATAGAAAATGACAGAAATAACATTTTTATAAAAATAACAACAAAACTTTTATCGTTAACTGTTGAAATACCGATGATAAAAGAATAGTAATACGCGTGGTTGTACAGTAGCACACGATATTGTACAATATCTCTGATTATTGATGCTTACGTAAGAAGTCACTCAGTTCATTTAATAATTGTCACAGTAGTTGTTGCATAACATCTCATATTATTGATTCAATTATTGTCACAGTATTATCTGCATAATATTTTATATTATTAAATCAATAATTGAGACAACACATTTATTCATATTATTATTTGTATTATTGACAATGTCTAGAAAATTCTGTCGAGGAAAGGGGTTAGATTATTTAATTGCGCGCCAATAAGGAGAAATCATTTTCGGAAAGCCCACTCTTTCCTGTGAATGATCTGGTTGTCAATATTATGAGTTATAATATTAATGATGAATAATTGTTGAAAGATTAAAATGTGTTTATTGAAGATAAGTAATTTTTGGTAAATATTTATTCAATTTTTGATATAAATAAAGGGGTTTGTCATGAAGTATTTATTGTAAGTTTCACTTATTACATGAACCCCCATTTACTCATTTTTCAAAATCATCGGTAGAAGGTTGTCTCAATTTTGTTTTATTATTATTATAATAGTAATACAATATAAAACTTTTTATATAAAACAGAATACTTTTTATATTATATATAAAGTTATTTGTTTTATTAGATTATAATTAGAATATATTATATTTTATATTTAGTTTTTGTTAGAATATATTATATTTTATATTTAGTTTTTGTTTTATTAGAGTATTTTATTGCACAGTGATGAATAATAAAAATCAAAAAATCAGCCGAATTTCGTCCGTGTAATCGTCCGTGAATTCTTTACTATTTGTCCGTATTTTTTTTTTAAATAGTGCCCCTGCCATTCTCCTATAAATAGGATGTTTAGTTAAGAAATGAAAATCACATCAGAATCAGAGAATTATTCTTCTATAATATTGTGAGTATTTCTTTTGAGTATAAGGATACTTTGAGTGTAACAAATAGTGCACGTTTTTCTTAAGAATATCTCCGTTATACCAGTCAGATTTAGTCTCCTACTAAGGTAAGGGATATTATTTTTGTTCAATGTTCGTAAGTAATATTATTTTCTTCCATAATCTATAGTATGTAAGGAATATTATTTCGTTTCATATTCCTAAATCTATAGTTACTTTGATAAGTATTGCTTTTATAATCCCTGAAATTAGTAGAATATCTTTGAGTTTTGTGTTTTATCTAGTATCGTTTCACTAGAATATTGGTCTGAACTTTCTTATTAAATTTTAATTTTTCATTCGGGGTACTATTCACGACAAAATTGGTTTTTTTCTGTCCAAATTATTTTTGATATATGAATATCATTCTTGAATTTTACTCCATAATTATTTATCATGTTGACAATTTGGACATTCTTAAATTTTGGATAAATTGGATTATAAATCTGTAATATTTATTCTTGATCTCACTTGATTGATTCCTTATATCATTGTCATCATCCTCATGCTTATATTATAGTGAAAGTCATCTTTGGCTCGTAGTATAACAATAATTGTAATGAGGACTTTATTTGAGTTTGGATATTGTCTACGAAGCAATATTTATTTTGAAACTCAGCTATTGTGTTGTCGTATTTTGCACGTTAGTTGTATAAATGAAGTTTGTATTTGGATTCTGTACTATGTATTTGGCGACTCAGAATGGGTTGTGTGGACCTATTTTGGGGGCGTCACATAGATGGACTGTTGATTGGTATGATTATGACTGGGAATTGTGTATTGGTATAATCATGACTTGTAATGTTACATACAAATGTTGTGGAGATAGTCCTCTTTGGTCTGTAGTGCATAGATGGACAGTTGTTTTGGCATGATCATGACTACTGGCGATACAAACGAATATCCTTGGCCCGTAGTGCATGGATAATTTGTTGATTTGAAACATTTATTAATTGTTGTTACAGGGATAAAATATTGATGATGGACTTTTAAATCATATAAGATTGTAGACTGTACGCTCTACTTGACTCTTCTAATGGATTGCTTATTCCACTGCAATTATTGATCTAAAACTTGTTGTCTATCAGATTTTTTCCTGTTGAGGACTAAGGATAATTTATTCTACATTATCTTAGTCATAATATTCTTTACTGGGCTAGTTGAGCTCACCCTTTTCTTTTATTGTTCTCTTCAGGAAATGAGAATATAGCTGAGACTAGTCGGGGAGTGGAGTGATGGTCCAAGATGGTTGTTATAGTAGTCCTCACTATTCTATAAAATAGTGTGATAATAATTGTAATGAGGACTTTATTTGAGTTTAGTTATTGTTTACGGGATAATATATTTATTAAAACTCATAGCTTATGTTTTGTCGTATTTTACACGACAGTTAATAATTGTATAAATGAAGTTTGTATTTAAATTCTGTACCATGTATTTGGCGACTCAGATGGGTTGTATGGACCTATTTTTAGGGCATCACAGTTCGTATTAGAGCTCAGGGATATGATCTCTGGCAGAGATCTGAGGCTAGAACTAGGAGGGGAGAGACAAGTAAATCCTTCGCTAGTGTGTCCTACCTAAGCTTATTTGTTATTTAATTGGTTGGTCGGAATATAGGGATAATATGTGGCATGTCAATTAACCCTTGTTTTGTGGCAGTGTTTGAGAATGGCATATTAAAATTTGGAGATAAGCAATGGAGCACATGAGACCGTTGAGACACCACTAATCAAGAACTAGGATAATGTGCATAAGGAAAGCAATAATCCTCATGTAAACAACAACACCGACCAAATGATGAACGATGGGATGTTTAGAAGCTTTCTATAATTCATGCAACATTAAACGAGAGAGATTCTTGGGAAAGCCAGAGCCACTTAAGGAAGAGGCGTGGAGTAAGCAGACCACCAAGAAATTTGATGTCCTGGGATGCTCAGAGGAGCAAAAGGTTCTCTTCGCCACCTTTATGTTGCGAGGAGAGGCAAATTACTGGTGGGAATCTGTAAAACGTACTCATCTTTCTGAAAGTAGTATGCAGACAAGCCAATCATGTTTGATGATAAAGCATGTACTTTGTAACAATCTTATTCATTTATGAATAAAAAGTATTAATTTGTTAAAGGCTTTTAATTATTTACATGATGATTCTTTATAATATGTGATAAGCCCATAGTTTTAAGCAATGCATTTAGAATAATGATGATGATCATTCTAATGAGATCTAAATTCTTAGAAAGCTTAAAACTAAAATAGTTCCCAATCATTGGATTACTAAATTGGGGATTAGTGAATCCGGTAAGATTGGTACATACGTTGCTTGCTCATTAGATGAGGATGATTGATCTCATAATCATTTGTGTGGAGATAATAAAGCAAGTTTGTAGGTGCTTATTGGAGAATAAGTTTACTGAACGTGAGTCGCTAAGGAATACATATTGGAGTTTTACTTGCATGTCAATAGGAATTCCTGTAGTGATAGTAGTACAAATGATCCTTGGGCTTGAGATCATCATAGTATCTTGTGTATGATGAGTTATACTTTGATTTATTCCTTAAGATCTTTAGGGTATATCAAAGGGTATGCTTGGGTATAATAAGTTGTACATGGAGATAATGTATGATCAATAAAGAATCTACTGCTTCTAGTAAAAGAAGAGAAATGTCCTATGTGATTCGATAAATGACAACCCAGTAGTCATTGGCCAAGGCGGAATGAAATTAGAAAGGAGGTTCTAATTTGCATTATTTGGAGTTGTGCATTTAAGAATCGAAATACATATAATTAAATAAAATAAAACTTGACAGTAATTCCATGTCTTATATTTAATTGGGACATTATATGGTGGAATGATTGAATTGTACGGTAACTATATACTCAAAGGTTGTTTTATGATTAATGTTGAAATCTATATTATTTAGGAAGTCGTTAGTTGTAAGACCCCAACTCTTATGAATAAAGAATAATTTTCACGAAATATAATTTTGAATATTATGGTGTGGATTTGATATAATGTTATAGTTGTGGGTAATATTTACAAATTTTGCAAAGTAAGCAAGTAGTTATATAATATTCGATTGGTCGGGGAATATTCATTTTAACAGGGAATATTCGTACGACGGCACAATCATTGGTGGACCCCACAACGGAAGTATTGTCGTAGTTAGAAACGACAAAATTATCTTTTTATAAAAATAACGGCGAAAGTGTTACCGTTAAACTGTTGAACTACCCGGTAGTAAAAGTACAGTAATACGCATGGTTGCATAAGAGCACCCTTTGATTGATTATTGATGCTTACGTGAGAAGTCACTCGCTTAAACTCAATTATTGCTACATAAATTCTTTGCATCTTATCTTTCATATTATTGATTCAATTATTGTCACAAGATCATCATCTGCATAATATTTATTATTATTAAATCAATAATTGAGACGATAAAGTTATTCATATTATTATTTGCAATATCGACAATGTCTAGAAGTTCGTAAAGGAGAGGTTAGGTCAACTAATCATGCTTGCTAAATAGAGAAATCCTTATCTGAAAGCCCTCTTCCGGAACGACACGTTGTTAAATATTATGAGTTATAATATTAATGATGAATAAGTTCGTGTTGATTAAAGATAAAATTGATAGTTTCATTGTGTTGGGATTATTAGTGTTAGTGGAAATCGACATTTATTTCGATAATAATTGATGTCTTAAGGTTATATTGACCAATCGGGTAATTAATCAGATAAATGAGCAATTAATTGCTATTATTTTACATGCTTATAACTATTTGGTCATATGTGTGTATTATTAGGGGAGGTGGTGCAAGATTGATAATACTTGCATGACTAAATTAAAAATGGAGGTATAGATGAAGGTACTATACTGTAATTAGTTTTTTCACATGATTATACTATTAAGTCACATGAATGAACTATTGATTCACATTATTTACTATTAGGGGAGGTGGTGCAAGTTTTGTAATACTTGCAGGACTAAATTAAAAATAAAGAAAAAGAGGAAGGTATTATACTGTAATATTTCGAGCCTCAAAACGTGCAATTATCTAAACTATATTTTCCTATAAATAGAATCTCATTCTTCCTTCATTTCTCACCAATTCACAAAAGCTTTAGAGCAATTATTATAGAGAGAAATTATAGAGAGAAAGAAGAAGAGAAGTCTGCTACCTCACTATTCCAAAGATCCGGTTTTTTCTAAGGTAAGGGTATTATTCTTTCAGTATTCATGAAGAGAGTTATTTTCTTTCAATACTCGTAAGGGTTGTTATTCCATTCTTTATTATTATGTTGAATAACTCGCCTATCGGCGTATCGCATACATGGTGAAATTCTTCCATTATTCCATTCTTTATTATTCTCGCTGGAATAACTCCGTCTGCATACTGGCCTATCGCATGCTCGGTGAATTCTCGTTGTTATTCCATTCTTTATTATTCTTTGGAATATCCTCATGCATAAGGATTACGCATGACCCGGTTCCATTCTTTATTATTCTTTTGAATATCCTCATCTGCATGCGGGTTACGCACGACCGGTTCCATTCTTTATTATTCTCGTTGAATAACTCGTCATGCGGATTACGCACGCCTGTGAATTCTTCTGTTATTCCATTCTTTATTATTCTGTTGGAATAACCTGTCTATGTGGATTACCTCATGCATGGTGAATTATCTTTCGTATTCATTCCTTATTAAATTGTGGAAATGATTTGTCTGCGTGGATTACCGCATGGTGGACAAAAAAAATCCATTTACAGTTTCATATATTCTATTATACTCAGTTGGTTAAAGTTTTAGCTTTTATACTCCATGAAATTAATAGAATATCCTGGATTTTTCCGCTTCATCCAGTATCTTTTCATGGAAATATTCTTCTTAGCATTCTTGAATTTTACTCCACAAAACAGTATCAAGTTGACAATTTGGACGTTATTGATTTTCTGGATAAATTAAATTATAAATCTTTAAAAATTTGTCCTTGACCTTATTTTATTGAATTCTTATATCATTGTCATCATTCTTATGTTTATAATATGTTGAAAGTCATCTGTGGCCTGTAGTGTAAGACCCCAACTTTTATGAATAAAGATGAATTTTATATAAATATCATTTTTGAATATTATGGAATGAATTTGATATAATGTTATAATTGTGGGTAATATTTATAAATTTTGCAAAAGTACGCAAGTTGTTATATAATATTCGATTGGTCGGGAATATTCGCTTTTAACAGGAAATATTCGTATAACTAAGACAATCATTGGTGGACCTCATTAATGTAATTATTATCATTTGATTGAGAAAACGACAAAAAACTTTATGAAAATAACGACGGATGTTTTACCATTAACTGTTGAAACACCCGGTGTTAAAAGTACAATGAATACGCATAGTTACACGAAGAGAACACTTGGTATTGATTATTGATGCTTACGTGAGAAGTCACCGCTTTTGTTCAATTATTGTTATGAAATTCTTTGCGACATAAGATCTCATCGTTATTTGATTCAATTATTGTCAATATTTTATAAACAATAATTGAGATGACAAAGTTATTAATATTATTATTTGCAATATTAACGATGTCTAGAAGTTCTGTCAAGAAGAGGTTTGGTCACCTAATTGCGCATCAATAAAGAGAAATCCTTATTGGAAAGCCCCCTCTTTCCTCGAGGAACGACACAGTCGATTAATATTGTGAATTATAATAATGATGATGAGTTTTGTTTTATTAGTATTATTACTATAATAAAAACAGAAAAGCTTTTATATAAAAATGTAATACTTTTATAAAGTTATTCATTTTATTAGACTAATAGTAAAATCTTTTTATATAAAAAGTAATACTTTTATAAAGTTATCTATTTTATTAGACAATAATTAGAATATATTATATTTTATTATGATAGTGTTTGTATAGTGTTTGCATAGTATTTGCATAGTAAAATCTTTTTATAAAGTTATTCGTTTTATTAGATTATAAATAGAATATATTATATTTTATTGTAAACCAACTGGACCGTCTGCTTAAAGTAAATCAATGGACCGCTTCATGAATTAGTTACTATGCAGTCCATTCTTCTATAAATAGAAGCTCATTCCATCATTATTTCTTACGAATTCACTGAAACTCTAGAGAGAGAAACTATAGAGAGAGTTCTTCTTCTATAATCTTGAGCGTATTTCTTTAGAGTTTAAGAAAGTTTTGAGCGTAGTGCAAGTTTTCTTTGAGTATATCCTCCCCCTACCAGTCAAAATACTCTTCTTTTACGTCAAGGGATATTATTTGTTGTACTCGTTCGGGGTATTCCTTCTTTCTTATTGGTGAAATTCTTTTGTTATTCCATTCTTTATTATTCTGTTGGAATAACCTGTATACGCGGGATACACTATACTTGGTGAAATTCTTTTGTTATTCCATTATTTATTATTCTGTTGGAACATCCTGTTTGTGCGTTTACGCATTACCTGGTTCCATTATTTATTATTCTGTTGGAATATCCTCGCTTGCGTTCTTTATATGACTGGTTCTATTATTTATTATTCTGTTGGAATATCCTGTCGGTGCATTTACGTATGACCTGGTTCCATTATTTATTATTTTATTGGAATAACCTGTCTGTGTGGTCTATCGCATGCCTGGTGATTTCTTTTGTTATTCCATTCTTTATTATACTCAGTTGGTTAAAGTTTTGACTTCTATACTCCATGAAATTATTGGAATATCCTTGATATTTGCGCTTCATCCAGTATCTTTTCATGGAAATATTCTTCTGAGCATTCTTGAGTGTTACTCTACAAAGAAGTATCATGTTGACAATTTGGACATTATTAGTTCCTGGATAAATTAATTCTTGAACTTGTTTTATTGAATTCTTATATCATTGTCATCATCCTCATGTTTATATTATGTTGAAAGTCATCTCGTGGCATTCAGAGTGCATAGATGGACTCGGTATGATTATGACCGTGGATTATTCTTGTGTAGTCACTTACCGTAATGTTACAAATGATGTGGAAAAAGTTCTCATTGACCCATAGTGCATTGATGGACAGTTGTTGGCAAGATCATGACCATTGATGAATACACGAATATCCTTGGCTGTGGTGCATGGATAATATGTGGTTGTGATACTAATGAATATCCTTGGCCGTAGTGTCGGGATGATGTGGATTATTTATTAAGCTGAGTCTCAGCGATAAAAGTCATGAAAAACCTTTTAAATCATAGAAGATAATAGATTTTATTCTTTACTTGACTCTTCTAATGGATTGCTTGTTCCGCTGCAGTTAAACTTGATGTTTGTTATATTTTATCAGGTTAACACTGTTGAAGGCTAATGATAACTTATTCTGCATTATCTTAGTCATAATATTTCTTACTGGGCTAGTTGAGTTCATCCTTTTGCTTTCATTGTTCTCTTGAAAAATGAGAACGTAGCGAGGACTAGTCGGGGAACGAGTGATGGTCCGGATAATAAATAGCATTAGTAGTCCTCACTATTCTATGAAATAGTGTGATAATAAATGTAATGAGGACCCCATTGAGTTTGTATATTATCTAGATGACAATATTTGTATTAAAACTCACAAGATATGTTTAGTCGTATTTTACACATTGTTGTATATAATAAGTTGTATTTGAATTTTGTACCATGTATTTGGTGACTTAGAATAGGTGATGATATACCGAGATTTTGGGGCGCCACAGATGGACTTGGTATGATTATGACCGTGGATTATTCGGTATAATCATGGTAGTAATGTTACAAATGATGTGGTAAAAGTCCCTCTCGTTGGTAGTAGTGCATTGATGGACGCTTGTTGGCGTGATCATGACCATTGATGAATACACGAATATCCTCGGCCCGTAGTGCATGGATAATTTGTGGTCGTGATACTAATGAATATCCTCGGCCGTAGTAATACGTGGATGATGTGGTTTATTTATTAAGTCGAGTCTCAAATGATAAAAGTGATGAAAAACCTTTTAAATCATAGAAGATAGTAGATTTTATGCTCTACTTGTCTCTTCTAATGGATTGCTTGTTCCGCTGCAGTTAAACTTGTTGTCTATTATATTCTATCAATTTAACATTGTTGAAGGCTAATGATACTTTATTCTGCATTATCTTAGTCACAATATTTCTTACTGGGATAGTTGAGCTCACCCTTTCTTTCACTATTCTCTTCAGGAAATGAGAACGTAGCCGGGACTAGTCGGGGAACGGAGTGACAGTCCAGATGATAGCATTAGTAGTCCTCACTATTCTGTTAAATAGTGTGACAATAAATGTAATGAGGACCCCATTGAGTTTGTATATTGTCTAGATGACAATATTTGTATTAAAACTCACATCATATGTTTAGTTGTATTTTACACGACTGTTGTATAATTAAGTTGTATTTGAATTTTGTACCATGTATTTGGCGACTCAGAATAGGTGATGTATACTGATTTTGGGGGTGTCAGAGTTGGTATCAGAGCTTAGGGATATGATCCTTGGCTAAGATGTGAGAATAGAACTAGGAGGGGAGAGACGGGGAATTCCTTCGCTAGTATGACCTACCTAAGTTTATTTTGTATTTAATTGGTCGGTCAGAATATAAGGATAATATGTTACATGTCAATTAACCTTTGTTTTGTGGCAGTATCTGAAAATGACATCCGAGAATGTTAAGAATAGCAATGGAGCACATGCGACCGTTGATTCACCACATATCAATAATCAGGATAATGTGCATCAGGAAGGCGAAAATCCTCATGCAAACAACAACACTGACCAAATGATGAATGATGGAATGTTCAGAGGTTTTATGCAATTAATGCAATAGCAGGCGAGAGCGGCTCCTGTCCAAAATGTAGGTAGAAACACTAGAAACTCTTGGGCGGTCACCGCTAAACAGTTCAAGGAGCTGGGATCACCGGAGTTTATTGGAGAGCCAAAACCACTTATGACGGAAGCATGGATAAAACAGATCACCAAGATATTTGATGTCTTGGGATGCTCCGAGGAGCAAAAGGTTCCCTTTGCCGCCTTTATGTTGCGAGGAGAGGCGACATCGGTGGGAATCGGTGAAAGCATACTCAACCCCGCCGCAGACCAAGATGTCTTAGGAGAAGTTCCAAGAACTATTCAACGACAAGTACTTTCCCAAAAGTATTCGTCACATAAAAGCGGTAGAGTTCATCAAGTTGGAGCAGAATAATATGATCGTGTCGCAGTACGAAATGAAGTTTGTCGAGTTATCTCGGTTTGCGTCTCACTTGGTGGATAATGAAAAGTGAATGACGCGAATATTTTTAAGAGGTTTAAAGCCGGAGATACGTCAACATCTTATTTCTCATAAACTGTGTTTGTATTCAGATGTTGTAAATAGGGCTCGATTAGTAGAGCGCGATAACGAGTCAACGCAACCAAAAACAGAAGCGCAAATTTTGACAAAATGATAATACTAATGAGAGCAAATATCGAAGCGGGTGACAACAAGCGTGGAGGGAATCAACAGGCCGTAAGTGGTAACCACTTTGTGGTAATCGTACAAAACAATAAGAATGGACATTTCAAGAAGAGGAGATTAAACAATGATGGAAAGACATCAGCACCAGCACCCGTTGTTAAGGAAGGAGAACGATCACCTATCATATGCTTTAAATGCGGAGGGGAGGGACACATCAGTCCAAACTGCGCGATGTTGTCCAAAGCATGTTATAATGGTGGAAGAGATGGTCACTTAGCCCGATTTTGTCGTTCACCGAAGACAAGTTCAGCTAGGATGGAGGCACCAAAGGCCATCCCAAAAAAAGTCAAAGCCGGTAGTACAAGGGAGAGCGTTTGTTGTGACCTCCTAGAAAGTAAGGAACCCGAATGAGGTCATCACGGGTAAGCTTATCATAAACTCTAGCGAAGTCTAAACTTTATTTGATACCAGTTCTACCCATTATTTTATTTCTCCTACTTGCGCTCAACGATTAAATTTGACTCCGGAGAAATTAGACTTTAACTTATCTATGGAAACTCTGTTGGGAGAAACTTTCATTACATCCATTGTTTATAAGTCTTGTTTGGTTCAAATCGGTACCCTCACATTACCTGTCGATCTTATTTCATTGAAAATACTTGCATTTGATGTGATTCTAGGGATTGATTGGTTAACTACTCATCACGCTAAAATTGATTGTTTTCGTAAGGTTGTTAGCTTTCATATTCCTAATCAACCTATTATGCGAATTCAAGCGACTAAAGCATTAAAATCAATCACGATCATTTCAAGCCATAAAGCTATTCGTTTATTGAAAAACGGATGTCAAGCTTTCTTAGCTCATGTCATGGATATAAATAAAAATACGTCAGTTTTGAATGATATTTCTATTGTTAATAAATTCCCTGACGTATTCTCAAGAACTTCTTGCCTACCCCGGCGTGAAATTGAATTTTGTATCGACCTTGAACCCAAAGACAAAACCCATTTCCAAAGCCCCATATCAAATGGCTCTATTGAACTTCGAGTTAAAGACCCAATTGCAAGAATTGTTAGGCATTGGTTTCATTCGTCCCCAAGACGCTCTCCTTGGGTGCTCTGTTCTATTCGTGAAGAAGAAAGATGGGAGTATGCGACTTTGTATTGATTATCGGGAGTTGAATCATGTCACCATCAAAAATAGGTACCCATTGCCACGTTTTGATGACCTGTTTGACAAGTTGCAAGGAGCCAAATTCTTTTCAAAGATTAATCTTCGTTCCGGATATCACCAAATGAAGATCTGAACCGATGACATTCCAAAGACAACTTTCAGAACTCGGTACGGGCATTATGAATTCCAAGTCATGTCCTTTGGATTGACTAATGCTCCTGCTGCCTTCATGGATATGATGAACCGAGTATTCAAGGAATATTTGGATCACTTTGTGGTCGTCTTTATTGATGACATCCTTATTTATTCCAAAAGCTGTGAAGATCATGAGCAACACTTGAGGCTGACACTCCAAAAGCTTCGTGAATACAAGATTTATGCCAAGTTGAAGAAATCTGAGTTCTGGCTTGAGGAATTAGCATTCCTTGGGCACGTAGTATCAAGTCATGGAATATCTGTTGACCTGGCAAAGATTTAAGCAATTCAAAGCTGGAAGCAACCTAAATCAGTGATCGAATTACGTAGCTTTTTCGTCTTAGCTTGTTATTATCGGAGATTCGTGGAAGGATTTTCTCGAATAGCTACTCCATTAACTCAGTTGACTCGGAAAGATACAAAGTTTGGTTGGAGCGAAGAATGTGAGAAGAGTTTTTAAAAACTCAAGAGGAGACTCATTTCAGCACCTGTTCTGACAATACCATCTGGCTCGGAGGGATTTGTCATCTACAGTGATGCTTCGGGAAAAGGGTTGGAATGTGTTCTCATGCAACATGGGAAAGTCATAGCCTATGCCTCAAGACAACTCAAAGAATATGAGAGGAATTATCCTACTCATGACCTAGAGTTAGCAGCTGTTGTCTTCGCACTTAAAATTTGGAGGCATTACTTATATGGGGAGAAGGTGGAGATCTTTACGGTTCATAAAAGCCTCAAATATTTCTTCACTCAAAAGGAACTCAACATGCGACAACGACGTTGGCTTGAACTGTTGAAAGATTATGATCATACGATCCAATACCATCCTGGAAAAGCGAATATGGTAGCTGACGCATTGAGTAGAAGATCATATACAAGTACGAGTGCAATATTGTCAACACAAAGGCCCATTTTGTGTGACTTGCAAAGGATGGAGATAGAGTTAAAGACTCCAGGGACCCATGTGATGATGGCGAATATACGAGTAGAACCGACTTTAATTGATAAAGTTAAAGTTGCTCAAGCTACGCACACGGGAGCCGATGCGTATGAGGAAGAAAGTGCAAGAAGGTGCTATCTCAAGCAAGAATCGATGAAGAAGGAATACTTGAGTCAACTCCGCACTTTGTGTTCCTAACAACCACGATTTAAAGTATAAAATCATGATGGAGGCGCACAACACACCGCTTGTAATCCATCGTGGGAGTACCAAATGTATCATAATATTCGGCCATACATTTTGGTGGAGCAATATGAAGAGAGAGATAAGCGCCTGCTTATCTCAAGGTGTCTAACTTGTCAACGAGTTAAAACAGAGCATCAAGTACCAAAAGGTCCATTGCAACCACTTGAAATTCCAGAATGGAAGTGGGAGCACATTACCATGGATTTCATTACCGGTCTTCCTAAGGTTTCTCAAGGTATGGATGCGATTTGGGTCATTGTTGATAGATTAACCAAGTCTGCTCATTTCTTACCGATATGAGAAACTTATACACTTTAACGTCTTGCTCGTATGTACATAAACGAGATTGTAAGACTGCATGGTATGCCAGTATCCATAGTTTCTGATCGAGACCCAAGATTCACTTCATAATTTTGGGTTAGTTTGCAGAAAGCTATGGGCACAGATTTATTATTTAGCTCGGTATATCATCCTCAGACGGATGGGCAGTCAGAGAGGACTATTCAAACTCTTGAAGATTTATTAAGACTCTGTGTCCTTGACTTCAAGGGAAGTTGGGATAAGTTCTTACCATTGGTGGAGTTTTCCTACAACAATAGTTTTCAAGCAAGTATTGGCATGGCTCCATTTGAGGCGTTGTATGGAAGAAAGTGTCGTTCTCCAGTATGCTGGGATGAGGTGGGTGAAGCAACGTTGTTGGGACCGAAGTTGATACGTATGACTACGGAAAAGATTCAAACGATCTGACAATGTATAAAAACCTCACAAGATCGACAAAAGAGTTATGCTGATCTTCATCGAAAGGACGTGAAATTCGATATAGGAGATCATGTGTTGTTACGTGTTACTCCATGGAAAGGAGTTACGAGATTTAAAAAGAGAGGAAAGCTCAATCCTCGATTCATCAGACCATTTTTAATCCTCGATCGAGTAGGAACTGTGGCCTATAGACTCGCTTTACTGCCAAGTATGTCTCGTGTTCATAAAGTTTTTCAAATATCCATGTTACATAAATATGTGGAAGACCTGAACCACATTATTGAGTTAGAACCGGACGAAATAGCGGAAGATTTGACGTATGAAGAGGTTCCTATTCAAATCTTAGATAAGAAGGAACATATTCTACGCTCCAAGGTTATACCTCAAGTCAAAGTTTTGTGGAGAAACCACGATGTTGAGGAAAAGACTTGGGAGTTAGAATTTGAAATGAAATCAAGGTATCCTTACCTCTTCAACATACCAGGTATGTACCCTAATTTCGAGGGCAAAATTTCATAAGAAGGGGAGGTTGTAAGACCCCAACTTTTATGAATAAAGATGAATTTTCTATAAATATCATTTTTGAATATTATGGAATGAATTTGATATAATGTTATAATTATGGGTAATATTTATAAATTTTGCAAAGTACGCAAGTTGTTATATAATATTCGATTGGTCGGGATTATTCGCTTTAACAGGAATATTCGTATAAATGGCACAATCATCAGTGGACCCTAATAATGTAATTATTGTTTGGATTGAGAAAACGACAAAAATACTTTATGAAAATAACGGCGGAAGTTTTACTGTTAATCGTTGAAACACCCTAAGTTAAAAAGTACAAGAATACACGTGGTTGCACAAAGAGCACACCAGATTGATTATTGATGCTTACGTGAGAAGTCACCCGCTTTTGTTCAATTATTATTATGAATTTGCCGTGATAAGATCTCATGTTTTTTTGATTCAATTATTGTCAATATTTTATAATCAATAATTGAGATGACAAAGTTATTAATATTATTATTTGCAATATTAATGATGTCTAGAAGTTCTGTCAAGAAGAGGTTTGGTCACCTAATTGCGTGCCAATAGGGAGAAATCCTTATTGGAAAGCCCCCTCTTTCCTGGGAACGACCTGGTCAATTAATATTGTGAATTATAATGATGATGATGAGTTATCTATTTTATTAGACAATAATTAGAATATATTATATTTTATTATGCATAGTGTTTGCATAGTGCCTGCACAGTGTTTGCATAGTAAAATCTTTTTATAAAGTTATTCGTTTTATTAGATTATAATTAGAATATATTATATTTTATTGTAAACCAATCTGGACCGTCTGTTTAAAGTAAATCAATCTGGACCGTTCATGAATTAGTTACTATCCAGTCCATTCTTCTATAAATAGAAGCTCATACCTTCATTATTTCTTACGAATTCACTGAAACTCTAGAGAGAGAAACTATAGAGAGAGTTCTTCTTCTATAAACTTGAGCGTATTTCTTTAGAGTTTAAGAAAGCTTTGAGCGTAGTGCAAGTTTTCTTTGAGTATATCCTCATACTACCAAATAAAATACTCTTCTTTTACTAAGAGGGATATTATTTGTTGTACTCGTTAAAGGTATTCCTTCTTTCGAATTGGTGAAATTCTTTTGTTATTCCATTCTTTATTATTCTCGCTGGAATAACTCAGATACGCTGGATACCCTATACTTGGTGAAATTCTTCTCATTATTCCATTATTTATTATTCGTTGGAACATCACGTCGTGCGTTTACGCACGACCAGTTCCATTATTTATTATTCTCATTGGAATATCTTGTTGAATGCGTTTACGCATGACCGGTTCCATTATTTATTATTCATTTGAATATCCTCGCTTGTGCGCTTTCGCATGACTGATTCCATTATTTATTATTACGTTGAAATAACTCGTCTGCATGCGGTCTATCACATGCCTGGTGATTTCTTTTGTTATTCCATTCTTTATTATACTCAGTTGGTTAAAGTTTTAACTTCTATACTCCATGAAATTAGTGGAATATCCTTGATATTTGCGCTTTATCTAGTATCTTTTCATGGAAATATTCTTCTGAGCATTCTTGAGTGTTATTCTACAAAGAAGTATCATTTTAACTTGTTGCCTTGGTGCTTGGTCTGATGCTATCAGCCGAGAGCACTACAATTTCTTTTAACTTTTCACACTACGATCTTCGCTTGCTTGAGTTGTAAACTCTACGTTTCTGAGAGCACATTACGATCTCTGAGTTGGCTCGGCAAATGTTGGGACCACTCTACAATTTCCGAAGAGGCCCTTCAAGGCAGGCACACTATGATCTTTGGAGCTCTACGTTTCTGCCTTGACTTCTGTAATGTTGATTAGATTTATACACTACAAATTCTTCGAAGCCTATCTATTACATCTCAAGATCAACCTAACAGTTTTGATCTTTCTATCTATACATTCATTTACAAAATGATACACGTTAAGAGCTTAGATCAACCTAATAGATTTGATCTATCATTAAGTCCTCATACATATATTCCTTGAAGGACTTTACAAATAATCATGAGCATATACATTAAAACATCAAATCATAATATGCATTCTCCCAACACACTGTTTAAAAGTCTTGTTTGATTCAAATCAGTAACTGCATGTTACCTGTTGATCTTATTTCTTTAAAAATACTTGCATTTGACGTTATTCTAGGGATTGATTGGTTAACTGCTCATCATGTTAAAATTGATTATTTTCGTAAGGTTGTTAGTTTTCATATTCCTAATCAACCTATTATGCAAATTCAAGCGACCAAACCATTAAAATCAATCACGATCATCTCAAGCCATAAAGCTATTCGTTTATTGAAAAACGAATGTCAAGCTTTCTTAGCTCATGTCACAGATTTAAACAAAAATACGTCAGATTTGAATGATATTTCTATTGTTAATAATTTTCCTGACGTATTCCCCGATGAACTTCCTAGCCTACCCCCGGAGCGTGAAATTGAGTTTGGTATCGACCTTGAACCCGGTACAAAATCCATTTCCAAAGCCCCATATCGAATGGCTCCTATTGAACTTCAGGAGTTAAAGACCCAATTGCAGGAATTGTTAGACATCGGTTTCATTCATCCTAGTACGTCTCCTTGGGGTGCTCCTGTTCTATTCGTGAAGAAGAAAGATGGGACTATGCGACTTTGTATTGATTATCGGGAGTTGAATCATGTCACCATCAAGAATAGGTACCCATTTCCACGTATTGATGACCTGTTTGACCAGTTGCAAGGAGCCAAATTCTTTTCAAAGATTGATCTTCGTTTCGGATATCATCAGTTGAAGATTAAAACTGATGACATTCCAAAGACTGCTTTCAGAACTCGGTACGGGCATTATGAATTCTTAGTCATCTCTTTTGGATTGACTAATGCTTCTGCTGCCTTCATGGATATGATGAATCGAGTATTCAAGGAATATTTGGATCACTTTGTGGTCGTCTTTGTTGATGACATCCTCATATACTCCAAAACTCGTGAAGACCATGAGCAACACTTGAGGCTTATACTCCAAAAGCTTTGTGAAAACAAGTTATATGCCAAGTTGAAGAAATGCGAGTTCTGGCTTGAGGAAGTAGCATTCCTTGGGCACATGATATCAAATCATGAAATATCTGTTGACCCGGCAAAGATTGAAGCAATTCAAAGCTGGGAGCAACCTAAGTCAGTGACTTAAGTACGTAGCTTTCTCGACTTAGCTGGTTATTATCGGAGATTCGTAGAAGGGTTTTCTCGAATCACTACTCCATTAACTCAAATGACTTTAAAGATACAAAAAATTGATTGGAGCGAGGAATGTGAGAAGTGTTTTTAAGAACTCAAAAGGAGGCTTATTTCAGCACCTGTTCTGACAATACCATCTGGCTCAGAGGGATTTGTCATCTACAATGATGATTCAGGCAAAGGTTTAGGATGTGTTCTCATGCAACATGGGAAAGTCATAGCCTATGCCTCACGACAACTCAAGGAATATGAGAGGAATTATCCTACTCATGATCTAGAGTTGGCAGCTGTCATTTTTGCGCTTAAGATTTGGAGGCATTACCTGTATGGAGAGAAGGTGGAGATCTATATGGATCATAAAAGCCTTAAATATTTTTTCACTCAAAAGGAACTCAACATGCGGCAATGACGATGGCTTGAGCTATTGAAAGATTACGATCATACCATTCAATACCATCCTGGAAAAGCGAACGTAGTAGCTGATGCATTGAGTAAAAGATCATATGCAGGTACGAGTGCGATATTGTCAACGCAAAGGCCCATTTTGTATGACTTACAAAGGATGGAGATAGAGTTAAAGACTCCAGGGACCCATGCGATGATGGCGAATATACGAGTAGAACCGAATTTAATCGATAAAGTTAAAGCTGCTCAAGCTACAGACCTGGAGCTGACGCGTATGAGGAAGAAAGTGCAAGAAGGTGCTATTTCGGAAGCAAGAATCGATGAAGAAGGAATACTTCGAGTCAACTCTAGACTTTGTGTTCCTAACGATTCTGACTTAAAGTATAAAATAATGATGGAGGCGCATAACACACCGTTTGCAATCCATCCTAGGAGTACCAAAATGTATCATGATCTTCGTCATACATTTTGGTGGAACAATATGAAGAGAGAGATAGCGAGGTTTATCTCAAGCTGTCTAACTTGTCAACGAGTCAAGGCAGAGCATCAAGTGCCAAAAGGTCCATTGCAACCACTTGAAATTCTAGAATGGAAGTGGGTGCACATTACCATGGATTTCGTTACCGATCTTCCTAAGGTTTCTCAAGGCATAGATGCGATTTGGGTCATTGTTGATAGATTGACCAAGTCTGCTCATTTCTTACCAAAACGAGAAACTTATACACTTGAACGTCTTTCTCGTATATACATAAATGAGATTGTAAGACTTCATGGTATGCCAGTATCCATAGTTTCTGATCGAGACTCAAGATTCACTTCACAATTTTGGGTTAGTTTGCAGAAAGCTATGGGCACAGATTTGCGATTTAGCTCGGCATATCATCCTCAAATAGACGGACAGTCGGAGAGGACTATTTAAACTCTTGAAGATTTATTAAGACTCTGTGTCCTTGACTTCAAGGGAAGTTGGGACAAGTTCTTACCATTGATGGAGTTTTCCTACAACAATAGTTATAAAGCAAGTATTGACATGGCTCCATTTGAGGCGTTATATGGAAGAAAGTGTTGTTCTCTAGTATGCTGGGATGAGGTGGGTGAAGCAACATTGTTAGGACCGGAGTTGGTACGTATGACTACGGAAAAGATTCAAACGATCCGATAACGTATAAAAACCTCAAAAGATCGACAAAAGAGTTTTGCTGATCTTCATCGAAAGGACATGAAATTCAATATTGGAGATCTTGTGTTATTACGTGTTGCTCCATGGAAAGAAGTTATGAGATTTGGAAAGAGAGGAAAGCTAAATCCTCGATTCATTGGCCCATTTTTAATCCTCGATCGAGTAGGAACTGTGGCCTATAGACTCGCCTTAGCGCCAAGTATGTCTCGTGTTCATAACGTTTTTCACATATCTATATTACGTAAATATGTGAAAGACCCGAACCACATTATTGAATTAGAACCAGACGAGATAGAGGAAGATTTAACGTATGAAGAGTTACCTGTTAAAATCTTGGATAAGAAGGATCATATTCTACGCTCCAAGGTTATACCTCAAGTCAAAGTTTTGTGGAGAAACCACGATGTGGAAGAAATGACCTGGGAGTTAGAATCTGAGATGAAGTCAAGATATCCTCACCTCTTCGATATACCAGGTACGTACCCTAATTTCGAGGACAAAATTTCATTAGAAGGGGAGGTTGTAAGACCCCAACTTTTTTGAATAAAGAATAATTTTCTCGAAATATATTTTTAAATATTATAGTGTGGATTTGATATAATGTTATAGTTGTGGGTAATATTTACAAATTTTGCAAAGTAAGCAAGTGATTATATAATATTCGATTGGTCGGGGATTATTCGTTTTAACATGAAATATTCGTAGCACAATCATTGGTAGACCCTATAACAGAAGTATTGTCGTAGTTAGAAAACGACAGAATTATCTTTTTATTAAAATAACGGCGAAAGTGTTACCGTTAAACTGTTGAAATACTCGGTAGTAAAAGTACAGTAATACGCATGGTTACATAGTAGCACACGGTATTGATTATTGATGCTTACGTGAGAAGTCACTCAGTTATACTCAATTATTGCTACATTAATTGCTGCATCTTATCTCTCATATTATTGATTCAATTATTATCACAGTATCATATGCATAATATTTATTATTATTAAATCAATAATTGAGATGATAAAGTTATTCATATTATTATTTGCAATATTGACAATGTCTAGAAGTTCTGTTAAGGAGAGGTTTGGTCACCTAATTACGTGCCAATAAGGAGAAATCCTTATCAGAAAGCCTCCTCTTTCCTGGGAACGACCTGGTTGTTAAATATTGTGAGTCATAATAATAATGATGAATAAGTTCATGTTGATTAAAGATGAAATTAATAGTTCCATTGTGTTGAGATTATTAGTGTTAGTGGAAATTGTGAAGCCCCCAAAACAGGTATACATCACCCATCTTGGGTCACCAGATACAAGGTACTGAATACAAATACAACTTAATTATACAACAATCGTGTAAAATACGACAAAACATAGGCTGTGAGTTTTAATACAAATATTGTCATCTAGACAATATCCACATTCAATGGAGTCCTCATTACATTTATTATCACACTATTTCACAGAATAGTGAGGACTACTAATGCACCATATAGGACCATCACTCTGTTCCCCGACTAGTCCTAGCTACGTTCTCATTTCCTGAAGAGAACAGTGAAAGAAAGGGTGAGCTCAACTAGCCCAGTAAGAAATATTATGACTAAGATAATGCAAAATAAATTATCATTAGCCTTCAAAGGTGTTAAACTGATAAAATATAATAAACCTCAAGTTTAACCGCATGGGAACAAGCAATCCATTAGAAGAGTCAAGTAGAGAATAAAATCTATTATCTTCTATGATTTAAAAGGTTTTTCATCACTTTTATCACGAGACTCAAATTAATAAATAAAATCGAATCATCCTCGCAAGCCACTATTAAGGATATTCATGTAATCATCAATGGTCATGACTATACCAAATAATCCCTGGTCATAATGTAAGACCTCGAATTTTATGAAATAAAAGTATTCAATTTTTCTATTTAGTAAATGGTTAAATTGATAAAAGTTTAAAGTTAAGGGTGATATGTGAAATTTTCAAAATAAGCAAGTGGCTATAAAATACTTATTATTGTCGGGGAATATTCGTTTGGTCGTGGAATATTCTTTTTGTCGGGGAATATTCGTGATGACAAAGGCAAACCATTTAGGGCCCATATAATGTAATAACTGTCTTGATGAAGAAAATGACAAATTTGAGTTTTTATAAATAATCACAGAAGTTATTATTACCGTTAACACTTTGTTGGAATACCCGTGGTTAAAATACGATGAATATCGCCGTGAATAAGATGATTTTTTCAATTATTGATTCTTACGTGAGAAGGCACTATTCAATAATTGTTACAGTAATTACTGTTCAATATTTTATTTTATTGAATCAGTAATTGTTGAGTTGATATTTTATATTATTGTTGTTTCAATAATTGTCACTGCACAGTATCTCCATATCAGATCAATAATTCATATTATTTGAATAATATTATTAGATAACATTATTGGCAATGTCTAGAAAGTTCTGTCAAGGAGAGGTTTGGTCACCTAATTGTGCGCCAGTAAGGAGAAATCCTTATCGGAAAGCCCCCTCTTTCCTGGGAACTACCTGGTTGTCATAATTGTGATTCTGTAATATTATTTATGAATAATTAATTATTGATTTATATGATAAGGAAATATTTATTTGATGCGGATATAAATGATGGATTTATTTATGTGGTTATAAATGAAAGAATTAATGTTGAGGTGTTTTATCAGTATTTTGTGGGATTGGAGGTATTAAAAGATCAAATCGGTGTTCTTAAAGCTCTATTGCGTGAGTTATAATTTTTGATCTGACCGTTGGATCGTTGTGATTTTTGGATATGTTATACATATATGAGTTGAGTATATGTCCACAAATTTTGAACCGTTAAAAATGAACGAATGATTTGTTATGAATTTTAAGAGGTGACTGATTCAGAAATTAGGTTTATAAATAATTTTGGTGGAAACTTCTAGAAATGGATGGGCTCCACTTTTGGTTGTTGGGGAAGATGGCTGATTTTTGGTGGGTGGAATAGTAGCAGGTAAAGCTATCAGGTAGCAGGTCAAGTCTGCTTCGGCGTGCTAATATTTTCCTATAAATAGAGGGCTAAGTTAGAATTGAAATTCACACCAGAATTCATAAGTTTTCTCTCTTTTTCTTTCTAGATTATCGAGTATATTTTGTGAGTATTTAGATACTTGGTGAGTTTCTATTCATCAGTGCAAGTTTCCTTCAGCGTCATATCCAATATCCTGTCAGAAGTGCTGCTCTTTTGAGGTAAGGGATAGTAAGGGATAGTAAGGGATATTAAGGAATGCTATATTCTTCATAATGATGTTATTCTTTCAATATCATTATACCGAAATATTGGTATGGATTTTATTGTGGAATTTCTACCTTTTTGTGTCAGGTTTACTATTCATGAGTTACTATTCATGAGTTACTATTCACGAAGTTACTATTCATGGATTACTATTCACGAGTTACTATTATTAGCCATTTAAATTGGTTTTTTTCTAACCAAATTATAGTTGAAAGTTATGAATATTACTTTTGAGATTAAATCTATATGTTGATTATATTATTTTTATTATCATATATAATATTTTTATAACCCTAATGATGATATTAATTTCTCTTTGACTTGAGTGTAAAGATGGGTAGATTATTGGTATAATCATGACTATGGGTTCTCTTTGGCCAGTAGTGCAAAGTTGAATTGTTGACTGGTATGATCATGACCATTGAATTTATAATTAAATATCTTTATCTTAAGTGCAAAGGTGAAATGATCAACATGGTTATAAATATTGTTTATATAAATTCTGAAATGGTTATATATTTCTTTGAGATATTAATATATTTGACCTGTAGTGCAAATATGAATCTGTTGATGAATATATTTGGCTTGTAGTGCAAATATGAATCTGTTGATGAATATCTTTAGCTTTAGTGTGCAGATGAATTGTTGATGAATATCTTTGGCCCGTAGTGCAAAGATGACTGTTGTTGAATATCTTTGGCCAGTAGTGCAAAGATGGTCTCTGTCGATGAATATCTTTGGTAGTAGTCTGCAAAGATGAAATTGTTAGTATAATTTTAAACAGAACGTGATTTGGTATAACCATGATCTTTGATGTTTCAGGTAAAGACATGTGATGAAAATTATCTTCGTCCTGGATGCGAAGAGGAATTTAGAATTACAATTATGATTATGAGTTATTCATATAATTGTGGAAAGGAATTGTTGATTAATGTTACAGGGATAAAACATTGTTGGTGGACTTTTAATGTGGAGAAGATAATAGACTTTATGGTCTATTCGACTCTTCTAATGGATTGCTTCGTTCAACAACACGCAACTATGGTTGAAAAGTTTTATCATCTACCATATGTTCTAAATCTACGATTTATTATTGATGAAGGCTATTGATAATTTAATTATCTTTAGTCATGATATTCTTTACTGAGCTAGTTGTTCTCACCCTTTTGCTTCACAATTCCTTTCAGGTAATAAGAGTGTAGCTGGGTTGAGCAGGGGTAACAGGGGAATAGAACGGTGGTCATCATTTAGTAGTTATATTTGGTGAAACAACTAGGGTGAGGCGAACCCAACGTTGGAAGGGTGTTTTGCCACTATCATACAAGATGTCTAATGACATACAACCTTGTGTCATCAAAAGACAGGGTTGTGCACATCCACTTACTAAGTATATCTACGAGCACTACCTATATGATCTTAGAGTTTATTTGAAGTATAATTCTCAATTAGAGACAATAGAGATATTTATATGTCAAGAGAAGACTCACCATTGGGAAGAATATAATAGTAATCTTCTCATTTTTCTTTGGGGTCTATTGGGTCAACCAAGGATAATTCTATGGTTATATGATATCTATCATAACCTGGAAGCATGGCTTCCCATGTACGAAGGTTTCTTTGAACACTTCCTAAAGATTCTAATTTCTAAAACAGTTTTTGACTATACCTTTATATAAGGTGCAATTGTGACGTGCTGTCCATAGTTGGGACATGAGTCACAGTTGGTATTAAAACTCATAGCATGTGTTGTTGTATTTTGCACGACAATTGTTGTAATAAAGTTGTAGTTGTTTCTGTACCATGTATTTGGCGACTCAGAATAGGTTGGATGGAATGGACCTATTTTGGGGTTGTCACACATAATCATACCAACAACTGTCCATGTGACGCCCCCAAAATTAGGTATACATCACCCATCTTGGGTAGTCAGATACATGGTACATAATTTAAATACAACTTACTAATATAACTGTCGTGTACAATACGACATAAACTGTGAGTTTGAATACAAATATTGTCTACTAGATATTATACAAACTCAAAAGGAGTCCTCATTACAATTATTATCACACTATTTCACGTAATAGTGAGGGACTACTAATGCTATCCTCTGGACCATTACTCCGCTCCCCGACTCGTCCCAAATTATATTCTCATTTCACGAAGAGAACGGTGAAAAGAAAGGGTGAACTCAACTAGCTCAAGAAGAAATATTATGACTAAGATAATGCGTAATAAATTATCATTAGCCTACAAATGAGTGTTAAACCGATAAAATATAATGAACATCAAGTTTAACTACAAATGAACCAAAGAATCCATTAAAAGAGTCAAGTAGAAAATAAAATCTACTATCTTTTATGATTTAAAAGGTTTTTCATCATCATTATAGTGAGACTCACTTTAATAAATATTCCACATCATCGAATCACCCCTGCACTACTACCAAGGATATTCTTTAGTATCACGACCACAATTATTCACGCACTACGGGCCAAGAATAGTTGTGTATTCATTAATGGTCATGATCATGCCAACAATCATCCATCAACGCACTACTTTGCTCATCGAGGATTTTTACCACATCATTTGTAACATTACTACCATGATTACATTTGAATAGTCTCTCGTCATAATCATACCAAGTCCATCTATGCACTACAGAATACATATGACTTTCAACATAATATAAACATGAGGATGATGACAATGATATAAGAATTCAATAAAACAAGTTCAATAATTAATTTATCTAGGAACCAATAACATCCAAATCGTAAACATGATCTTTGCTTTGTAGAGTAAAAATTCAAGAATACTGAGAAGAATATTTCCATGAAAGGATACTGGATGAAGCGCAAATATCAAGAATATTCCACTAATTTCATGGAGTATAGAAGTCAAAGTTTTAACTAACCGGGTATAATAAAGAATGGAATAACAAAAGAAATCACCATGCATGCGATAGACCGCATGACAGCGAAGTTATTCCAATGTAATAATAAATAATCGGAACGGTGTCCCGAAAAAACGCATGCATGGGATATTCCAATGTAATAATAAAGAATGGAACCAGTCCCATGTAAAACACACGCAGACATGTGATGTTCCAATGTAATAATAATAAAGACGGAACCAGTCCGATGTAAAACACACATGCATGTGATATTCCAATGTAATAATAATAAAGATTTTAACCAGTCCTGTGTAAAATACATGCATGTGATGTTCCAAATGAATAATAGAAGAATGTCACCAAGTATAGGGTAAACCACATATATAGGTTATTCCAACGTAATAATAAGCAATGGAATAACAACAGCTTCTCTTCATGAATAAGAAAGAATAACACTTTTACGGCATACAACAAATAATATTCCCTACCTTAGAAGAACTTAATATTGGAAAAGTGAAGTAGTAGCGAATACTTTTCTTCTTTCTCTATAGTTTCTCTCTCTAAAGTTTCAAAGAATTTGTAAGAAATAATGAAGGAATGAGCTTTCTATTTATAGAAAAAACCGAGGGTGGCTCTTGGTCTTAACGAAGGGTCAAAATGACTCTTGGTAATATTGAAGAGACAACTACTATTTGCATGAAGGGTAATTAACCCTTGGAACAATCAAGAGGCGCTTAACTCTTGGTAATATTGAAGGACAACTACTATTTACGAAGGGGTAATTACTATCGACGAAGGTAATTACTATTACGGTGAAGTTAATTACTATTGAAGAAGTAATTACTATCGATTGAAAGTAAATACTATTGACGAAGGTAAATACTATCGACGAAGGTAAATACTATCGACGAAGGTAATTACTATTCGAAAGGTAATTACTATCGATTTAAGAGACTCTTAGATGATGCCATATGGGCCCCCCCATAAAATAATCAAACTTACCACAAACGTCTCATAATGCACTCTTTATATACATCAAGGATTGAATAAATATTACCACAAATCATTTTATTTTTAATCAACACATATTTAATCTTTCAACAATTATTAATCATTTATAACTTGTCGTCTCAATTAATAATATAACATATTATACGGATGATCTTGTGACAATAATTGAATCAATAATATAAGAGATATGATGCAAAGAATTCATCGTAGCGATAATTGAGTATAGCTAAGTGACTTCTCACGTAAGCATCAATAATCAATACCGTAATACTACTATCAACCACGCGCCATTCTTTCGTTTTTCCACAGGGTAGTTCAATAGTTTTAACGGTAACACCTCCGCCGTTATTTTTATAGAAAGATAATTTTGTCGCTTTCTAACTACGACAATACTTCCGCCAGGGGTCCACCAATGATTGAGCCGTCGTCTTTAATATTCTCCGACAAAAATAATATTCCCACCAAACGAATATTTTATAACAACTTGCTTACTTTGCAAAATTTATAAATATTACCCACAACTATAACATTATATCAAATTTATTCCATAATATTCAAAAATAATATTTATAGAAAATTCATCTTTATTTATAAAAGCTGGGGTCTTACAGTCCACCAATGAACTACAGGCCAATGAGGACTTTTAACACATCATTCGTCACATTATGGTCATGATTATACCGAATAATCCCTGGTCATAATCATACCAAGTCCATTTATGCACGTAAGCTAAAGATGACTTTCAACATAATATAAACATGAGGATGATGACAATTCAATAAAACAGGTTCAAGAATAAATTTTAAAGATTTATAAGTTAATTTATCCTGAACTCAATAACGTCCCAATTGTCAACATGATATTGCTTTGTGCAGTAAAATTCAAGAATGCTCAGACAAATATTTCCATGAAAAGATACTGGATGAAGCGCAAATATCAAGGATATTCCACTAATTTCATGGAGTATAGAAGCCAAAGCTTTAACCAAGTGAGTATAATATAATATATGAAACTGCAAATGGATTTTCACCCGCCATGCGGTAATCCACGTATACTGTGACGCCCCCAAAATTAGGTATACATCACCCATCTTGGGTCGCCAGATACATGGTACAGAATTCAAATACAACTTACTAATACCACTGTCGTGTACAATACGACAAAACATAAACTGTGAGTTTGAATACAAATATTATCTACTAGAGATTATACAAACTCAAAAGGAGTCCTCATTACAATTATTATCACACTATTTCACGAATAGTAGAGGACTACTAATGCTATCCTCCGACCATCACTCCATTCCCCGACTCGTCCCGGCTATATTCTCATTTCAAAGAGAATAAAGAAGAAGAAAGGGTGAGCTCAACTACCCCAAAGAAGAAATATTATGACTAAGATAATGCAAAATAAATTATCATTAGCCTCCAACAATGTTAAACTGATAAAATACAATAGACATCAAGTTTAACTGCAGCGGAACAAGCAATCCATTAAAAGAGTCAAGTAGAGAATATAATCTACTATCTTTTATGATTTAAAAGTTTTTCATCACTTTTATCGCTGAGACTTAGCTCAATAAATAATCCACATCATTAAATCATCCCTGCACTACAGGCCAAGGATATTCTTTAGTATCACGACCACGAATTATCCATGCACTATGGGCCAAAGATAATCGTGTTTTCATCAACGGTCCTGATCATGCCATAAAATAATTCATCTTTACTCCCTTAGCCGAAGAGAATCTATAGCCATAATCATACCAAAAACTGTCCATCAATGCACTACGGGCCAATGAGGACTTTTAATTTTCACATTATTTGTAACATTACGGTCATGATTATACCGAATAATCCTCGGTCATAATCATACCAAGTCCATCTATGCACTACGAATGCCATGATGACTTTCAACATAACATAAATATGAGGATGATGACAATGATATAAGAATTCAATTAAACAAGTTCAAGAATTAATTTGTCCAGAACCAATAACGTCCAAATTGTCAACATGATACTTCTTTGTAGAATAAAATTCAAGAATGCTCGGAAGAATATTTCCATGATAAATCTTGGATGAAGCGCAAATATCAAGGATATTCCACTAATTTCATGGAGTATATAAGTCAAAATTTTAATCAATCGAGTATAATACAAGAATGGAATAACAAAAGATATCACCATGCATGCGGTTTCTCATGTATCGGTTATTCCAACAAAATAATAATAACGAAACCAGTCGTGAAATTCACAAGCGGGATGTTCCAACGGAATAATAAATGCGAGAATAATAAATGATGGAACCAGTCCCAGATATAGATGCATGTGATATTCCGGCGTAATAATAAAGACGGAATAATAAAAATGGAACCAGTCCCACAGATATAAGACAGATGCATGGATATTCTTCGTAATAATAAAGATAGAATAATAGAAGAATGTCACCAAGTATAGGGTAGCTGCATGATCTGAGTTATTCCAACAGAACAATAAAGAAATGGAATAACAGAAGTTCTCTTCTTAAATACAAAAGAATAACATCCCTTACCGTAAAAGAAATTAAATATAAGAGTAGGGAAGTAGCAGAATACTTTTCTTCTTTCTCTCTATAATTTTTCTCTCTCTAGAGTTTCAGTGAATTTGTAAGAAATAATGAAGGAATGAGCTTCTATATATAGGAGAATGGAAGAGCATTGTTCATGGATGAAATAATATTGCAAATATACGTATCAAGGTTTTGATATCACCAATGCAAAAATTCAATCAACTAACCAATAAGATTACAACAAAAAAATTAAAATATAATACATATATATAAACACATGTTTTCAACTTATATATATCAATATTATATATACACCACTTAATTTTTCTCCCCAATAACCAACATCAATCCCCCACCCACCTAATAATCAAATTCACTACACTCTTACACATCACTATCACACTACTACTTTTCCACCATTTTTCACTCACACACATCACTTTCACTCTTTCTTTTCTCCCCACCACTCTCCACTCACACATATAATATTATATATATACACACACATCACAATCTTATATATATAAACTTCCCCATACGTAAATCTCTCCCCCCCCATTTCCAAAATCAGTTTTCAACATATATGGGCCCCACATGTGGGCCCCACCTTTAAATAATTTCTCTGATTATTTTGAAAAATAGGTAAATGGGGGTCTATAAAATAAGCAAAATGGTGACTTCTCACGTAAGCATTAATAATCAATACCAGTGCTACTATGCAACCACGCCAGACATCTTGCACTTTACTATCGAGTAGTTCAACAAGATTAATCTGTAAAACTTCCGCCGTTATTTTTAATAAAAATATTTTTTGTCGTTTTCTCAATCCGAATGATAATTCCGTTAATAAGGTCCACTTGGATGATTACTGTTAGGTGTGCGAATATTCCCTGCTAAAACGAATATTCCCCGACCAATCGAATATAATACAACAACTTGCATACTTTACAAAATTTATAAATACTACCCACAACTATAACATTATATCAAATCCACACCATAATAATAAAAAATATTTCGAGAAATTTAAATCTTTATTCATAAAATCTGGGGTCTCACATATACAGATCATTTCCACAATTTAATAAGGTATGAATACACAAGATCATTCACCATGCATGTGGTAATCCACATAAACAGGTTATTACAACACAATAATAAAGAATGGAATAACAGAAGGATTCACCATGCGTGCGATAGATCGCACCGGCAAAAGTTATTCCCAATGTAATAATAAATAATGGAACCGGATCCGGCGTAAACGTCTGCATGAGGATATTTTGACGAGATAATAAATAATGGAACCAGTGCAGGCGTAACGTCACAGACGTGATATTAAACGCTGAATAATAAAGAACGGAATATTAGAAGAATTTCACCATGTATGTGGTACTTCGCATAAACAGGTTATTCCAACAGAATAATAAGAATGGAATAACAGAAGAATTTCACCAAGTATAGGATATTCCACGTATATAGGTTATTCCAACAGAATAATAAAGAATGGAATAACAGAAGTTCTCTTCATGAATAAGAAAGAAAGAATACCCCTTATGAGTACAACAAATAATATCCCCTACCTTAGAAAAACTGAATAATGGAGTAGTGAAGTAGCAGAATACTTTTCTTCTTTCTCTATATAGTTTCTCTCTCTAGAGTTTCAGTGAATTCGTAAGAAATAATGAAGGAATGAACTTCTATTTATAGGAGAATGGACTGAATAGTAACTAATTCATGAACAGTCCATATTAATTTATTTTTAAACGGACGGTCCATACTGATTTACTATTAAAATTTAAAGCAACGGTCCATACTGATTTACTATTAAAACTTTAAACAAGCGATCCATATTGATTTACTATTATAATTTTCCACCAGCGGTCCATATCGATTTACTATTATATCTTCAACCAACGGTCTGAAAAATTAGCACATCTCCTCATTGAATAATATTGTACCCAAAAATGATTTGGACCGAAAAGAAATATATCTTACGGGCGAATAGTATCCTGTGAATAGTAACTCGTGAATAGTAACTCGTGAATAGTACTCCGACATGAAAAGTGTCCCGAATACCCGATTGAACAATATAACCTCCAGACATCAATTATACTAACACAAATAAGTCCAAAACAATAGAACTATAAAATTCATCTTTAATCAATACGAACTTATTCATCATTAATATTATAACTCATAATATTTAACAACCAGGTCGTTCCCAGGAAAGAGGGGGCTTTCCGATAAGGATTTCTCCTTATTGGCGCCCAATTAGGTGACCAAACCTCTCCTTGACAGAACTTCTAGACATTGTCAATATTGTAAATAATAATATGAATAACTTTGTCGTCTCAATTATTGATTTAATAATATATCATATTATGTAGATGATACTGTAACAATAATTGAATCAATAATATGAGAGATATGATGCAAAGAATTCTTCGTAGCAATAATTGAGTATAACCGAGTGACTTCTCACGTAAGCATCATTAATCAATACTGCAGCTTACTATGCAACCACGCGTATTCATCGCATTTTTACTACCGGGTAGTTCAACGGTTTTAACGGTAACACCTCCGTAGTTATTTTTATAGAAAGATAATTTTGTCATTTTCTAACTACGATGATACTTACATTTTGTGGGGTCCACTAATGGTTGTCTTGCCGTCACAATATTCCCTGTTAAAACGAATATTCCCCGACCAATCGAATATTATATAACCACTTGCTTACTTTGCAAAATTTATAAATACTATCCACAACTATAACATTATATCAAAGTCACACCATAATATTAAAAAAAATATTTCGAGAAAAATTAAATCTTATTCATAAAATTCGGGGTCTCACAATCTCCCCTCCTTATGAAATTTTGCCCTCGAAATTTACGTACGTACCTGGTATTTATTTCAGATTCTAACTCTTGAGGTATAACCTTTGAGTGTTGAATACGATCCTTCTTATCCAAGATTTTAACACGTATCTCTTCATACGTTAAATCATCCGCTATCTTGCCTGGTTCTATATTAATAATGTGGTTCGGGTCGTCCCCATATTTACGTAACGTCGATACGAAAAAAAAATGTTCTGAACACGCAACATACTTGGCGGTAAAACGAGTCTATAGGCCACAGTTCCTACTTCATCGAGGATTTCAAATGGGCCAATTAAATCTAGGGTTGAGATTTCCTCTCTTCATCGATTCTTGATTATAGAATAATGCCCTCTTGAACCTTCTTCTTCACATTCATCAGCTCTGAGTATATAGCTTGCACGACTTTAACTTTATCGATTAAAGTCGATTCTACCTGTATATTTGATATCACCACGTGGGTCCTTAGAGTCTTTAACTCTATCTTCATCATTTGTAAGTTATATGATCTTCTACTCAACACGTCAGCTACCACGTTCGCTCTTCCATAATGATATTGAATGGTACGATCGTAATCTTCAACAGCTCAAGCCAACGTCTTCGGCACATGTTACGTTCGTTTTAGGTGAAGAAAATATTTGAGGGTTTAAGAAATGGGTTTTGTACTGGGGTCAATACAAAATTCGATTTCACACTCTAGGGGTAGGCTAAGAAGTCTTCAAGAATACGTCAGGAAATTTATTAACAATAGAAATATCATTCAAAATTGTGACCCTCATCCAAGACTTGGATAGTCGTCACATTGATACCTATCAACTTGCCATCGTCATTCACGATGTCGCCTCTGAAAAGTCCGCTTCCGGTGCATTCCACACAAGAAGTCAACAATGAAAGGACCGGGCTCTTTACTTATTGCTTGATATGACAATGATTGACTTTAGTGGTTTGGTTGCTTGAATTCGCATAACAGGTTGGTTAGGAATATGAAAGCTAACAACCTTACGAAAAGCATGATGAGTAGTTAACCAATCGTTTCCAATAATCACATCAAAGGCAAATATTTTCAAAGAGATAAGATCGACAGGTAACGTGAAAGTATAGATTTGAATTAAACAAGATTTATAAATAGTAGAGGTAACGAAGGTTTTCTACTAACAGAGTTTCAATCAATAAGTCAAAGTCCAATTAAGTTCAAACATTGAACACAACTAGGTGAAATAAAAGTGTGCGTAGAACCGGTATCTAACATGGTATAGACTTCGTAAGAGTTTATGATTAACTTACCCGTGATAATTTTATTCAGGTTCCTCGTCAAAATAAAAAAATGCTCTCTCTTAAACTACCGGCTTTGGCTTGTCTGGGACATCCTTTGGCATCACTATCCCAGCTGGACTTGACTTCACCATACGACAAAATCGAGCTAGGTGACCTTCTCTTTCGCAATTAAAACACACTTTGGATTGCTGCGTACAGTTTGGACGAATGTGTCCCTCCTGTCCGCATTTGAAACATACGACCGATGGTCGTTCTTCTTCCTTTGAAACGGGTGATGGTGCTGTTGTCTTTCCATCATTATTGAACCTTCTCTTCTTGAAATTTCCACTTCTATTATCTTGGCCATGATTACCACCGAAGTAGTTACCATTCTTGGCATGATAATTTCCACCACGATGGTTATCATTGTTCCGATGGCCGTTGCCACCGGTACGATTATTATCGTGTTGTTGGTCGTTGCCTTTTGGTTGTGTTAACTCATTATCGCGCTCCAATAACTGAGCCCTATTCACAACATCTGAATATAAACAAAGTTTGTGAGAAATGAGGTACTGACGTATATTGGGTTTCAAACCTCTTAGAAACATTCGCATCATTCGCTCCTCATTATCGACCAAGTGACACGTAAACCGGGATAACTCGGCAAACTTAGCTTCGTACTACGCCACGGTCATATTGTTCTGCTCCAACTTGATAAACTCCACCTCCTTCATGTGACGAATACTTTCGGGAAAGTACTTGTCATTGAACAGTACTTGGAACTTCTCCCAAGACATCTTTAGTGCGACAGGCTGGGTACGTTTTACAGATTCCCACCAATAATCTGCTTCTTCACGCAACATAAAGGTGGCAAAGGGAACCTTTTGCTCCTCGGAGCATCCCAAGATATCAAATATCTTGGTGATCTACTTTAACCACATCTCCGCCTTAAGTGGTTTTGGCTTTTCCAAAAACTCCGGTGGTCCCAGCTCCTTGAACTGCTTAGCGGTGACCGACTGTGGGTTGCCATTGTTTCCACCTGCATTATGAATAGGAGTCTCTCTCGCCTGATGTTGCATGAATTGCATAAAGCCTCTGAATATCCCATCGTTCATCATTTCATCGGTGTTATTATTTACCTGAGGATTATTGTCTTCCTGTTGCACATTATCCTGGATATTGATCGTTGGTGACTCAACGGTCTCATGTGCTTCATTGCTTATCCCAACATTTTCGGATGCCATTTTCAAATACTGCCACAAAACAAGGGTTAATTAACATGTCACATATTATCCATATACTCTGACCGACCAATTAAATACCAAATAAACTTATGTAGGTCATACTAGCGAAGGAATTCCCCATCTCTCCCCTCCTAGTTTTTATCTCACATCTCAGCCAGGGATCACATCCCTAAGCTTTGATACCAACTGTGACGCCCCCAAAATAGTTATACATCACCCATCTTGGGTCACCAGATACAAGGTACTGAATACAAATACAACTTAATTATACAACAGTCGTGTAAAATACGACAAAACATATGTTGTGAGTTTTAATACAAATATTGTCATCTAGACAATATCCACACTCAATGGAGTCCTCATTACATTTATTATCACACTATTTCACAGAATAGTGAGGACTACTAATGCACCATCTAGGACCATCACTCTGTTCCCCGACTAGTCTCAAATTCGCTCTCATTTCACGAAGAAGAGCGGTGAAAGAAAGGGTGAGCTCAACTAGCCCAGTAAGAAATATTATGACTAAGATAATGCAGAATAAATTATCATTAGCCTTCAAAGGTGTTAAACTGATAAATATAATAAACATCAAGTTTAACCGCAGCGGAACAAGCAATCCATTAGAAAAGTCAAGTAGAGAATAAAATCTACTATGTTCTACGATTTAAAAGGTTTTTCATCACTTTTATCGCTGAGACTCAGCTTAATAAATAAAATTGAATCATCCATGCTCCACGACCAAGGATATTCAGGTAATCATCAATGGTCATGACTATACCGAATAATCCCTGGTCATAATCATACCAATAACTGTCCACCAATGAACTACAGGCCAATGAGGACTTTTACCACATCATTCGTCACATTACGGTCATGATTATACCGAATAATCCCTGGTCATAATCATACCAAGTCCATCTATGCAAGTAAGCCAAAGATGACTTTCAACATAATATAAGCATGAGGATGATGACAATTCAATAAAACAGGTTCAAGAATAAATTTTAAAGATTTATAAGTTAATTTATCCTGAACTCAATAACGTCCCAATTGTCAACATTATATTGCTTTGTGCAGTAAAATTCAAGAATGCTTAGAAGAATATTTCCATGAAAAGATACTGGATGAAGCGTAAATATCAAGGATATTCCACTAATTTCATGGAGTATAGAAGCTAAAGCTTTAACCAACTGAGTATAATATAATATATGAAACTACAAATGGATTTTCACCGCCACGCAGAATCCACGATATCTGAGATCATTTCCACAATTTAATAAGGAATGAATACACAGGATCATTCATCATGCATGTGGTAATCCACATAGACGAGTTATTCCAATAGAATAATAAAGAATGAAATAATGAAGGATTCACCATGCGTACGATAGATCAAGACCGATGAAAGTTATTCCCAAATAATAATAAATAATGGAACCAGTGTCCGTAAATGCACGTATGGATATTCCACGAATAATAAATAATGGAACCGGTCCCACGTAAGCACATTGACGTGATATTCCGATAGAATAATAAATAATGGAACCGGTCCCACAGAACGCTTAGAAAGGATATTCCAAATGTAATAATAAAGAACGGAATATTAGAAGAATTTCACCATGTATGCGGTGCTTAGCATATAAACAAAGTTATTCAAATGTAATAATAAGAATGGAATAACAATGTAGAATTTCACCAAGTATAGGGTATCCTCACAGATACAAAGTTATTCCAATGTAATAATAAAGAATGGAATAATGAAGTTCTCTTCACGAATAAGAAAGAAAGAATACCCCTTACGAGTACAACAAATAATATCCCTACCTTAGAAAAACTGAATATTTGGAGTAGTGAAGTAGCGAATACTTTTCTTCTTTCTCTCTATAGTTTCTCTCTCTAGAGTTTCAAAGAATTCGTAAGAAATAATGAAGGAATGAGCTTCTATTTATAGGAGAATGGATCTGAATAAGTAACTAATTCATGAACGGTCCAGTTGATTTACTTTTAAACGGACGGTCCATCTTGATTTACTATTAAAACTTAAAGTAATTAGTCCATACCGATTTACTATTAAAACTTTAAACCAAATGATCCATATTGATTTACTATTATAACTTTCCACCAAATGGTCCATATTGATTTACTATTATATCTTCAACCAACGGTCTGAAAAATTAGCACATCTCCTCATGGAATAATATTGTACCAAAAAATGACTTGGACCGAAAAGAAATATATCTTACGGGTGAATAGTATCCCGTGAATAGTAACTTATGAATAGTAACTCATGAATAGTAACTCGTGAACAGTACTCCGACACAAAAAGTGTCCCGAATACCCGATTGAACAATATAACCTCTAGACATCAATTATACTAACACAAATAAGTCCAACACAATGGAACTATAAAATTCATCTTTAATCAACACGAACTTATTCATCATTAATATTATAACTAATAATATTTAACAACCAGGTCATTCTCAGGAAAGAGGGGGCTTTCCGATAAGGATTTCTCCTTATTGGCGCGCAATTAGGTGACCAAACCTCTCCTTGACAGAACTTCTAGACATTGTCAATATTGTAAATAATAATATGAATAACTTTGTCGTCTCAATTATTGATTTAATAATATATCATATTATGTAGATGATCTTCATAACAATAATTGAATCAATAATATGAGAGATATGATGCGTGAATTCTCGTAGCAATAATTGAGTATAATCGAGTGACTTCTCACGTAAGCATCATTAATCAATACCGTATTACTACTATGCAACCACGCCAGATTCATCGTACTTTTACTACTAGGGTAGTTCAACAGCTTTTAATTCGTAACACCTCCGTAGTTATTTTTATAATAATTGATGTCCGTGTGTGGCCTCAAAATTAGGTATACGTCACCCATCTTGGGTCGCCACTTACATGGTACATAAATTCAAATACAACTTACTAATATAACTGCTGCTTTATAATACGACATAAACCGTGAGTTTGAATACAAAAATTGTCTACTAGATATTATACAAACTCAAAAGGAGTCCTCATTACAACTATTATCACACTATTTCACGAGAATAGTGAGGGATACTAATGCTATCCTCTGGACCATTACTCCGCTCCCAGACTCGTCCCAAATGCTTATGTTCTCATTTCACAAGAGAAAAGGTGAAAGAAAGGGTGAGCTCAACTAGCCCAAGAAGAAATATTATAACTAAGATAATGCGAAATAAATTATCATTAGCCTTCAACAAATGTTAAACCGATAAAATACAATAGAAAACCGGTTTAATCAAGGCGGAATAAGCAATCCATTAAAAGAGTCAAGTAGAAAATAAAATCTACTATCTTTATGATTTAAAAGGTTTTCATCAACAATATATATAGAGACTCAAATTTAATGAATAAACCACAATATCTAATCATCCGTACTACCACGGTCAAGGATTTTCATCAAATTATCAATGGTCATGACTATACCGAATCACCCCGGTCATAATCATACCAAAACTATCCACCACCGTGCATTACAAAGCCAATCGAGGACTTTTGTCACATCATTTATATCAAGCCATGATTATACCGAATGAACCTCGGTCATAATCATACTAAGTTCATCTATGCACGTAAGCCAAAGATAACTTTCAACATAATATAAACATGAGGATGATGACAATGATATAAGAATTCAATAAAACAAGTTCAAGAATTAATTTATCTAGGAATTATTAACGTCCAAATTGTCAACAAGATACTTGTTTTGTAGAGTAAAATTCAAGAATGATCAGAAGAATATTTCCATGAAAAGATCCTGGATGAAGCGCAAATATCAAGGATAGTCCACTAATTTCATGGAGTATAAAGTCAAAGATTTAACCAATTGGGTATAATAAAGAATGGAATAACAAAAGAAATCACCATGCATGCGGTGCCAGCATGATGCGAGTTATTCCAATGTAATAATAATAACGGAACCGGTCGGTGAAATTCACAACGGCAGTGATCATCCAAATGAATAATAAATCTTGAATAATAAACAATGGAAACAGTCCTGTAAAACACACGAGCGGGATATTCCAACATGTAATAATAAATACTAATAATAAACAATGGAACCGTGTCCTGTGTAAAACACACGCATGTGATATTCCAAATGTAATAATAAAGAATGGAATAACGGAAGAAAATCACCAAGTATAGGGGATTCAGCGTGACTGAGTTATTCCAATGTAATAAATAAGAATGGAATAACATAAGGATTTCACCAAGTATAGGGTATGCCGCATATACAGGTTATATATAGGGTATACCACTTTTACAGGTTATTCCAACAGAATAATAATGAATGGAATAACAAAAGTTCTCTTCATGAATAAGAAAGAATAACACCCCTTACGGGTACAACAAATAATACCCCTTACCGTAAAAGACACTAGATATCAAAGTAGTAAAGTACCAGAATACTCTTCTTCTTTCTCTCTCTAGATTTTCTCTCTATAGCTTCTCTCTATAATTTCTCTCTATAATTTCTCTCTCTAGAGTTTCAGTGAATTCGTAAGAAAATAATGAAGGAATGAGCTTCTATTTATAGGAAAATAGAATGCATAGTAATTAATCCATGAACGGTCCGTATTGATTTACTTTAATCGACGGTCCATATTTAAAGCAAAATCTTTTAAATAAAATATAATATATTCTATTTATATAAAAACATTTTACTATGCAAACACTATGCAACACTATGCAAAAACACACTATGCAACACTATGCATAATAAAATATAATATATTCTATTTATAAAATAACTTTAATAAAGTATTTTGTTTTATATAAAAGATGTTTTTGTTTTATTACGTTAATAATAATAATAAAACAAAACGTCATTATCGCTATAATAATTCATATTATTAATCGGCAATAATGGAATCAAACCGAGTGACTTCTCACATAAGCATCAATAATCAATACCGTGTCTTCTACTATGCAACCACACGTATTCGTATTTTTTACTACTGAGGTAGTTCAACAAGATCCACGGTAAAACTTTTCGCCGTTATTTCAATAAAATATTTTTGTCGTTTTCTCAATCCGACAATAATTACATTATTGGGGTCCACCAATGATTGAGCCATTGTACGAATATTCCCTGCTAAATCGAATATTCCCCGACCAATCGAATATAATATAACCACTTGCATACTTTGCAAAATTTATAAATACTACCCACAACTATAATATTATCTCAAATTCACACCATAATATTAAAAATTATTTCGACAAAATTTAAATCTTTATTGATAAAATCTGGGGTCTCACAATCTCCCTCTTTATGGAATTTAAGCCCTCGAAATTAGGGTACGACACGGTATGATAAGAGGTGAGGATACCTTGAATACCTTTATCGTTAAAAATATTAAATTCATCTTCGCAATCCGCCAAAGATATTCATTAACAATTCATCTTTGCACTACAAAGCTAAAGATATACAATCAGTAAAACCAATAATGCCGAGACTCGACAAATAGTATCACGACCACGAATTATCCATGCACTAATCGGCGGGGATATTCGTGTTTTTAATTACTATCCATGATTATACCGAAATAATCCTCAGTCATAATCATCATACCAAGTCCATCAATGTACTACGGCCAAAAGATGACTTTTACCACATCCATGAATTAATATTTCATTCTTTGAGACTCATTTCAATAATTAATCCACATCATCGAATCATCCCCGCACTCTGTGCCAAGGATATTCATTAGTATCACGACCACGAATTATCCATGCACTACTGACCAAAGATAATCGTGTATTCATTAAGTATCACGACCATAAATTATCCATGCACTACTACCAAAGATAATCGTGTATTTATTAGTATCACGACCACAAATTATCCATGCACTACTGCCAAAGATAATCGTGTATTCATTAGTATCACGACCACAAATTATCCATGCACTACTACCAAAGATAATCGTGTATTCATTAAGTATCACGACCACAAATTATCCATGCACTATGGCCAAAGATAATCGTGTATTCATTAGTATCACGACCACAAATTATCCATGCACTATGGCCAAAGATAATCGTGTATTCATTAGTATCACGACCACCAAATTATCCATGCACTACGTGCAAAGATAATCGTGTATTCATTAGTATCACGACCACAATTATCCATGCACTACGTGCAAAGATAATCGTGTATTCATTAGTATCACGATCACAATTATCCATGCACTACGTACTAAAGATAATCGTGTTTTCAATTACTACCATGATTATACCGAACAATCCCCTCGGTCATAATCATACCAAGTCCATCTATGCACGTGAGCCACGTATGACTTTCAACATAATATAAGCATGATGATCATGTCAATGATATAAAGAATCAATCAAATGAGATAAAGGATAAATATTAAACATTTATAATTTAATTTATCCGAGATTCAAGAATATCCCCATGTTATCAATCACTTAATAATCTCATAATCTAATATCATTAATATTATAACAATATTTTAATCACTTCTTAATTTATAAATAATTTATCTCAATTGTTTACGCTTTACCATATAATGCATTTAATCATTCAAAAATGCCATACTCATAAGATATCATCACCAATGATCAAATCCCTCAAAAAAATATGCATATACTCTATATAGGATTCTCTAGCCATAAAATCCTATTTAACTCATATGTTACTTCACATAACATATTTAACTCATATGTTCGTAACTAAACTATTTTCATGAAAAATACCAAATCAGTCCCAAAAATATTTCTTTTCTGGGATTTAGCATAATATAGTCCCATAATAAAAATATATTTTTCTCGGAATTTTTAAAATTCATTTACTATTTTTCAGAAATCAATTTCTAATTAATTCCTTAAGAAATTAGCTACCTCAAGTTTAACTCCAAAAATTCCCAAATCTTGGCAGGACCTTACACATGTTAATGTGAGCCTCCGCTTTAAATTTCATGGTCATCGAGTTATAGAACTCCTATTATAGCATTTTCGTCGGAAAAACCTAAATATTGAAATAGTCATATCTTGCTCATTTTAAGTCAGAATGAGCTCATTTTTGGACAGGAGGTACTTTATACCATATACTTTCATGTCCCAAAAGGTCAGAATTTTTCTCATAATTTAAGTGGCAGAAACAGCTCCGCTAAAATCATGGCAAAGACTTTTTTTAGTTTTTTTGCAGCTTTTGCACTTCTTTTGCTAAAATCAGTCCACACGAAAATCTACAACACCTTTTTCATTGATTCCACTTGGATTAGTTAGGTAACTCATAGATCTAACTCTAGGACTTAACCACACTCAAAAATTCAAAATATAATAGGAGATTTGGTCAATTGAATTTCATGTCACGTTTTTCACCAAAATCTGGTTTTTTTAACTCCTTGTGATTTTTAAGAAACTTTCATGTTTTCACATACTAACCAACATAACTCATCATAAAACATACTAATAATTCATATACCCATGATTTTCATCAGTTCTATACTTTTATTATGACTTTTATCATAATCCATGTAAACAGATCCTTTTAGTTGAAGAAATATTTGAGGGTTTTAGAAATGGATTTTGTACTGGGGTCAATACAAAATTCAATTTCATGCTCTAGGGGTAGTTTAAGAAGTGTTCAAGAATACGTCAGGAAATTTATTAACAATAGAAATATTGTGACTCTCATCCAAGGCTTGGATAACACATGTAATGAAGGTTTCTCCTAGCGGAGTTTCAACCGATAGGTCAAAGTCTAACTTCTCTAGAGTCAAATTTAAACGTTGAACGCAAGCAAGAGAGATAAAAGAATGGGTAGAACAGATATCTAATAAGATATAGACTTCACAAGAATTTATAATTAACTAACCCGTGCTAACTTCGTTCGGTTTACTCATTTTTTTGAGAAGTCATGAAAAACGCTCTTCCTAAAACCAACGACTTTGTTTTGTCCGTATCCGCCTTTGGTTCCACCGTCCCAACTGGACTTGACTTTGGTGCACGATAAAATCGGGCTAAATGACCTTCTCTTCTTGTAATTTCCACTTCTATTATCTTTGCCATGATTACCACCGAAGTGGTTACCATTCTTGGCATGATAATTTCCCCCACGATGGTTATCATTATTCTGATAACCGTTGCCACCAGTATGATTATTATCGTGTTGTTGGTCGTTACCTTTTGTTTGAGCTGAATCAACACTCTCATGTGCTTCATTTCTTATCTCAGCATTTTCAGATGCCATTCTCAAACACTGCCACAAAATAAGGGTTAATTGACATGCAACATATTATCACTATACTCTGACCAACCAATCAAATACCAAATAAACTTAGGTAGGTCATACTAGCGAAGGAATTCCCTATCTCTCCCCTCCTAGTTCTAGTCTCACATCTTAGCCAGGGAACATATCCCTAAGCTCTGATACCAACTGTGACGCCCCCAAAATTAGGTATACGTCACCCATCTTGGGTCGCCACTTACATTGTACATAAATTTAAATACAACTTACAAATATAACTCGTAGGTATGCAATACGACATAAACCGTGAGTTTGAATACAAATATTGTCTACTAGATATTATACAAACTCAAAAGGAGTCCTCATTACAACTATTATCACACTATTTCACGTAATAGTGAGGACTACTAATGCTATCCTCTCGACCATTACTCCGCTCCCCGACTTCGTCCCAAATGCTATGTTCTCATTTCACAAGAGAAAAAGTGAAAGAAAGGGTGAGCTCAACTAGCCCAAAGAAGAAATATTATGACTAAGATAATGCGAAATAAATTATCATTAGCCTTCAACAATGTTAAACCCGATAAAATACAATAGACAACCAGTTTAATCTGCGCGTGGAATAAGCAATCCATTAAAAGAGTCAAGTAGAAAATAAAATCTACTATCTTTTATGATTTAAAAGGTTTTCATCATCATTATAAATTTGAGACTCAAATTTTAATGAATAAACCACAATATCTAATCATCCGTGTACCACTGGGTCGGATTTTCATCAAATTATCAATGGTCATGACTATACCGAATCACCCATGGTCATAATCATACCAAAAACTATCCACCATCGCATTACAAATACATCGAGGACTTTTGTCACATCATTTATATCAAGCCATGATTATACCGAATGAACCCTGGTCATAATCATACTAAGTTCATCTATGCACGTAAGCCAAAGATAACTTTCAACATAATATAAACATGAGGATGATGACAATGATATAAGAATTTAATAAAACAAGTTCAAGAATGAATTTATCTAGGAATTATTAACGTCCAAATTGTCAACAAGATACTGTTTTGTAGAGTAAAATTCAAGAATGATCAGAAGAATATTTCCATGAAAAGATACTGGATGAAGCGCAAATATCAAGGATATTCCACTAATTTCATGGAGTATAGAAGTCAAAGATTTAACCAACTGGGTATAATAAAGAATGGAATAACAAAAGAAATCACCATGCATGCGGTACTTGATGATGATGTGTTATTCCAACAGAATAATAATAACGGAACGGTGTCGTGAAATTCACAATCGACAGGATGATCCAATGTAATAATAAATGTTTGAATAATAAACAATGGAACCAGGTCCTGTGTAAAACACACGACGAGGATATTCCAAATGTAATAATAAAGAATGGAATAACGTAAGAAGATCACCAAGTATAGGGGATTCCACAGCGTATCTGAGTTATTCCAACATAATAAATAAGAATGGAATAACATAAGGATTTCACCAAGTATAGGGTATGCCGCATATCTGAGTTATGTATAGGGTATACCACTTTTACAAAGTTATTCCAATGAATAATAATGAATGGAATAACAAAGTTCTCTTCATGAATAAGAAGAATAACACCTTTTACGGTACAACAAATAATACCCTTACCGTAAAAAGACACCGGATATCAAAGTAGTAAAGTACCGTATCACTCTTCTTCTTTCTCTCTCTAGATTTTCTCTCTATAGCTTCTCTCTATAATTTCCCTCTCTAGAGTTTCAAAAGAATTAAATAAGAAAATAATGAAGGAATGAGCTTCATTTATAGGAAAATAGAATGCATAGTAATTAATCCATGAACGGTCCGATTGATTTACTTTAATCGACGGTCCATATTTAAAGAAAAATCTTTTAAATAAAATATAATATATTCTATTTATATAAAAACATTTTACTATGCAAACACTATGCAACACTATGCAAAAAACACTATGCAAAACACTATGCAACACTATGCATAATAAAATATAATATATTCTATTTATAGAATAACTTTAATAAAGTATTTTATTTTATATAAAAGATGTTTCATTTTTATTACGTTAATAATACTGAATAAAACAAAACGTCATTATCGCTATAATAATTCATATTATTAATCGACAATAATGGAATCAAACCGAGTGACTTCCACATAAGCATCAATAATCAATACCGGTAATGTTACTATGCAACCACACGACATCGTATTTCTTTTACTACCGAGTAGTTCAACAAGATCCACTTGTAAAACTTCCGCCGTTATTTCAATAAAATATTTTTGTCGTTTTCTCGATCCGAATAATAATTACATTGTGGGGTCCACCAATGATTGAGCCATTGTGACGAATATTCCTCGCTAAACCGAATATTCCCGACCAATAGAATATAATATAACCACTTGCATACTTTGCAAAATTTATAAATACTACCCACAACTATAATATTATCTCAAATTCACACCATAATATTAAAAAATTATTTCGACAAAATTTAAATCTTTATTGATAAAATCTGGGGTCTCACATCTGGAGGTTATATTGACCAATCAAGTAATTAATCGGATAAATGAGCAATTAATTGCTATTATTTTACATGCTTATAACTATTTATTCACATGTGTGTGCTATTAGGGGAGGTGGTGCAAGATTGATAATACTTGCATGACTAAATTAAAAATGGAGGTATAAATGAAGGTACTATACTGTAATTAGTTTTTTCACATGATTATACTATTAAGTTACGTGAATGAACTATTGATTCACATTATTTACTATTAGGGGAGGTGGTGCAAGTTTGATAATACTTGCAGGACTAAATTAAAAATGAAGAAAAAGAGGAATGTATTATACTGTAATATTTCGAACCCCAAAACGTGCAATTATCGAAGCTATATTTTCCTATAAATAGAAGCTCATTCTTCCTTCATTTCTCACCAATTCATAAAAGCTTTAGAGCAATTATTATAGAGAGAAATTATAGAGAGAAAGAAGAAGAGAAGTCTGCTACCTCACTATTCCAGTATCCAGTTTTTCTAAGGTAAGGGGTATTATTCTTTCGTATTCATGAAGAGAGTTATTTTCTTTCAATACTCGTAAGGGTTGTTATTCCATTCTTTATTATTATGTTGGAATAACCTGTCTATGCGAAGTACCGCATACATGGTAAAATTCTTCTGTTATTTCATTCTTTATTATTCTGTTGGAATAACTTGTCTGTGCGATCTATCGCATGCCTGGTGAATTCTGTTGTTATTCCATTCTTTATTATTCTGTTGGAATATCCTGTCTGTGCGGATTACGCATGACCTGGTTCCATTCTTTATTATTCTGTTAATATCCTGCCATGCTTGGGTTATCATGACACTGTTCCATTCTTTATTATCCCGTTGAATAACTTATCTGTGCGGATTACGACGCACAGTGAATTCTTCATTATTCCATTCTTTATTATTCATTGGAATAACCTCGCTCATGTGGATTACTGCATGCATGGTGAATGATCCTTCGTATTAATTCCTTATTAAATTGTGGAAATGATCATCTTCACGTTGATTCTGCATGGTGGTGGACAAAAAAAAATCCATTTGCGCTTTCATATATTCTATTGTACTCAGTTGGTTAAAGTTTTGGATTCTATACTCCATGAAATTAATAGAATATCCTGGATATTTGCGCTTCATCCAAAGATCTTTCATGGAAATATTCTTCTGAGCATTCTTAAATTTTATTCCACAAAACAAAGATCATGTTGAAAATTTGGGCGTAATTGATTTACGGATAAATTAAATTATAAATCTTTAAAAATTTATCCTTGAACTTGTTTTATTGAATTCTTATATCATTGTCATCATCCTCATGTTTATAATATGTTGAAAGTCATCTGTGGACTGTAGTGCATAGATGGACTTGGTATGATTATGACCAGGGATTATTCGGTATAATCATGGCCGTAATGTTACAAATGATGTTATAAAAGTCCTCAATGGTCAGTAGTGCATTGATGGACGCTTGTTGGCATGATCATGACCATTGATGAATACATCGGTATCCTTGGCCCGTAGTCCATGGATAATTTGTGGTCGTGATACTAATGAATATCCTTGGCCGTAGTGCAGGGATGATGTGGTTTATTTATTAAACAGAGTCTTAGTGATAAAAGTGATGAAAAACCTTTTATATCATAGAAGATAGAAGATTTATGCTCTACTTGACTCTTCTAATGGATTGCTTGTTCCGCTGCAGTTAAACTTGTTGTCTATTATATTCTATCAGTTTAACATTGTTGAAGGCTAATGATAATTTATTCTGCATTATGTTAGTCACAATATTTCTTACTGGGCTAGTTGAGCTCACCCTTTCTTTCACTGTTCTCTTCAGGAAATGAGAACGTAGCCGGGACTAGTCGGGGAACAGAGTGATGGTCCTAGATGGAGAGTACCTCTTTTTCTACAGAGATAGGAAAAACTAGGGTTTGAGCCAATCACTCAACTTCTTAAATATTTGTTCTTTCTAGGTGGATCACCGCTAGAGGGCAAACACTTGGGTGACTAACGTTGATCAAAGGAAGGAATCAAACCAGGTGGATTCAAGTTGAACGTGAAAAGAATTGGAGGTGAACTCATACCTGAGGAAGCTAGTTCTACAAGGGTATGAATTTGTTCTCCACCTCTTTTCTATTGATTGATAATTATGCACAAAGTATGATCATGGTGATGGGTTTGTATGAAAATTTTAAATTCCTATTTTATCGCGCTTCCGCACCTTTTGTATAATTTGATTGCATGTTCGCGCTATATACAAACCAACACTTTCCGCACTGAAGATGTCTTGGGAGAAGTTCCAGGAATTGTTCAACAACAAGTATTTTCCAGAAAATATTCGTCACATGAAGGAGGTGGAATTCATCAAGATGGAACAGAATAATATGATTGTATCACAATACAAGGCTAAGTTTGTGGAGTTATCCCAGTTTGCATTCCATTTGGTGGGTAATGAGGAGCGAATGACACGCATGTTTTTGAGAGGTTTGAAACCCAAAATTCGTCAATACCTCATTTCTCATAAACTGTGTTTGTATTCAGATGTTGTGGATAGGGCTCAGTTATTGGAGCGAGATAATGAGTCAGCTCAACCAAAAGACAACAACTGGCGAAACGATAATAGTCATACCAATGACAACATTCATCGAAGCAGTGATAACAAACGTGGTGGAATGTGTGACCACTTCGGTGGTAATCCTGACCAAGATAATAGAAGAAATGTGTGACACTCCCAAAATAGGCCCACACAACCCATTCTAAGTCGCCTAATACATGGTATAAAATTCAAATATAACTTCATTTATACAACAAATAATTGTCGTGTAAAATACGATAAAACATACGCTGTGAGCTTTAATACAAATATTATCTCGTAAACAATATCCAAACTTAAATAAAATTCTCATTAAAATTCTTGTCACACTATTTTAAAAAATAGTGAGGATTACTAAAATAACCATCTTGAACCATTACTCCACTCCCCGATTAGTCCAACTACATTCTCGCCTCCTGAGAAGAACAACAGAACCAAAAGGAAAAGGGTGAGCTCAACTAGCCCAGTAAAGAATATTATGACTAAGATAATGTAGAACGGATTATCCTTAGTCCTCAACAGGGAAAAATCTGATAGAATACAATAGACAACAAGTTTTAGATCACAACTGCAGCGGAAACAACAATCCATTAGAAGATTCAAGTAGAGCATGATATCTACTATCTTCTATGATTTAAATGTACATCATCAATATTTTATCCCGGTAACACCAATCAATAAATATTTTAAATCAACGAATTATCCATGCACTACGAGCCAATGATATTCGGTAGTATCACCAGTGGTCATGATCATGCCAAATACCTGTCCATTTATACACTACGGGCCAAAGATGACTTTCACCACAAACCTTATTTGTAACATTAAAGGTTATGATTATACCAATACACAATTCCTGGTCATAAGCATACAATCAACAGTCCATTTTTGCACTACGGGCCAAAGATGATTTTCAACACAATATAAACATGAGGATGATGATAATGATATAAAGATCCATTCAAGTGAGATAAATGATAAATATTAGATATTTTTAATTCAATTTATCTAGAGTTCAAAAATGTCCAAATTGTTAACATGACAACTATTTGTAAAGTAAAATTCAAGAATGATATTCATGTATCAAAAATAATTTGGACAAAAAAGAAAATTAAATTCTGTTATGAACGTCAATCTCAAACGGATCCGAAGCAGCCATACGGTTATTAAAGCTTTTGACGGAGCTCGCCGAAATTCAGTTGGAGAGATTGAGCTACCAATCGAGATTGGTCCCTATACATTCTGCGTATCTTTTCACGTGCTCAAAATAAATTCAGGATACAACCTGCTATTGGGAAGACCGTGGATTCATATGGCTGGGGTAGTCCCCTCCATTCTTTATTAACAACTGAAATATATCATGAATGAAAGTTTAGTCACGGTTAACGCTGAACCGGAATGTCCTAAACAGAGTGATATACCCCTCATCAGCTTCAATTCAGAAGTTGAGCTGGTAAGTTTTCATACCATGGAGGTGAGCAACACTCACTACCACCCTATTGGGGCGCCACCTCTCACACTCAAGATTTCTGCCGAAGTAATGTCGGCTACTCAAGAAATGATATCTTTGGGTCATCAGCCAGGACAAGGGCTGGGTAAAAGTCATCAGGGTATTAAGCACCCAATTCAAGTTACCAGTCAAACTGGGACAGCTGGACTGGGTTATTCTATCAGTTCTAGTAACGGGAATCCATATAAACATCATCAGATTCCTCTAGCTTCAGTTACATGACGTTTGTCTATACCTACAACTTTTGAGTCCGCACAACCTCCTGTAAAGGTGCCAGCTAGCGTCATGGCTACGTTATTTTCCAAGCCGATACCGGTAATGGAGAAAGAAGTCTTTGTTCCAGACCCTAGAGTGGAGGAAGAGAAACAAAGAATTAAACAAGACGTCATCTGGATGATGTCAGGCATACACATCATTGTCCATATGAACATACAAACAGATACACCCTAGACGATGATTGCCCAGACGTAATTGTCATCATTCGGGAAAAAGAAGATGATGACAATCCCTCCATCACTGTCGTCCTTTAGGACTTTGCCCTCAACATTTGGAGCATCACTCCTTGCATTGGTCGACGAGGGTAAAGCGGGGCGAAACTCTTTCGCCTACAGAAATATCATAAACCGCTTACTTTTCTATCTGATTACTAGCAGTTTTATTTTGTCAGTATATGCTAACGCTGTGTATGATTAAACCATTTCATATATACTAAGTGAAAACATATTTTGTTTCAGGACTCTGAATTTAGATGTGCCTGTGCTTGCTGATAAGGTGCCTTTTCTCCACAAAGATTGTAGTTTTGATGTAAAGCTGGATTCAGCGTTGATGGAAATACATAAGGACATTGAGGTGCCTCCAAAAATTCAAGAATGGGTCAAAGACCAACCTACACCCAACCTTGATCAAACCACTTCCTTCAATCTCGGAACCTTAGAAAGCCCTAAGTTAATCCAGATTGGTTCAGACCTTACCCCAAACAAAAGGAATGACATGGTTACGCTACTAACCCAATTCCAGGATGTGTTTGCATGGTCTCACGAAGACATGGTGGGTTTGTCCACTGATATTGTTCTTCATCGCCGTCCCATTAAAGAGGGATTCAAGCCAGTCAAGCAGAAGCTCAGGCGATTGAAACCTGAGTGGAATTTAAAGGTGAAAGAAGAAATTGTGAAATAATTTCAAGATGTTATTATCATGGTGTCCACATATCCTGAGTGGGTATCCAACATCGTTCTCATGCCTAAGCCTGGAGGAAAGGTGTGAGTTTGCGTGGATTACCGGGATCTGAACAAAGCTTGCCTTAAAGATAGCTTTCCCGTACCATTTATCCACATTCTCATTGACAATACTGCTCAATACGACATGTACTCTTTTGCGGATTGTTTCACTGAATACCACCAGATTATGATTGCTGAGGAAGATCGTGAGAAAACTGCTTTCATCATGCCTTGGGGAACGTTTTGCTATAGACGGTTGTCATTCGGCCTCATCAATACCGGAGCCACCTATCAACGAGCTATGATGACTCTTTTCCACGACTTAATATACAAAGGGATAGAGATCTATGTGGATGACATCATTATCAAATCCCGAAGGGAAGATGACCACTTAGACAATCTCGTGAAGTTATTCAACAGGTTGCGTAAGTACAACTTGAAATTGAATCCAGCCAAATGCGCCTTTGGCGTTAAATCGGGCAAGTTGCTAGGATTCCTAGTTAGCCACAAAGGGATTGAGTTGGACCCCACTAAAATCCAGGCCATCACAAAAATTCCCATTCCTCAGACAGAGAAGGAAATACGGGGATTTTTGGGAAGAATAAACTTCATTAGCAGGTTCATATCTCAACTCACAGCAAACTGTGAGCCTATCTTCAAGTTATTAAGGAAGAACTCCTCCATGAAATGGAATGACGAGTGCCAGAAAGCCTTCCTTACAATCAAAGAGCAGCTAGTCAAAGCTCCTGTTTTGGTACCACCTAGGGATGATGTTCCCCTATTCATGTACCTGTCCATAAGTGACAATGCCATGGGCTGTATGCTGGGACAGAAAGACGATAGAGGCCAAGAACGAGCTATCTATTACCTCAGCAAAAGATTCAGCAGCAGTGAACACAAGTACACTCTGATTGAGAAGGCTTGTTGTGCTTTAGCATGGGCTTCCATGAGGTTACATCATTACCTCCATGGTCATACAACCCATCTCATATCCTGTGTGGATCCTCTCAAGTACGTGTTCAACAAACCCATGTTAAATTGTTGGCTGTCCATATGGCAGTTGATCCTACAACGATTTGATATCGTTTATGTGACGCAAAAGTCTATCAAAGGTCAAGGAATTGCGGATCAACTGACCGCCGCACCTTCAGGGGATTTCAAACCCTTGGAAACTTACTTTCCAGATGAAAAAGTAATGATAGTTGTCGACGTCAGGATTTTTATTTGTCCCTTTTCGTTACTTGTTCTTTGGTGTTCTTATGTTAGGTGAGATTTGTTTGAAAAAATAAGTGAAAAAGGTCCGACATGTGTAATGTCGACGATGGACTGTTAAGAGTCGCCAGTTGGTCTTTTATATGGTTGTACCAACACAACCGAAAAAGGTTTGCACATTGACCCAGTGATGTGACACTACTAAACGGGTCGGTGAAACCGAGATTCATTAGGGTCCGGGGACTTGATTATGCGGAGGGAAGGTGTTAGGCACCCCCCGACATCCGTGTTACCACGGTGACCACCTCTTTTCAAGAAACTGTTATATGAATGTGTGTGTGGATCAATGTGCAATTATTTGGAAGTAGTGCGAGGCCTCGTTCGCACCTATATACACACGATTTGAATTTGTGTAAAAATTCAATTTTAAACAAGATATGGCAGTGATGTTTCATAAAAGAGGTTTTTCAAACCCTTATGCTCAATAGTAATTGAGACCTTTTACACTCCCATTTTATATGAAGTTTTTGGCTTGATTGTTTTTAATTTTCGAGATGCGAAGCATTTTTAAGAATAATATACAAAATAGTGCCGAACTCCTCGTGGGTATGATAACCATCTGAGGAAATCCGAACGCCGTGAATAAATTTACAAGCTGCTTACAGCTGAAAATTTCCATCACGGGAACCGAATCTAGATTCAGTGAACTGAATCTGTGATCACATGATTCCTAGGCTCACATGATGCCACAATTAATAATAAAGCAGTAAGCAGACATATATATAAAAGCTGTAAATATATATATACAGACATGATCAGCCACCACGAAACACCTCCATGGGGGATAAGAAATGTAAATAAAACTATAAAAAACAATCAATCGCCACGGAGTAAACTCTTGGCGGGACGAAAAGTAAATAAAGCTATAAAGACGGCCAATTACCACGTAAGTAAACTCTGGTAGGATTGAATGTATATATATATATATATATATATATATATATATATATATATATATATATATATATATATATATATATATATATATATATAAGCAGTAAATGCACCTATGTAAAATCTGTGGCTCATCGAGACAAAAAGTCCATAACAGTTGATATATATATATATATTAAAGCAATGAACGCTCCGTATATAAAATCCGTGCTCATCGAATGTAGTTCGACACACGATTCATATATATATATATATATATATATATATATATATATATATATATAGCGAGGATCAAGTGCATACCCTTATCTTATTAATAGCTCACCCCCCCTTTAGGGCGGTTTCGATCATACAAGTTGTCGTTTCATACTTTTAGCGACGCTATATGTTGTCTGTCGCTAAAAGAGATGGTGCTCCATAATACTACATTTTATACAATCATTCCATTGAAATAACAACAAAATGAGTGTAATTACTATCTTTATATTACATTTGTAGTGAATCCTTTCCCAGGTTCATAACCGAATACATTTGTTGTTCATCGTAAGTATATTTCATGCAAATACACTAGTCTATTATAGGACGATTAATTGTCCATCTTAGCTTTGTCTTTATCTCTCTTAGAACTCTCAGTTCGTTCGGCTTTAGCTGCAAACATATGGTTCAAGCAAGAATGAGCATAACTAGCTCAGGAAGTCTTAACAACGAATCATATGAATATCACATCAATACATACATGCTTTATTTCCATATCTGAACAATTATCTACGAAGCATTATGAAACATTTGACTAATACTTCTCCTACAACAATTCCAGAGCATATATAATAGCTTAGGAATGATGAACCGGTCAATAGAGCATGAACATACTCTTTTCGTTTTCATACTTGAAAAGGATATCCGACACTAAGGTCATCCACCCGTCTTTACTTATGAGCACTTCTTGGTGATCAACCTATTGTACTTTATGTTGATCAACACTCTTACGTTAAACATATTTACGTTCAACATTTGGCAACCTTGCGTGCCCATCGAATAATCGATGAAAAAAACTTTTGTTTGTACATAGACAAACTTACCTTTACATCCGTACCAAATACTTGGCATAGGATAGCGTTAACAGTTCTATATCAACAAACTTGTAAACAATTCAATCTATTCTTCAATACTTGTCTAGCCAGGATAAAACAGGCATCGACTCTTTCCTTAATACCATTCATGCATTTTTTAACATCATGCATCACGTAAAAACTTGGCTAACACGAAGGTTAGACAAAAGCGTTAAGAAAGACTTGCCTTCAAGCGTCTTCGAATTTATAATTCAACTATTCTCAATCTTTACAGGATCTACATGATACATTCACATAGCACACTGTAATTAGTTATCAAATAAACTAACTTTACGGTTCTAACCAACTTCTTTCTCTTCTATGTTTTATTTGAATTAACTTCGTTATTAAAGTCGATTCAACTTTCTATACTTCGTTACATTTCATTAACGTTCTTACGTCCTTAACCGACATTCGATTATTATTGGTTAACTAACAACGTTGAACGTCATTCATGGTTCACTTATTACGTCTTTATGTTCTTCGTTTAATTTCTATTAAACCTTACTAGATCTTCTTACATTAACACCTTATAAGTGATTTAAGGTAAGTCTTATCATGTACATTAAGTACCTTCATTGTCTTGCTTTAAGTCTTCATTCAAAATGGAACAAAAACTAACTTGGTCAACATTTTTCTCTACCGTATTTGCGTGACATCCTATGTATTCTAGTGGTGGCTGCTGCGTCACTCTCGAAGGTTTTGCGGGACTTCGGCGGCTGTGGCGCGAGTCCATGTACAAACTCTCTCATTTGCGGCGTTAGTCTCGAGATTTTTCATTTTCTCTCGGCCCATACATGGCGTGCTGCGTGGCGAAAAAACACTTGGGTTTGGCCTTGCTGCTGAACCTGACACATGCACACACCGATTAGCCAAAAGCAGTTTGGTTTCCTAACGAAACTCCCGGCTTCCTAATTTGTTCGTTTTACATCCGAATTGACCCATTCGAAAGCCTACAAGTCAGGAATTACATCCTTTAAGTGTTCGTATAAGAATTTCATATTTCCAAATTCGTTAACTCAGAATTCACCTTTAAGTTCATTTTTAAGCGTTCGTTTAACGTTTTTCGTCCGTCCAATACTCGTTTTCTTCCTTATAAGTCGGAATGCGACGATTCTTTCGCCAACGACTCTTAATTACCTTATCTCACGTGTTGACATTGGAAACCAACGTTTTCAAGTCCCACGTCAACTTTTGACCTTTAATCCAAGGGCTTTTTCGTTTTAACGTTATTTCCGTCTATAATTACAAAATTCGCCATAACCGTTACTAATGTTCTCTAGGCCAAATCACATGGAAAACTCCATTGATTCTTCATAGTCATCCTAACCAAACAATAGGCACATCCCTTAGCTATAACGGTCTTCAAAACGTTCATTAATAACTAAGTTAACGTTTAAGATTCTTATGGTTTTTAACTCATGTAAACACTTACGATTTCTATTTGGTCATGACTTATCAATGATTTGATCATGAATAGGCATCCTTATATCTCCTCAATAAACACACTCCACTCATCTACGATTCTTCTACGAGAAAGAAATTGAAAAAGATGAAGATTACAGTTTATAAGAATTTACCTTTGAAGTAATTCACGTTCTTGATAAACGCCTATTGGTTTGCTTGGAAGTAGAAGGATTTAATGTTTCTAGCTCCTTCTCTCTCTCACTATATTTGGACAAGCTTTGTAAAACAACAAAAATCCAGCTCTAGCTTTCTATTTATAGAAAACCAAATGAGGGCAAAATGGTCCAATTCTCCACCTCCTTACTTATTTACCACTTTGTCACCAAGTAAAGTACTTGGTGACCAAGTGATATTCTTGGCTTGCACACAAGTGGCCCACCACCATGCCCATGGGTCATCCCCATGGGTTGCCCCATGGGTTTTACCCATTCGGTGACCCAGGATTCGATCCACGTTCGGTTTTTTTGCATTGGGCTTAACTTGATCTAATATTGGGCCTTGACTTGGGCTTATTACTTAATCCCTTGGGCTTGCTCATTCAATTGATTAGACTAAACATAATCCAACCCAAATGAATTAACATTAAGTCTTAACTAAATTCTAGAATACAACTCGTATTCCCTACGTATAATTCACGTATTCTTTCCGTATAATACTAGTAAGATAATCGTATTGTACTTCGTATTAACTCATCATATTATACATAGATACTAAATAGTATCTTAATTGTATAACACATGCCTTAACCTTAACGAAATTACTTCCACGCGTTTCATTTCCTTCTCGGAAATCAATATACTCAACCCTTAGGTTTTAAGTCCGCAGGCGAAAACTTCGTTTGCCATAATAGAATTATTATTGAATATTCCATACTATCTTCGTATTCTATCATTACGCGTTTCTCAGAATCTCAAACCCTAGCTCTGAACGAAATCGGATGAATAGTGTTTTCGTCTTGATAATTCACAACAATTAATTCTAGCACAAAGCTATAATACTAACCACATCGACACATTCTAGGTCATAAAACGACCTTCGAACATCTTACTCACATAATTACTCAATTAAATTCATTTAATCCACATAATCAAATAAAAATTTAATTCATTGAAAATTCAAAATTCTCGGGCGTTACATTCTTCCCTCCTTATAAGGATTCTGTCCCCAGAATCTCGCTATTCTTACATAAACAAATGAGGAAACTTTTCCTTCATTTTACTTTCGAGCTCCCACGTTGCTTCTTCAGCATCGTGGTTACTCCAAATTACCTTTACTGAAGGTATTACTTTATTTCTCAAGACTTGTTCCTTCCTATCAATAATCTGAATCGGAATCTCTTCATAAGTTAAGTCTTTTTCTACATGAATAGATTCATACTCTATTACGTGCTTGTAGTCCGGTTTATAAGGGCCTTGACACGAGACCGTGAAACACATTGTGTATTCTTTCCATTTCTGGAGGTAAGGCTACTTCATAAGCTACTTTCCCTATCCTTCTTAAAATCTCAAAAGGTCCTACAAACCTTGGACTTAACTTCCCTTTCTTTCCAAAATGTATCTTCCATTTCCAAGGCGATACTTTTAGAAAAACATATGAACCTACTTCAAACTCCCTCTTCTCTCGATGAGGATCTGCATACTTCCGTTGTCTATCTTGAGCCGCTAGTAATCGAGCTCTTATCAACTTTACCATATCTGCCGTTTGTTGTACCATCTCAGGTCCCAACATTTGACGTTCACCTACTTCATCCCAACAAAGTGGTGTTCTGAACTTCCTTCCATACAATGCTTCATAAGGCGGCATGCCTATACTAGCGTGAAAACTATTGTTGTAAGCGAATTCTACCAAAGGTAGATGCTCGTCCCAACTCCCCTTGAAATTCATAACGCAAGATCTTAATATATCTTCTAGCGTTTGAATTGTCCGTTCGCTTTGTCCATCCATCTGTGGATGATACGCCGTACTTAATCTCAAATGCGTTCCCATTTGCTCTTGCAAACTCCTCCAAAAGTTCGATGTGAATCGTGGATCACGATTGGACACAATCGAAATAGGTACTCCATGTCTGGAAATGATTTCCTTAACATAAAGCTTAGCTAACTGCTCTAGGTTATACCTAACTCCTATTGGTAGAAAATGAGCCGATTTAGTTAACCGATCTACTATTACCCAAATAACATCGTATCCTTTTCTCATCGTTGGAAGTCCCACCACAAAGTCCATGGTGATATGCTCCCATTTCTACTCCGGAATCTCCAGTGGTTGTATCAATCCACTCGGTCTTTGGTGTTCAGCCTTAACTTTTTGACAAGTTAAACACTTACTAACATATTCCGCAATCTCCTCTTCATGTGTTTCGTACCAAAAGTTACGACGAAGGTCTTGATACATCTTAGTACTACCAGGATGTATCGAGTACCTCGAACTATGGGCCTCACACATAATCTCTTCTTTCAACTCAGAATTATTTGGAACCCAAATTCTTCCTTCAAAACGAAGTAAACCTTCCTTATCAAGGTTATACTTAGTCTTCACATCATCCTTCACTATCTTTTTCACACGATCGCATTCTTCAGTACTTATCTGTACCTCCTTAACCCGTTCCACTATCGTTGGTCGAGTCTCTATTGAAAATAACATCTCTGCTGTTTCACTTGGCAACTTAACTTCTAATTCCATCCTGGCCATCTCCGTTATCAACTCATTCTGAGTCGTTAACATTGACAAATTTTCTCTACCTTTCTGACTTAACGCATCGGCTATTACATTTACCTTCCCTGGATGATATAAGATATCACAATCATAGTCTTTTATCAATTCTAACCACCTTCTCTGCCTCATGTTCAACTCCTTCTGTGTGAAGATATATTTTAGACTTTTGTGGTCCGTGTATATCTCACACTTCTCCCTGTATAAATAATGTCTCCATATTTTTAACGCAAACACTACAGCTGCCAGTTCTAGGTCATGAGTAGGATATACCTTCTCATAATCCTTTAAGCGGCGTGGCCGCATCTGTGATGACCTTGCCATGATGCGTAAGCACATGACCTAGTCCTCTATCTGAAGCATCGCTATAAACTACAAAATTCCCGTATCATCTGGTAAAGATAATCTGGTGCCTCACTCAACCTCCTTTTTAGTTCTTGAAAACTACGCTCACACTTTTTTCATCCACTCGTACTTCACAACTTCCTTGTCGGTTTGTCGATGGAGTAGCTAATTTAGAAAAGTCTGAATGAACCTTCTATAGTATCCGTATCCCCGAAAAACTCCTAACCTCGGTTGGCATTTTTGGTTGCTCCCACTCATTCACTTCTTCCACTTTATTTGGATCTCTGGATATGCCATCTTTATCTATAACATGTCCTAGAAAGCTGCACTTTCGTTCGAGCCAAAATTCACACTTAGTGAATTTTGCATCTGACTTCTCTCCTCGTAGTAGTGTTTCCAACACTATTCTTAGATGTTCACATGATCTTACGGCGTCTTAGAATAGACTAGAATATCATCAATGAACACTCTGATGAACTTGTCCAAATCTTGTTTGAACACTCTGTTCATCATATCCATGAATCTTGGTTTGGCGCGTTCGTCGACCCAAACGACATAACCAAAAACTTCGTAATGCCCATAACGAGTTACGAATAGCCGTCTTAGGTATATCTTCCTTCCTCACTTTAGTTGATGATACCACATGCAAAATCTATTTTAGAAAATACTTTGCCCTTTTAAGCGATCAAATAGATCATCGATCTGGGGCATTGGGTATTTATTCTTAATCGTTAACTTGTTCAACTCTCGATAGTCGATACAAAGTCGTAACGATCCGTCCTTTTTCTTTACAAACAATCTGGGTGCTCCCCACGGAGACACACTCGGTTGAATGTACTTCTATCTAACAGTTCACATAATTGAACCATTAACTCCTTCATCTCAATTGGCGCCATCCTATATGGTGCCTTTGAAACTAGTGTTGCCCCAGCAACAAATCAATCACAAACTCTACATCCTATCCGGCGAAATCTGGGGTAACTCTTCCGAGGAAACACATCCATGAATTCTTGAACCACTATATCTGTTCGATGATGTTCCCCACTCTTTGGGTATCCACCACATGACATAGATAACCCTTACACCCCCTTCTTGACATCTTCCTAGCTTGTGTCATGGTTGAAACAACAAAAGAACGTCCGGTTGATTTATTTCCATAAAACACCACCTCGGGTTTCTTAGGAAGCCTTAGGTTTACACTTTTTCTATGACAATCTATTATCGCTCTATGGTTAATTAACCAATCCATACTGAGAATCACATCGAATTCTCTTAACCTTATCGGTAAAAGATCTATCGATAATCTATTACCCCTGATATCTACGAAATAATTCCTATGAATATGTTCAATGGGAATTATCTCCTCGTTTGCTACCTTAACGTCTAAAGGTATTTCTAACTTTTCAGGATTTAATCCCAATTGTTGAGCAAATCCACATGCTATAAAAGAACAAGTAGCTTTTAGAGTCGAATAACACGTAAGCATTTATTTAGTTGACTAGAATGATACACTACTACTACATCCGTTGATCTGTTGCATCTTGGATTTGTCGTATTAAATGTTGGTGAGGGTCTACCCAATGATGGTGTTGGTCGATAATGACTAAATTACCACTACGAACCCTTACTACCCTCAGCCCCTTTCTTTGGGCAATTTCTTGCCATGTGGTCCATAAACCCACATACAAAAACATCCCCGACTTTCTTTAGGATTAGGGCAGTTGGGAGATATATGACCCTCCCTGCCTGAGTTATAACAATAACCGTCTTCCCCTTGAGACAGACTCCCGGATGAGTCTTCTGCATGTCTTACATGCCTCCATCCTACGTTTAGGATCCCTTTGTTTTGCCCAGTATTCCCGAGGTTAAAATTCTTGGTTTAGGCGTATTGCCACTACCACTGCTGGCAACCTCGCCTTATTTCCTCCCTCTCCTTACTCTTATTCTTTCTATCTTTGTGGTATTGGGTTGGCGCCTCACTACCACCCTCTTGCTATTATCGCCTTCTCCAGAATGGTCCGTAGGAAGCACTCTAAAAAAGCCATATATCTACTATAGAGCCGGGGTTTTAGACCTGCTCAAACCTCTGAGCCTTCCTCTCCTCCGTGTCCACTTGGTGTGGAGCAAACCTTGCCAATTCATTGAATTTGGCGCGTGTTGAGGAACATCATGTCCCCCTGCAAGTTCTAAGAACTTAATCTCCATTCTTCCTTGCATGCTAGTAGGAAATAGTTCTCGAAGAATACCTTCTTAAAAAGCTGTTCCCATATAATAGCTTCGCTCATTACCACAGTGAGCCTCCCACCCATGGTTGGCTTCCCCTTCATCATATAAGGTCATGAAAAGAAGTCTTTTGCGCCTCGACTCGTTTGTAATAACAAACGCCTTCTCTATTCCTTGACCCATGTATGCGGGCCTCCATTGGGTCCATTTGTTCCCTTAAATTCGGGTGGACCTACACTCTTAAATTCCTTAAAAGTAGTCGTTCGGGCTACCCTAGGTCCTGCGGGTGCTCTACCCCCAGCTTGGTTAAATGCAGCCGTTAATAAATTAACGAACTCTTGCATTGGGTTATTAGGACCCCCTCGTTCTCATTATGCGATTCCGCCTCTTGGTTACGTTGCCTTCTTCTTGGCGGCATTTCTGATTAAATAAATAAAGTTCTGTTATTACTTATTTACTTACTTCTTTATTAATCGTCAAATAACTGAACAATAACTCATACACAGCACAACAATTTAAAATAAAAACTTCTTTATATTAAAATGCTTCTTTATAGTTCAAAACTATTTACAAGTTGCTTTCCATAGCCCAAAAGCTAGTACATATACATCCCGCGATTGACTTCTACAAAAATTGGGATTTACAAAAGACTACCCTTTAATTATACAAAAGAGGGTTTTACGTCACTACACAAAAGTATTTACCATACTACTCCTAATCTTTGCTAACAACATTCTCATGCTTCGGTTTGCCGGAATCGACACAATATCTCGACTTATAGTATGTCGAGTGTGTCAACTTCAATAGAATAACAAGCTATCTTAAGCTTGAAATCCTCGTCTTGCTTTGTCATTTATATATGACATTACGTGCTATCTCTTACGGTCTTTTTCAACGGTTTCTTACGAAGTTCTATGACCTCGTTCTTATAGTCACAGGCCTTGTCGATCATGAGCACTTTCTCATCATGCTCTATCTCATAGTCGACTCTGCAGACTCTTTTTGCCCCATAGAGATCAACGATCTCTTCCTTACAGTCTTTGCACCATATTGTGCGATTTGCGTTCTGATCAAACAACGAGAGGTACATTGCCCTCATAGTCTCTGTAGGTTATCGACTCTAGGGCGAGGCATCACCGTGATGTCGATGTCACCTCCATGTCATCCTCCACATCAATCATCATATTCAAATATGATGCTATCCCCATGGTCTCCTCGAATAGTCCTCCTCAAGTAATATTCCTCGGGCTCGACTCCTCTAGAATCACTACGGTATATACTGCTATATAAGCACAGTCTTTATCTCGACTTCGGTTCACGGACTCCTCGTTGATCACATGTATATCCCTATACATCAAGCTATCAACCAAACATCTACTGATAACACATAACAAATTGATTAGTACATAATACACAATAATATAAGCACAAATCACATTTAATCCATTTAGGGTTACTTTCCATCTTTTAAATCTTTTGGTATTGAGTTTCCTCAATACCTTATTAACTCAATTGACTCGAGTTAACTTTCCTCAGACTCTTCCTTTCCTATGAGGTTATTAGCCTAAGGTTCTTTCCCCCCTTAAGTTTTATAACCTAATGCTTTGATACCAACTTTGTGGCGCCCCAAATCCGGGTATCTTCCAACCCAGCGAGATGGTGCTCCATGATACTACATTTCATACAATCATTCCATTGAAATAACAACAAAATGAGTGTAATTACTATCTTTGTATTACATTTGTAATAAATCCTTTCCCGGTTCATAACAAGAATACATTCGTTGTTCTTCATAAATATATTACATACAAATACACTAGTCTATTACGGAGACGATTAATTGTCCATCTTAGCCTTGCCTTTATCTCTCTTAGAACTCTCGGTTAGTTTAAACTTTAAATGAAACATATGGTTCAAGCAAGAATGAGCATAACTAGCTTCGTGAAGTCTTAACAATGAATTATATGAATATCACATCAATACATACATGCTTTATTTCCATATCTGAACAATTATCTACGAAGAATTATGAAACATTTGACTAATACTTCTCCTACAACAATTCCAGAGCATATACAATAGCTTAGGAATGATGAAACGGTCAATAGACCATGAACATACTCTTTTCGTTTTCATACTTGAAAAGGATATCCGACACTAAGGCCATCCACCTGTCTTTACTTACGAGCACTTCTAGGTGATCAGCCTATTATACTACTATGTTGATCAACACTCTTACGTTAAACGTATTTACGTTCAACATTTGGCAACCTCGCATGCCCATCGAATAATCGATGAAAAATACTTTTGTTTGTACATAGACAAACTTACCTTTACATCAGTACCAAATACTTGGCATATGATAGCGTTAACAGTTCTATATTAACAAACTTGTAAACAATTCAATCTATTCTTCAATACTTGTCTAGCCAGGATAAAACAGGCATCGACTCTTTCCTTAATACCATTCATGCATTTTTTATCATGCATCACGTAAAAACTTGGCTAACACGAAGGTTAGGCAAGCGTTAAGAAAGACTTGCCTTCAAGCGTCTTTGAATTTATATTTCAAATATTCTCAGTCTTTACAGGATCTACATGATACATTCACACAGCACACTGTAATTAGTTATCAAATAAACTAACTTTACGGTTCTAACCAACTTCTTTCTCTTCTATGTTTTATTTGAATTAACTTCGTTATTAAAGTCAATTCAACTTTCTATACTTCGTTACATTTCATTAACATTCTTACGTCCTTAACCAACATTCAATTATTATTGGTTAACTAACAACGTTGAACGTCATTCATGGTTCACTTCTTACGTCTTTATGTTCTTCGTTTAATTTCTATTACACCTTACTAGATCTTCTTACATTAACACCTTATAAGTGATTTAAGGTAAGTCTTATCATGTACATTAAGTACCTTCATTGTCTTGCTTTAAGTCTTCATTCAAAATGGAACAAAAACTAACTTGGTCAATATTTTTCTACTACCGGCTTATGTGTTTCGACATCTATGTATTCTAGTGGCTGCTGGTGTCACTCTCCGGAGAGTTTTGCGGGACTCGGTATTTGCGGCTGAGTCCATGTACAAACTCTCTCGCTGCGGTGTTAGTCTCCAGACATTTTCATTTCTCTCGCCCATACGTAGCTGGCTATGATATGACGAAAAAAACACTGGGTTTGGCGTTCTGCGGCCAGAACACACATGCACCATTGGCCAAAAGCAGTTTGGTTTCCTAACGAAACTCCCGACTTCCTAATTTGTTCGTTTTACATCCGTATTCACCCATTCGAAAGCCTACTAGTCAGGAATTACATCCTTTACGTGTTCGTATAAGAATTTCATATTTCCAAATTCGTTAACTCAGAATTCACCTTTAAGTTCATTTTTAAGCGTTCGTTTAACGTTTTCGTCCGTCCAATTCTCGTTTTCTTCGTTATAAGTTGGAATGCGACGATTCTTTCGCCAACGACTCTTAATTACCTTATCTCACGTGTTGACAATGGAAACCAACATTTTCAAGTCCCACGTCAACTTGTAACCTTTAATCCGGGCTTTTTACGTTTAACGTCTATTTCCGTACAATTCGCCATAACTTCGTTACTAATGTTCTCTAGGCCAAATCACATGGAAAACTCCATTGATTCTTCATAGTCATCCTAACCAAACAATAGGCACATCCCTTAGCTATAACGGTCTTCAAAACGTTCATTAATAACTAAGTTAACGTTTAAGATTCTTATGGTTTTTAACTCATGTAAACACTTACGATTTCTATTTGGTCATGACTTATCAATGATTTGATCATGAATAGGCATCCTTATATCTCCTCAATAAACACACTCCACTCATCTACGATTCTTCTACGAGAAAGAAATCAAAAAGATGAAGATTACGGTTTATAAAAATTTACCTTTGAAGTAATTCACGTTCTTGATAAGCGCTATTGGTTTTGCTTGGAAGTAGAAGGATTTAATGTTTCTAGCTCTTTCTCTCTCTCATATTTGGACAAGCTTTGTAAAACAACAAAAATCCACTCTAGCTTTCTATTTATAGAAAACCAAATGAGGGCAAAATGGTCCAATTCTCCACCTCCTTACTTATTTACCACTTTGACCAAGTAAAGTACTTGGTGACCAAGATATTCTTGGTCAGACACCACCAGTGGTCGGCCCACCATGCCCATGGGTTATCCCCAAGGGTTTACCCATTCGGTGACCCACCGGTTCGATCCACGGTTCGGTTTTCTTGCATTGGGCTTAACCAATCTAATATTGGGCCTTGACTTGGGCTTATTACTTAATCCCTTGGGCTTAACCAAACAAGGTATAATGATTAATCCATTTGTTTTAATTCAGTATACCAACCAAGGTGTAAGGGTTAATGGGTTACTTTTATTAGCTTAACCAAACAAGCCTTATGACTTTTGATTTTCAAAACTTACATAACTGATATAATTTATAGCTAAAGTTATATTATATATTTAATATATATTATTACTATATACATTATATTATTCTACGTATGTTAGAGTTAGGAAGAAAGAAAACCCAGAAGAAGAAAAAGGGAGAGAAGAAGAAAACTATAGAGAGAAAAGTGAGTGATTCTAACAGGTTTTTGAGAAAGAAATTGGGGAAAAGAAGATTGTAATCATAACTATTTTCTTCTAAACTCTAGAGTATCATCTTCTTAATCAAAGGTAGGATATTAATCCTTGTATTTTATTTTTAAAGTTTAGTTTTCTTCTCCAAAAAGTTCACTATAAATAATTATGGATTATGAATTTCTTGTGTATATAGCTTTAGATGATGATTGTTGTTGTAAAACTATTTTTTAGAGGTTGTGTATGATTATAATCAATTACTTTATGTATGTATGTAATTTGTGAAGAAAAATATATTACAGAGTGTTCATATGAAAAATATATGAGTATGGCTTAGTCTAAAATGAAATTAAGGTTTGATTAATTGTTAATATATATAAATTGACTATTGAATTTGATAGAGTATATATAATCATAACCATGATATTTTGAATTCTTGTTTTGGTTGAAAAACAAAATCGCGATGTTGATTTTCATTGAAAACATCAAAATGGAGTTTTGCCAAAAACATTGAAAATGGGTGTTGTAAATTTGATGTTTATGTTATTTTATGGGTAGAATCATGTTATTAGTCTTCACAATATGTTTACATGAAGTCTCTGTATGAATTACATGTTAATTAGTCTATTAGATTGGGGCTTGTAGGCCAATTTGGCTTTTGTCATCTTGTTGCGAGCTTGGTCATAGGGTTACGACTCGCCACAATGCGCCTTCAACAAGATAAATCTCAGCATAATGTATTACGCCGGCGCCATGCTATCTGATCTTGGCGCGCCACGCCACGTCAGCGCCATCTTTGGCACTGTGACTCATGCCATGAATTCAGGCCTTGACCCAACCAACAAAGCTAAATCGTATACCATGATCTTGAAAGTTAGCGAAATGGTCCGACAAAGTGTATTTTTTTGTACACGAAATTTTAAGAAAAGTTATGTGATGATAGTAGGACTGTAAAATGTTGATTTTAGTATTTCTATACTATGAATAATTATGTTATTAAAGATTAACTTGTGTTATAACTTGATTATATGATTAAATAATCAAACATACATGATGAATGTAGTTAGTTAAGTTGTAAAGTGGTAGTGACTAACTACGTCATGATGACGTATATATGTATGTATATAGGGTATTGTGATTCAAATTGATTCAGTTTAGCCTACGAGCAAGAAAAGTTTTCTAATCCTTTATCTTGTTGAACTAATTATTGTTTCCAATTCGATTACCTTATAATGATGCAAGCTGTCTAAACTTTGGTTTGATGTTGAACAAGTTATTCTTTTATTTAACTTGTTGTTTAACATGCACAACTATATATACTAATGTCGAACATTTTTATCGTTCAAATTGCTATGCATGCTTAGTATTCAATTCTAATTAACCTTGGCTTAGTATTGTTCAAGCAAGGTGTGTTATAGTTATTCAAATTGTATGCTATTAGATTATTCCTAAAGCATGACTTTAGTTTACTATGATTGATTCAATCATGATTATTCTATAGTATAATGTTATTGGTTTTATTCAACTAATCTTTAGTTGATGTTCGTTGAATTCCATATTACCTAGAAAGCTTATCCAAAACAAACTTCCTTTGGTGTGGACTTGTACTCTAAATACTGAGATGAACAACCCCATTGTTATGATTAGGGGTTAACTTACACATAGCGTTAAAATGTTTGTGCACAATACATTGTACGAAGGGCTGATCCCCCTAAGTACGAGGTCCTTATAGTCTTATGACTGTTAAAGTTGGAGTTGAAAGATTACTTGCAACTGTGGACGTAGTTTATGGTCTTACGACCCTCAATGATGTATATTTTCCATATTTTGGGATTTCAGTTTCTGATTATTATTGATAGAGTACTATTCACCTTTGATGAGCCTATTTCGACAGTTATTATTGTTATACTCCTGTTGATTCCATATTATATCAAGTGAGCAATTGTTTTGCTCACTCTTGCATATTCATAAACTCATTGCAGCTAAAGAAGAGAAGGTAGGTGAACCTTCGACTAACAAAGGAAAGGGAAAAATGTACAAGTGATGAAGCCTTGTAATTTTTACTTTGATTAAGATGTTAGACTTGTATTATGTTGATCTTAGTCTTTATTTTAAAGTAGTTATGTAATGTTTTCCGCATTTGAATGATGATTAAAGGTTAGATAACCTGGGAGATTTTTATTATGTAACCCTTTAATGGGTAGTTAGATATGAATGTTTGATCAAGTGAACACCAAATCCTGTGGGAATAAAGTACCTGGATTTGGGGGTGTCACAAGTTGTTATCAAAGCATTAGGTTATGAACCTTAGGTGGGGGGAAAAGCCTTAGGAAGTAACCTTTGAAAAGATAGTGGAGATAACTCTTATCAAGTTTTAAGAAAGAAGTAATAAAACACTTATGTGCTTATGTGATTATAATTTATGTACTCGTGAGTGTCGAGTAGTAATGATTAATAATTAAAACTTTAAAACTTTGTTGTCAGGATGACTAATGTCGGAGAATCCAGTCAGGTTAGGGAAGAGGGACCTCAAATGACTATAGAGGAGGAGCCTTGTGACATTCTGGTAGTTTGGAAACAACTACTGCCATGGGAGTCAGCCCCGTTGGTCACAGTAGTTGAAGATGAGGATGATGACGTGGAAACAGATGAGGAGGATCCCATTGAGTTACCACAGGAGGATGAGGATAACGAGGACGAGGAGGAGGAGACTCCACTAACCTCGATGGCTGCTCGTATGTACGATGAAGTCTATGACCGTAGTGTGGAACTTCAGGATACAGTTGAGGAGTTACAGGAGATAGTAATGTGAACAATGAATCGCAATGACACAAAAAGACGGCGAGATCCAGGATCGTGAAGAACGACTGACAAATGTCGAGGATAAACTAGTACAGACTGAAGGAGAGAAAGAACAACTGATCGAAGTGGTTGCTGAACTAAAGAACAAGTTGAGAAAAGAAGCTGTTAAGAGGGCAAGAGCTGAAAATGCTTACGAGGAAGCTTTTCAACGAACCAGATTAGCAGCATGAGACACGTAAGCAAAGAGGATGAAGATGGAAGAGATGGATAAAGTATTTAATACCGCAATTAATCGAGCTCAAGATCGGGTCATGGGATATCCGATTCAGTTCGAGACGTTGCCATCATTCATGTTAGATCGCAGAACAATGTTTCGAGTCATGGAGGAAGAACGTGATAGGGCTAAGAAGTATCTTAATAGAACATCGTAGCTGTTGTACGATGAGTGAATGGTTAAATAAATTATAAATCCCAAGTGTTATGCAACCTATGGAATATGACTATGATGTTGCCTTGAAACTTTTGTAGTTCAGGAAAGTAATGTAGGTAGCAGTGCTGCTATTGTTTATGTTTTCAAAAAAAAAAAAATTATGAATAAATAAAAGTTGTTACTTTAATCAAAGTGTTATGTGTTATGTGGTTAATTCTTTTTGGAGACAAGTTAAGTAGAAATTACTTAAAAGAATTGAATAATAATCTAATGAATGTACATTTAACAGAAAATGCCTCCTAAACGTCAACCAACACGACAAAGAACCACTGAAAGAACTGATAACGACAATGTTGATGGTAATCCCGTTCAACAATTAGTGACACTACTGAGAGGAGCGTTGCAGAATCAACCACAATACCATGGTACAACGTTTAAGGATTTCAAGGCGGTTGGACCACCTGAATTCCGTGGGTTCATGAATCCAGTCGAAGCATAAACCTAGATTATGGAGATAGAAAAGGTGTTCGATGTTGCTAGGGTAGGGGATGATCAGAAGAATGCTTTCGTAACTTTCATGTTGAAAGCAGAAGCTAGTTATTGGTGGCAGGCCAATAAAACTCGTGAAGGGCCAGGGGTGATGACCTGGGATAGGTTCAAGGAGTTGTTCTTCGAGACCTATTTTTCGGAGAGTTCAAGAGTCGATTAGAAGTGCGCTTCGGAATTAAAGTAGGGAACGATGATGATGTCTGAGTATGCCGCGAAATTCAACGTATTGGCAAGGTTTGTGCCATATCGTCAAAGACGAGACAAGCGTAAAGCGAAGAGATTTGAACAGGGGATGAAGCCACAGGTCATGCAAAGAGGGTTTCCTATTCCGATTGAAGACATTTGCAGCAGTGATGGAGAAGGCAGTACTCGCTGAAGGTGGAGGCGAGGCAGTGATAAAATTCAATCAAGAACAGAAGAAGAAGAAGAATGAGAATGAGATTAAGAATAGTGGTGGTGGAAACAACAACAACATGAAGAGAAAGTGGAATGGGAACATGGGTGCTGGAAACCATCAGTGGTAACCAGCAAAACAAAAAGTTTGAAGCATGTGCGACATGCGGGAAATTTCACAAGGGTGCGTGCTTGATGGGGAATTAGTTTGCTTCAATTATGGCCAGGAGGGTCACATCGCCCCAAATTGCACTCAACCAAAGAAGAATGCGTGCTTCACGTGCGGATCTAAGGATCACTTTGCTCGTGAATGCCCTAAGAAGAAGGATGGAGTGACTACCAGAAGCAATGAAGGTAATAATGGAGGTACATGGGCCATTCACGGGACTGCGACATCAAATAAACCCACAACCGAACCTTGAATGGTATGCAAGATCTTTGTCAGCAATCAAAAGATGTGGTGTCGGTATTATCCCAATCAATGATATAAATGCTTATGTATTATTTGATTCGGGTGCTACTTATTCGTTTATATCTATGAATTTGCTAAGAGGTTAGAATTGCCTAGAGAAGAACTCAATTTTCCTTTGAACATAGAAATTGCGAATAAGGAAGTAATCCCTGTTAGATTCGTATATAAGAACTGTAGGGTGAATATTAAGGAAAATATCTTTATGGTAGATTTGATTCCGATTAGACTTGGAGAGTTTGATGTTATTTTGGGAATGGATTGGTACATTCAAATATGGAGTCAGAATTGATTGCCAAAAGAAGTGTGTAAACCTTCGACTCAAATCAGGTAGTATTCTATAGTAGCAAGTCGCTTTGAATGGATGAAATGTCCGATTATGCGAGCGAAATTGTTGAGTCGAAGACGTGTGGGCTATTTATCTTACATAGTCGATACTCGGAAGAAGAATGTAAAACTGGAAGAAATACCTGTAGTGAGGGAATTCGAAGACGTTTTTCCAGAGGATTTGCCAGGACTTCCGCCTGAAAAAGAAATTGAGTTCGTGATCAACTTAGCGTCGGGAACAACATCGATATCGAAGGCCCCGTACAGAATGGCTCCGGTAGAAATGAAGGAACTGATGGTACAGTTGCAAGAGCTGCTAGACAAGAAATATATTCAACCAAGCATGTCACCGTGGGGAGCGCCAGTATTATTCGTGAAGAAGAAGGACGGATCAATGCATCTTTGCATTGATTACAGGGAGTTAAACAAAGTCACTATTAAAAACAAATACCCATTGCTAAGAATAGATGACTTGTTTGACTAATTAAAGGGTGCTAAATACTTTTCGAAAATAGATTTGAGAAGTGGGTATCACCAGTTAAAAGTGAGGAAGGAGGATATACCACGAACGACATTCAGAACTCGGTATGGACATTAAGAGTTTCTGATGATGTCTTTTGGTTTAACCAATGCACCTGCTGCATTCATGGATTTGATGAATATGATGTTTAAACCATTCTTAGACAAGTTTGTAGTGGTATTCATTGACGACATTCTAGTGTATTCCAAAACTCAAGAAGAACACGTGAAACACTTACGTTTGACATTGGAAACACTAAGAAAGGAAAAGTTGTATGCAAAATTCTCTAAGTGTGAATTTTGGCTCGACCATGTATAATTTTTAGGGCATGTGATTGACAAAGATGGGATTTCAGTGAATCCGTCAAAAGTGGAAGCTGTGATTAATTGGGAACAACCAAGAACACCATCAGAAGTGAGGAGTTTCTTAGGACTGGCTGGTTATTATAGAAGATTTATTCAAGATTTTTCTAAGATAGCCACTCCGCTAACAAATTTGACAAGGAAAGCTGTAAAATTCGTTTGGTCGGAGAAATGTGAAGAAAGTTTCCAAGATTTGAAGAAGAAGTTAAGTGTGGCACCTGTGTTGGCATTACCAGATAATACAGGAAATTTTGTGGTGTATAGTGATGCCTCACACAAAGGGTTGGGTTGTGTTCTTATGCAGAACGACAAAGTTATTAACGTATGCATCAAGACAATCAAGGATTATGAGAAAGGGTATCCACTCATGATTTGGAATTAGGCTGCAGATTGTATTTGCTTTGAAGATATGGAGACACTATCTTTATGGAGAGAAATGTGAGATCTACACGGACTACAAAAAGTCTCAAGTATATTTTCACTCAAAAGGATTTGAACATCGTCAAAGAAGATGGATGGAATTGATAAAAGATTATGATTGTGAGATCTTTTATCATCCCGCAAAGCGAATGTGGTTGCGAGATGCTTCAAGGAAAGGTCGGGTAAAGTTGATGCTGATAACAACTCAGGAGGAGCTCATTTCAGCAATGACAAAACTGGAGTTGGAAATCAAATTTCCAAAAGAATTTGATGAACAACTATTCCAGATAGAAGCTAGTCCAACTTTAGTGGACAAAGTGAAGGATGCTCAACTACAAGATGAAGAGTGTGGGAAAATCAAAGAGAATCTGATTGAGGGTAGTGATGTAAAATACAAGATCGATACTGAAGGACTACTACGGTTTGAGGGAAGAATCTGGGTTCCAACAACACCAGAGCTGAAAGGAGAAATTTTGACTGAAGCTCATAGCTCAAGATATTCAATTCATCCAGGAAGCACGAAAATGTATCAAGATTTGCGCCGACATTTTTGGTGGCCGAATATAAAAAGGGACATTGCAGAATGCGTAGCAAAATGCTTGACATGTCAAAGAGTAAATGTGAGACCCCAGATTTTATCAATAAAGATTTAAATTTTGTCGAAATAATTTTTTAATATTATGGTGTGAATTTGAGATAATATTATAGTTGTGGGTAGTATTTATAAATTTTGCAAAGTATGCAAGTGGTTATATTATATTCGATTGGTCGGGAATATTAGGTTTAACGAGGAATATTAAATCAACTGACTCAATCATTGGTGGACCCTAAATGTAATTATTGTCGATTGAGAAAACGCACAAAAATATTTTATTGAAATAACGACGGAAGTTTTCTGGTGATACTTGTTGAACTACTCGGTAGTAAAAAATACGATGTCGTGTGGTTGCATAGTTAGCACACGGTATTGATTATTGATGCTTATGTGAGAAGTCACTCGGTTTGATTCCATTATTGTCGATTAATAATATGAATTATTATAGCGATAATGACGTTTTGTTTTATTACAGTATTATTAATGTAATAAAAGCGAAACATCTTTTATATAAAATGAATACTTTATTAAAGTTATTCTACAAATAGAATATATTATATTTTATTATGCATAGTGTTTTGTTTTTTGCATAGTGTTTGCATAGTAAAATGTTTTTATATAAATAGAATATATGATATTTTATTTAAAAGATTTTGCTTTAAATATGGACCGTCGATTAAAGTAAATCAATCTGGACCGTTCATGGATTAATTACTATGCATTCTATTTTCCTATAAATAGAAGCTCATTCCTTCATTATTTTCTTACGAATTCACCAAACTCTAGAGAGAAATTATAGAGAGAAGCTATAGAGAAAAATCTATAGAGAGAAAGAAGAAAAGTATTACGCTACTTCACTTTTCCAATATTCAGGTTCTTCTAAGGTAAGGGGTATTATTTGTTGTACCCGTGAAAGTGTGTTATTCTTTCTTATTCATAAAGAGAACTTACATTATTTCATTCATTATTATTACATTGGAATAACTTGTAAAAAGTGGTATACCTATACATAACTTTTGTATATGCGCGTACCCTATACTTGGTGAAATCCTTATGTTATTCCATTCTTATTTATTCTTTTGGAATAACTTTTGTATCTGTGGAATCCCCTATACTTGGTGATCTTCTTACATTATTCCATTCTTTATTATTACATTGGAATATCACATGCGTGTGTTTTACCAGACTGGTTCCATTGTTTATTATTCGCATTTATTATTACATTTGGAATATCACATGCGTGTGTTTTACACGGGACTGGTTCCATTGTTTATTATTCAAGATTTATTATTACATTGGATCATCACAATTGGTTGTGAATTTCACGACTGGTTCCGTTATTATTATTACATTGGAATAACTTTTACATCTGAAATCTGCATGCGTGGTGATTTCTTTTGTTATTCCATTCTTTATTATACCCAGTTGGTTAAAACTTTGACTTCTATACTCCATGAAATTAGTAGAATATCCTTGATATTTGTGTTTCATCGATATCTTTTCATGAAAATATTCTTACGATCATTCTTGAATTTTACTCTACAAAAAGCGGTATCTTGTTGACAATTTGGGCGTTACTAATTCTGGATAAAATAATTCTTGAACTTGTTTTATTGAATTATTATGTCATTTTCATCATCTTCATGATATATTATGTTATCTTTGGCTTACGTGCATAGATCAACTTAGTATGATTATGACCAGGATCATTCGGTATAATCATGGCTTGTTATAAATGATGTGATAAAAGTCCTCGGTGGCACATAATGCAATGATGATGGATAGTTTTTGGTATGATTATGACGAGGGTGATTCGGTATAGTCATGACCATTGATAATTTGATGAAAATCCTTGACCGTGGTATAGGGATGATTAGATGTGGTGGTTTATTTATTAAGCTGAGTCTCAGCGATAAAAAAAATGAAAACCTTTTAAAACCTAAAAGATAGTAGATTTTATTCTCTACTTGACTCTTTTAATGGATTGCATATTCATTGCAGATTAAACCGTTTGTCTATTGTATTTTATCGGTTTAACATTTTTGAAGGCTAATGATAATTTATTACGCATTATCTTAGTCATAATATTTCTTATTGGGCTAGTTGAGCTCACCTTTCTTTCACTTTTTCTCTTGAAATGAGAACATAAATTTGGGACGAGTCGGGAGCGGAGTAATGGTCGGAGGATAGCATTAGTAGTCCTCACTATTTTGTGAAATAGTGTGATAATAGTTGTAATGAGGAACCCTTTTGAGTTTGTATAATATCTAGTAGACAATATTTGTATTCAAACTCACAGTTTATGTCGTATTGTACACGACAGTTATATTAGTAAGTTGTATATGAATTTATGTACCATGTAAGTGGCGACCCAAGATGGGTGACGTATACCTAATTTTGGGGCGTCACGGTTGGTATCAAAGCTTAGGATATGATCCTGGCTAAGATGCGAGATAAGAACTAGGAGGGAGAGATCGGAATTCCTTCGCTAGTATGACCTACCTAAGTTTATTTGGTATTTGATTGGTCGGTTGAGTATATAGTGATAATATGTTGCATGTCAATTAACCCTTATTTTGTGGCAGTGTTTGAAAATGGCATCCGAGAATGTTGAGAATAGCAATAGAGCACAGGAGACTGTTGATTCTCCACAGATCAATAATCAGGACAATGTGCAACAGGATGGCGATAATCCTCCTCTAAACAACACTGATCAATTGATGAATGATGGTACATTTAAAAGGTTTTTAGAATTCATGCAACATCGGTAAAAGCGACTCTGTCCAAAACGTAGGTGGAAACACGGAAAACTCTCGGTGGTCACCGCTAAACAATTTAAGGAGCTGGGACCACCGGAGTTTAAGGAGAGCCAAAACCACTTACGGCGGAAGCATGGATAAAGCAGATTACAAGATATTTGATGTCTTGGGATGCTCCGAGGAGTAAAGGTTCCTTTACTTAGCCTTTATGTTCTTGGCGAGGCGGATTCTTGGTGGGAATCGGTAAAAACGTACTCAACTTCTTGTCTTGAAGATTTCTTGGGAGAAGTTCGGGGAGTCATTCAACGACAAATACTTTCGAAAGTATTACGCCACATGAAGGAGGTGGAGTTTATCAAGTTGGAACAAAATAATATGACCATGTCGCAATCGAGGCAAAATCTGCGGAGTTATCACGATTCGTCCCACTTGGTGGATAATGAAGAGAGAATGACGCGAATGTTTTAAGAGGTTTGAAGCGGAGATACGTCAACATCTTATTTCTCATAAACTATGTTTTTATTCGGATGTTGTAAATAGGGCTCGATTAGTGGAAGCGCGATAACGAGTCAACGCAACTAAAAGAAGCGGTAAAGCAAAATTATAATACCGGCGAGAGTAGTCATCGAAGCGGTGACAACAAGCGTGGAGGAATCAACGGGCGGATATGGTAACCACTTGGGTGGTAATCGGGGCCAAAATAATAAGAATGGACATTTCAAGAAAAGGAGATTCAACAATGATGGAAAAGCGTCGGCACCAAAGACCGTTGTTAAGGAAGGAGAAAGACCACCTACCATATGCTTCAAATGCGGGAGAGGGACACATCGGTCGGGATTGCGCCATGCCGTCAAAGCATGTTATAATTGTGGAAGAGAAGGTCACTTAGCTCGATTTTGTCGTTTCTCAAGACAAATTCAACTAGGATGGAGGCACCAAAGGTGTCCCCGAACAAAACAAAAGCCGATAGTTTAAGAGAGCGTTTTTTTTTCTCGTGACGAGGAACCTTAATAAAATTATCACGGGTAAGTTAATCATAAGCTCTTGCGAAGTCTATCTGCGTGTTATATACCGATTCTACCCACTCTTTTATTTCACCTAGTTGTGTTCAACGTTTAAATTTGACTCAAGAAGAAGTTAAACTTTGACTTATTGGTTGAAACTTCGTTAGTAGGAGCCTTCGTTCACGCTACTATTTTTTTAAATTTTGTTTGGTTCAAATAAACATTTTCACGTTACTGTCGATCTTATCTTTTGAAAATATTTGCCTTTGATGGGATTTTAAGAATCAATTGGTTAACTACTCATCATTCTTTTAAATTAAGGTTGTTAGCTTTTATATTCATAACCAACTTGTTGTGCGAATTCAAGTAACCAAACTACTAAAGTCAATTATTGTCATATCAAGCCATAAGTAAAGAGCCCCGAACCTTTCGTTGTTGACTTCCTTGTATGGAATGCAATGAAGCGGACTTTACAGTGGCGACATAACGTGAATGAAGATGGAAAGTTTATAGGTATCATTGTGAGGTGCTATCTAGGTTAAGGGATAGAAGTCACAGTTGGTATCAATGTGACGTCTTATCCAAGTCTTGGATGAGAGTCACGGTTTTTGAATGATATTTCTATTATTAATAAATTTCTGGCATATTCATGAAGACTTCTTAGCCTACTTAGGCGTGAAATCGAATTTTGTATTGACCCCGATCTGAAAAACCCATTCTTAAACCCTCAAATATTTCAATCTAACTAAAAGGATCATTTTACGAGGATTATGATGAAAGTCATAATAAAAGCATTGGACTAATGAAAATCATGGGTATATGAAGTATTAGTAAGTGTTATGATGAGTTATGTGGTTATTATGTGAAAACATGAAAGTTTTTTAGAAATCACAAAGGGTTGAAAAATCAGATTTTGGTAAAAACGTAACATGAAATTCAATTGATCATATCTCCTATTATATTTTGAATTTTTGAGTGTGGTCAAGTCCTAGATTTAGATCTATGAGTTACCTAACTAATCCAAGTGGAATTACTGGAAAAGGTGTTGTAGATTTTTGTGTGGACTGATTTTAGCAAAGGAGTGCAAAGCTGCAAAAACCGAAAAAAGCTTCTGCCATGATTTTAGAGAGGCTGTTTCGGCCACTTAAATTATGAGAAAAATTCTGGCCTTTTGGGACAAGAAGGTATATGGTATAAAGTACCTCCTGTCCAAAAATGAGCTCATTCTGACTTAAAATGAGCAAGTTATGACTATTTCAATATTTAGGTTTTTCCGAAAAAACGCTATAACCCAGAGTTCTATAACTCAGATGATCATGAAATTTAAACTAGAAGCTCACGTTAACATGTGTAAGGTCCTGCCAAGATTTGGGAATTTTGGAGTTAAACTTGAGGTAGCTAATTTCTTAAGAAATTAATTAGAAATTGATTTTGAAAAATAGTAAATGAATTTTAAAAATTCCGAAAAATATATTTTCATCATGGGACTATATTATGCTAAATCCCAGAAAAGAAATATTTTTGGGACTGATTTGGTATTTTCATGAAAATAGTTTAATTCTGAACATATGAGTTAAATATGTTATGTGAAGTAACAAAGTTGAAAATAGGATTTTATGGCTAGAGAATCCTATATAGAGTATATGCATATTTTTTTTGAGAGATTTGATAATTGGTGATGATATCTTATGAGTATGGCATTTTTAAATGATTAAATGCATTATATGGTAAAGCGTAAACAATTAAGATAAATTGTTTATAAATTTAAGAAGTGATTAAAATATTGTTATAATATTAATGATATTAGATTATGAGATTATTAAGTGATTGATAACATGGGGATATTCTTGAATCCTGGATAAATTATATTATAAATGTTTAATATTTATCCTTTATCTCATTTGATTGATTCTTTATATCATTATCCTCATGCTTATATTATGTTGAAAGTCATCTGTGGCCTGTAGTGCATAGATGGACTTGGTATGATTATGACCAGGGATTGTTCGGTATAATCATAACCGTAATTGAAAACACAATTATCTTTGGCCGTAGTGCATGGATAATTTGTGGTCATGATACTAATGAATACACAATTATCTTTGGCCGTAGTGCATGGATAATTTGTGGTCGTGATACTAATGAATACACAATTATCTTTGGCCATAGTGCATGGATAATTTGTGGTCGTGATACTAATGAATACACAATTATCTTTGGCCGTAGTGCATGGATTATTTGTGGTCGTGATACTAATGAATACACAATTATCTTTGGTAGTAGTGCATGGGATAATTTGTGGTCGTTGATACTTAATGAATACACAATTATCTTTAGTAGTAGTGCATGGATAATTTGTGGTCGTGATACTAATGAATACACGATTATCTTTGGTAGTAGTGCATGGATAATTTGTGGTCGTGATACTTAATGAATACACAATTATCTTTGGTCGTAGTGCATGGATAATTTGTGGTCGTGATACTAATGAATACACGATTATCTTTAGTAGTAGTGCATGGATAATTTGTGGTCGTGATACTAATGAATACACGATTATCTTTGGTAGTAGTGCATGGATAATTAAATTAGTCGTGATACTAATGAATATCCTTGGCACGTAGTGCGGGGATGATTCGATGATGTGGATTAATTATTGAAATGAGTCTCGTGAATGAAATATTAATTCATGGATGTGGTAAAAATCATCTTTGGTAGTAGTACATTGATGGACTTGGTATGATTATGACCGAGGATTATTCGGTATAATCATGGCCAGTAATTAAAAAAACACGAATATCCTTGGCCAAGTGGTGCATGGATAATTCGTGGTCGTGATACTATTAAAAAAATTGAGTCTCGGCATTATTGGTTTCTGATTTGTATACCTTTGGCTTTGTAGTGCAAAGATGAATTGTTAATGAATATCTTTGGTAGGAATTGCGAAGATGAATTTAATATTTTTAATGATAAAGGTATTCAAGGTATCCTCACCTCTTATCATATCGTCGTACCCTAATTTCGAGGGAAATTCCATAAGGAGGGAGATTGTGAGACCCCAGTTTTTATCAATAAAGATTTAAATTTTGTCGAAATAATTTTTAATATTATGGTGTGAATTTGAGAAAATATTATAGTTGTGGGTAGTATTTATAAATTTTGCAAAGTATGCAGTGGTTATATTATATTCGATTGGTTGGGGAATATTAGGTTTAGCGGGGAATATTAAATACAACGACTCAATCATTAGTGGACCCCATAATGAAATTATTGTCGGATTGAGAAAACGACAAAAATATTTTATTGAAATAACGGCGGAAGTTTTACTGGTGAATCTTGTTGAACTACTCGGTAGTAGTAAAAAATCACGATGTCGTGTGGTTGCATAGTAGCACACGGTATTGATTATTGATGCTTATGTGAAAGTCACTCGGTTTGATTCCATTATTGTCGATTAATAATATGAATTATTATAGCGATAATGACGTTTTGTTTTATTAAGTATTATTAACGTAATAAAAGCGAAACATCTTTTATATAAAAAGAGAATACTTTATTAAAGTTATTACATAAATAGAATATATTATATTTTATTATGCATAGTGTTGCATAGTGTTTTGCATAGTGTTGCATAGTGTTTGCATAGTAAAATGTTTTTATATAAATAGAATATATGATATTTTATTTAAAAATTTTTGCTTTAAATATGGACCGTCAGTTAAAAGTAAATCAATCTGACAGTTTCATGGATTAATTACTATGCATTCTATTTTCCTATAAATAGAAGCTCATTCCTTCATTATTTTCTTACGAATTCACCTGAAACTCTAGAGAGAAAATTATAGAGAGAAGCTATAGAGAAAATCTATAGAGAGAAAGAAGAAAAGTATTCTCTACTTCACTTTTCCAATATTCAGTTCTTCTTCTAGGTAAGGGGTATTATTTGTTGTACAAGTAAAGGGTGTTATTCTTTCTTTATTCATAAAGAGAACTTACATTATTCCATTCATTATTATTACATTGGAATAACTTTTGTAAAAGTGGTATACCCTATACATAACTTTGTATATACGGCGTACCCTATACTTGGTGAAATCCTTATGTTATTCCATTCTTATTTATTCTGTTTGGAATAACTTTTGTATGCTTTGAATCCCCTATACTTGGTGATCTTCTTCATTATTCCATTCTTTATTATTACATTTGGAATATCACATGCGTCGTGTGTTTTACACCGGACACAGTTCCATTGTTTATTATTCGCATTTATTATTACATTGGAATATCACATGCGTGTGTTTTACACCGGACTGGTTCCATTGTTTATTATTCAAATTTATTATTACATTGGATCATCCACGCTGATTGTGAAATTCACGACCTAGTTCCGTTATTATTAATACATTGGAATAACTTTGTCTACATCTGAAATACCGCATGCATGGTGATTTCTTTTGTTATTCCATTCTTTATTATACCCAATTGGTTAAAACTTTGACTTCTATACTATATGAAATTAGTAGAATATCCTTGATATTTGCGTTTCATCCAAAGATCTTTTCATGAAAATATTCTTGATCATTCTTGAATTTTACTCTACAAAAGCAATATCTTGTTGACAATTTGGGCGTTACTTAATTCTGGGATAAAATAATTCTTGAACTTGTTTTATTGAATTATTATGTCATTGTCATCATCCTCATGATATATTATGTTATCTTTAGCTTACGTGCATAGATGAACTTAGTATGATTATGACCGAGGATCATTCGGTATAATCATGGCTTGTTATAAATGATGTGATAAAAGTCCTCGATGGCACTCTGTAATGCGGTGATGGATAGTTTTTGGTATGATTATGACCGGGGGTGATTCGGTATAGTCATGACCATTGATAATTTGATGAAAATCCTTGGCCGTGGTACACGAGGGATGATTAGATGTGGTGGTTTATTTATTAAAATTTGAGTCTCAAATATAAAAAAAAATGAAAACCTTTTAAAACCTAAAAGATAGTAGATTTTATTCTCTACTTGACTCTTTTAATGGATTGCATATTCATTGCGCAGATTAAGCTGGTTGTCTATTGTATTTTATCGGTTTAACATTTGTTGAAGGCTAATGATAATTTATTACGCATTATCTTAGTCATAATATTTCTTCTTGGGCTAGTTGAGCTCACCCTTTCTTTCACTTTTTCTCTTTAGGAAATGAGAACATAGGCGGGACGAGTCGGGGAGCGGAGTAATGGTCCGAGAGGATAGCATTAGTAGTCCTCACTATTTTGTGAAATAGTGTGATAATAGTTGTAATGAGGAACCTTTTGAGTTTGTATAATATCTAGTAGACAATATTTATATTCAAACTCACAGTTTATGTCGTATTGTACACGACAGTTATATTAATAAGTTGTATTTGAATTTATGTACCATGTAGGTGGCGACCCAAGATGGGTGACGTATACCTAATTTTGGGGGCGTCACAGTAAAAGCCGAACATTAAAGACCCAGCGGATTACTCCAACCTTTGAAAATATCGAAATGGAAGTGGGAACACATCACGATGGATTTTGTGGTGGGTCTTCCAACAACTCAGAGGGGATGCGATGCGATTTGGGTGATAGTGGACAGACTAACGAAATCAGCGCACTTTTTACCAATAAAGATTAGATTCAATCTTGATCAGTTGGCAAGATTGTACATTAAAGAGATTGTTTCGAGGCATGGAGTGCCAGTATCAATTGTGTCCGATAGAGATCCGCGATTCACGTCTAATTTCTGGAAGAGACTACAAGAATGCATGGGGACACAGTTGCGAATGAGTACAACTTATCATCCACAAATAGATGGCCAAAGCGAACGAACAATTCAAACATTAGAAGATATGCTAAGAGCATGTGTCATGGATTTTAAAGGAAGCTGGGAAGAACAATTACCGTTGGTGGAATTTTCTTACAACAACAGTTATCACGCGAGCATCGGCATGCCACCTTACGAGGCATTGTACGATAGAAAGTGCATAACTCCACCGTCTTTGGGATGAAGTAGGTGAACGCCAACCGTTAGGACCGTAATCGGTATAACAAACCGCGTTGTCAAACTCATCGAGATAAGATTGGTAGCGACCAAAGACAGAATGTAAAAAAGTATCTTGATCAACACGAATAAGATCGTGCATTCAAGTAGAACTTTTGTATTCCTAAAAGTTTCTCCTTGGAAGGGAAAATTGGTTTCGGTAAAAGGAAAGCTAAACACAGATTTATTGGACCCTTTGAAGTCTTTGCAAGAGTGGGAGAAGTGGCTTACGAGGTAGGTCTACCTCGAATTGGAAAACATTCACAATATTTTTCATATTTCTGATTATTCGACCAGTATAAACCCGACTACAAACACGTGATCGAAAGTACGAACCGTTGCGATTCGAGAAAGATTTGTCTTATGAAGAGGTTCTATCCGGATAGTCGACGAGAAAGAAACAAGTGCTCGAGAATAAAGTGATACCTTACATGAAGGTGATATGGAGGAACCACAACACCAAGAAGCTACGTGGGAACTCGAAGAGAAAATATTGAAAGAGTACCACAATTATTTGTTTAATCTATGTCTTGATTAAGGAGCATGAATCATGTAAGTAGGGAAAAATGTAACGAATGATTTGTTTGAGTTGTGATTTTGAGGATGTAATCCTTGTAAGGAGGAATGATGTAACATTCCGAATTTTAAAGTGTAATATTAAATATTTATTGATATATATAAGTATTTAATGGCAATTTAAATTTGAGTTGATGTGGTTTAGTTAATTATTTGTTGAATAAATAATTAAGGAGCTAAGAAAATTAATTGCTATGAGATTATATACTAATTTAATTTAATAAGTAAGCTAGAGAGCTTATAATGATTAAATGAATTATAGTATTTTAATTGGAATTTGTGATTAAAATAAAGTGTTAGTTGGTTGAATAAAATTATAATTTATGTGATATTGAATTATGTGTTAAAGTAATTTAATAGATTAATATTTTAATTAATTAAGTTGATTAAATTGATTATTTAATTTAATAAGAAGTGTGACAAATAACCTTGCTATAAGGGAATTATTAAAATAAATTAAAGGAGTTTAATTTAGTTTTGCCAAACATGTCTTATTGCATATTAAGTCTTTAATCTAATGATGTTTTATCAAACAAGGTATAATGATTAATCCATTTGTTTTAATTCAGTTTACCAAACAAGGTGTAAGGGTTAATGGGTTACTTTTATTAGCTTAACCAAACAAGCCTTATGGCTTTTGATTTTCAAAACTTACATAACTGATATAATTTATAGCTAGAGTTATATTATATATTTAATATATATTATTACTATATACGTTATATTATTCTACGATGTTAGAGTTAGGAAGAAAGAAAACCGTAAGAAGAAAAAAAGAGAGAAGAAGAAAACTATAGAGAGAAAAGTGAGTGATTCTAACGAGTTTTTTGAGAAAGAAATTGGGAAAAGAAGATTGTAATCATAACTATTTTCTTCTAAACTCTAGAGTATCATCTTCTTAATCAAAGGTAGGATATTAATCCTTGTATTTTATTTTTAAAGTTTAGTTTTCTTCTCCAAAAAGTTCACTATAAATAATTATGGATTATGAATTTCTTGTGTATATAGCTTTAGATGATGATTGTTGTTGTAAAACTATTTTTTAGAGGTTGTGTATGATTATAATCAATTACTTTATGTATGTATGTAATTTGTGAAGAAAAATATATTACAGAGTGTTCATATGAAAAATATATGAGTATGGCTTAGTCTAAAATGAAATTAAGGTTTGATTAATTGTTAATATATATAAATTGACTATTGAATTTGATAGAGTATATATAATCATAACCATGATATTTTGAATTTATCGCTTTTGGTTGAAAAACAAAATCATTGTGTTGATTTTCATTGAAAACATCAAAATGGAGTTTTTGCCAAAAACATTGAAAATGGGTGTTGTAAATTTGATGTTTATGTTATTTTATGGGTAGAATCATGTTAGAAGTCTTCACAATATGTTTACATGAAGTCTCTCAGTATGAATTACATGTTAATTAGTCTATTAGATTGGAGCTTGTAGGCCAATTTGGCTTTTTTTCATCTTGTGTTGCCGAGCTTGGTCGCCGAAGTTCGACTCTGGCCCGCAGAGCTGATCAACAGATATAAATCTCGTCTTGCTTGGCGTCGGCGCCATCGCCATGTTTGCGGCGCCACCACCCACAGCGCCAATCTTTGGCTTTGTGTGATTACGCCAGTAGATGTTAACTCAATACCAACCACAATGTAAATCGTATGCGTCAGCAGCGATCTTGAGTTAGCGAATGGTCTCGACAATTGTACTTTTGTACACGAAATTTTAAGAAAAGTTATGTGATGGTAGTAGGACTGTAAAATGTTGATTTTAGTATTTCTATACTATGAATAATTATGTTATTAAAGATTAACTTGTGTTATAACTTGATTATATGATTAAATAATCAAACATACACGATGAATGTAGTTAGTTATGTTGTAAAGTGGTAGTGACTAACTACGTCATGATGACGTATATATGTATGTATATAGGGTATTGTGATTCAAATTGATTCAGTTTAGCCTACGAGCAAGAAAAGTTTTCTAATCCTTTATCTTGTTAAACTAATTATTGTTTCCAATTCGATTACCTTATAATGATGCAAGCTGTCTAAACTTTGGTTTGATGTTGAACAAGTTATTCTTTTATTTAACTTGTTGTTTAACATGCACAACTATATATACTAATGTCGAACATTTTTATCGTTCAAATTGCTATGCATGCTTAGTATTCAATTCTAATTAACCTTGGCTTAGTATTGTTCAAGCAAGGTGTGTTATAGTTATTCAAATTGTATGCTATTAGATTATTCCTAAAGCATGACTTTAGTTTACTATGATTGATTCAATCATGATTATTCTATAGTATAATGTTATTGGTTTTATTCAACTAATCCTTAGTTGATGTTCGTTGAATTCCAAATTACCTAGAAAGCTTATCCAAAACAAACTTCCTTTGGTGTGGACTTGTACTCTAAATATTGAGATGAACAACCCCATTGTTATGATTAGGGGTTAACTTACACATAGCGTTAAAATGTTTGTGCACAATACATTGTACGAAGGGTGATCCCCCAAAGTCTGCGAGGTCCTTATAGTCTTATATCATTAAAGTTGGAGTTGAAAGATTACTTGCAACTGTGGACGTAGTTCATGGTCTTACGACCCTCAATGATGTATATTTTCCATATTTTGGGATTTCAGTTTCTGATTATTATTGATAGAGTACTATTCACCTTTGATGAGCCTATTTCGACAGTTATTATTGTTATACTCCTGTTGATTCCATATTATATCCAGTGAGCAATTGTTTTGCTCACTCTTGAATATTCATAAACTCATTGCAGCTAAAGAGAAGGTAGGTGAACCTTCGACTAACAAAGAAAAGGGAAAAATGTACAAGTGATGAAGACTTGTAATTTTTTCTTTGATTAAGATGTTAGACTTGTATTATGTTGATCTTAGTCTTTATTTTAAAGTAGTTATGTAATGTTTTCCGCATTTGAATGATGATTAAAGGTTAGATAACCTGGGAGATTTTTATTATGTAACCCTTTAATGGGGAAGGTTTTTATTTATTCAGTATTATTATGATTGGGTAGTTATATATGAATGTTTGATCAAGTGAACACCAAATCCTATGGAAATAAAGTACCTGGATTTGGGGGTGTCATAAAAACAGTTTGGTTTCCTAACGAAACTCCTGACTTCCTAATTTGTTCGTTTTACATCCGAATTGACCCATTCGAAAGCCTACAAGTCAGGAATTACATCCTTTACGTGTTCGTATAAGAATTTCATATTTCCGAATTCGTTAACTCAGAATTCACCTTTAAGTTCATTTTTAAGCATTCATTTAACGTTTTTCGTCCGTCCAATACTCGTTTTCTTCGTTATAAGTCAGAATGCGATGATTCTTTCGCCAACGACTCTTAATTACCTTATCTCACGTGTTAACATTGGAAACCAACGTTTTCAAGTCCATGTCAACTTTTGACCTTTAATCCGGGCTTTCTACGTTTAACGTCTATTTCCGTATAATTCTCCATAACTTCGTTACTAATATTCTCAAAGCCAAATCACATGGAAAACTCCATTGATTCTTTATAGTCATCCTAACCAAATAATAGGCACATCCCTTAGCTATAACGGTTTTCAAAACATTCGTTAATAACTAAGTTAACATTCAAGTCGCTTATGGTTTTTAACTCATGTAAACACTTACGATTTCAATTTGGTCATGACCTATCAATGATTTGATCATTAATAGGCATCCTTATATATCCTCATTAAACACACTCCACTCATCTACGATTCTTCTACGAGAAAGAAATCGAAAAAGATGAAGATTACGGTTTATAAGAATTTACCTTTGAAGTAATTCACGTTCTTGATAAATGCCTATTGGTTTGCTTGGAAGTAGAAGGATTTAATGTTTCTAGCTCCTTCTCTCTCTCACTATATTTGGACAAGCTTTGTAAAACAACAAAAATCCAACTTTACCTTTCTATTTATAGAAAACCAAATGAGGGCAAAATGATCCAATTCTCCACCTCTTTACTTATTTACCACTTTGTCACCAAGTAAAGTACTTGGTGACCAAGTGATATGCTTGGCTTGCACACTAAGTGGCCGGCCCACCATGCCCATGGGTCATCCCCATGGGTTGCCCCATGGGTTTTACCCATTCAGTGACCCACCGGTTCGATCCACGGTTCGGTTTTCTTGTACTGGGCTTAACCAATCTAATATTGGGCCTTGACTTGGGCTTATTACTTAATCCCTTGGGCTTGCTCATTCAATTGATTAGGCTAAACATAATCCAACCCAAATGAATTAACATTAAGTCTTAACTAAATTCTAGAATACAACTCGTATTCCCTACATATAATTCACGTATTCTTTTCGTATAATACTAGTAAGATAATCGTATTGTACTTCGTATTAACTCATCATATTATACATAGATACTAAATAGTATCTTAATTGTATAACACATGCCTTAACCATAACGAAATTACTTCCACGCGTTTCATTTCCTTCTCAGAAATCAATATACTCAACCCTTAGGTTTTAAGTCCGCAGGTGAAAACTTCGTTTGGCATAACAGAATTATTATTGAATATTCCATAATATCTTCGTATTCAATCATTACACGTTTCTCAGAATCTCAAACCCCAGCTCCGAACGAATAGTGTTTTTACGCAAACATTCTCGAAAAACCTTCGTTTTCGTCTTGATAATTCACAACAATTAATTCTAGCAAAAAGCCATAATACTAACCACATCGGCACATTCTAGGTCATAAAACGACCTTCGAACACCTTACTCGCATAATTACTCAATTAAATTCATTTAATCCACATAATCAAATAAAAATTTAATTCGTTGAAAATTCAAAATTCTCGGGCGTTACAGGTTCCGTCATCTCGAAGTACGTGCACACATGCATTGTAATGTCCACTCGAACTTTCAGAATTGCAATTCGGGCATCCGACTAAGGTATGTAAGACCTATTTTGGACCGCCGTTGTTGAGAGTTACGCAATGACATGGGATTAGAGGTTGTACGAAGTCAGGAAGATGGGACCATGCCCTCCGGTCTTCAAGCTTCAAATTCTATCCGTTATCCTGCGTAATAGTCACTCGGGATTGGTTTTCCTTGGTTATTGTGGGATATGGCTGTGTAGAAATGTATGTATTGAAATGTTAAGACGACGTGATGTGGCGTCAAAGTGGAAAGATGACAACTTTTTCCCTCACCGGATATCGGGTTTAATGGAAAAGCGTATGTTGCTTTCGAGTTATCTCCGAGATTGAATTCTTCGCAAGTATTGAAGGTCCTCAGTGTCATCTTTGAGGCGCGTGTGACGCCCCCAAAACAGGTATACATCACCCATCTTGAGTTGCCAGATACATGGTACATAATTTAAATACAACTTATTTATACAATAGTCGTGTAAAATACGACAAAACATAGCTTAGAGTTTAAGCAAGAATATTGTCATCTAGACAAGATCCACAATCAATGGAGTCCTCATTACAATTATTATCACATTATTTCGTAGAATAGTGAGGACTACTAAAGCCACTTATACTGGATCATCACTCCATTCCCCGACTTGTCCCAGCTATATTCTCATTTTCTGAAGAGAACAATGAAGGAAAGGGTGAGCTCAACTAGCCCAGTAAGAAATATTATGACTAAGATAATGCAGAATAAATTATCCTTAGCCTTCAACAATATAACAACTGATAGAATACAATAGACAACAAGTTTTAGATCAACAACTGCAGCGGAAATAAGCAAACCATTAGAAGAGTCAAGTAGAGCATAAAATCTACTATCTTCTATGATTTAAAAAGTTTTTCATCAACTTTATCGCTGAGACTCAACTTAATAAATAAAACACATCATCGAATCATCCCTGCACTACGGCCAAGGATGTTCATGTAATCATCAATGGTCGTAATTAGACCGAATAATTCCTGGTCATAATCATACCAACAACTGTCCATCAATGAACTACAGGCCAATGAGGACTTTCACCACATCATTCGTCACATTATGGTCATGATTATACCGAATAATCCCTGGTCATAATCATACCAAGTCCATCTATGCACGTAAGCCAAAGATGACTTTCATCACAATATAAGCATGAGGATGATGACAATGACATAATAATTCAATAAAACAAGTTCAAGATAAATTTTAAAGATTTATAATTTAATTTATCCAGAAATCAATAACGTCCAAATTGTCAACATGATACTACTATGTGGAGTAAAATTCAAGAATGCTCAGAAAAATATTTCCATGAAAAGATACTGGATGAAGCGCAAATATCCATAATATTCTACTAATTTCATGGAGTATAGAAGCCAAAACTTTAACCAACTGATTATAATAGAATATATGAAACTGCAAATGGATTTTTGCCCACCATGCGGTAATCCACGTAGACATATCATTTCCACAATTTAATAAGGAATGAATACGAAGGATCATTCACCATGCATCCAGTAGTCCACATAGACAGGTTATTCCAATAGAATAATAAAGAATGGAATAACAGAAGATTTCACCATGCATGCGGTAGCCCGCGTAGACAGGTTATTCTAACAGAATAATAAAGAATGGAATAACAAAAGAATTCACCAGGCATGCGATAGACCGCACAGACAGGTTATTCCAACATAATAATAAAGAATTGAATAATAGAAGAATTCACTAGGCATGCGATAGACGGCACAGACAGGTTATTCCAACAGAATAATAAGAATGGAATAACAACCCTTACGAGGATTGAAAGAAAATAACTCTCTTCATGAATACGAAAGAAATAATACCCCTTACCTCAGAAGAAGACTGGATACTGGAATAGTGAGGTAGCAGACTTCTCTTCTTCTTTCTCTCTATAATTTCTCTCTATAATAATTGTTCTATAGCTTTAGTGAATTGATGAGAAATGAAGGAAGAATGAGCTTCTATTTATAGGAAAATATATTTTTGATAATTGCACATTTTGGGGCTCGAAATATTACAGTATAATACCTCACTCTTTTTCTTCATTTTTAATTTAGTCATGCAAGTATTATCAAACTTGCACCACCTCCCCTAATAGTAAATCATGTGAATCAATAGTAAATCATGTGACTCAATAGTTCTAAACATGTGAAAAAATTAATTATACTATATCACCTTCAACTATACCTCCATTTTTAATTTAGTCATGCAAGTATTATCAATCTTGCACCAACTCCCCCAATAGTAAATCATGTGAATCAATAGTACACACATGTGAACACATAGTTATAAACATGTGAATTAATAGCAATTAATTTCTCATTTATCCGATTAATTACCCGATTGGTCAATATAACCTCCAGACATCAATTATTATCGAAATAAATGTCGATTTCCACTAACACTAATAATTCCCACACAATGGAACTATCAATTTCATCCTTAATCAACACGAACTTATTCATCATTAATATTATAATACACAATATTTAACAACCAAAAGTCGTTCCTGTGAAAGAGGGGATTTCGATAAGGATTTCTCCTTATCATGCCAAGCAATTAGGTGACCAAACCTCTCCTCGATGAACTTAGACATTGTCGATATTGCAAATAATAATATGAATAACTTTGTTGCCTCTCAATTATTGATTTAATAATATATCATATTATACGATGATATCTATGACAATAATTGAATCAATAATATGAGAGATATGATGCGGCAAATTACTATAGCAATAATTGAGTATAACTAAGTGACTTCTTACGTAAACATCATAAATTAATACCGGTAGTACTTGCTATGTAACCCAACCACGCCAGACATCGCATTTTTACTAACGGGTAGTTCAACGGTTTTAACGGTAACACATTCGGCCGTTATTTTTATAAAAGATAATTACATGCTTTCTAACTACGATAATACTTCCGTATGGGGTCCACCAATGATTGTGTCTTAAATTTAAAATTCCCCGACAAATTGAATATTCCCCGACCAAACGAATATTTTATAACAACTTGCATACTTTGCAAAAATTTATAAATATTATCTACAACTATAACATTATATCAAATCCACACCATAATATTCAAAAAAAATTTCGAGAAATTTAAATCTTTATTCATAAAATTTGGGGTCTCACAATCTCCCCTCCTTAGGAAATTTCACCCTCGAAATTTACGTATGTACTTGGTATGCCGAAGAGATGAGGATACCTTGACTTCATTTCAGATTCTAACTCTTGAGGTATAACCTTTGAGTGTTGAATACGATCATTCTTATCCAAGATTTTAACACGTATCTCCTCATACGTTAAATCTTCTGCTATCTCGTCTAGTTCTAATTTAATTATGTGGTTCGGGTCGTCCACATAATTACGTAACATTGATACGTAAAAAACGTTATGAACACGCGACATGCTTGGCGGTAAAACGAGTCTATAGGCCACAGTTCCTACTCGATCGAGGATTTCAAATGGGCCAATTAAATCGAGGGTTGAGATAACGCTTTCTTGAACCTTCTTCTTCATATTCATCAGCTTTGAGTATGTAGCTTACACGGCTTTAACTTTATCGATTAAAGTCGATTATACTCGTATATTTGATATCACCACGTGGGTCCTTAGAGTCTTTAACTCTATCTTCATCATTTGTAAGTTATACGAAATGGGTTTTTGTGTTAACAACATCACACTCATAAATGCATACGATCTTCTACTCAACGCGTCAGCTACCACGTTCTCTCTTCCACGATGATATTGAATGGTATAATCGTAATCTTTAACAGCTCGAGCCAACGTCTTTGGCGCATTATACGTTCATTTTGGTTGAAGAAATAATTAAGGGTTTTAGAAATGGGTTTTGTACCGGGGTCAATACAAAATTCGATTTCACGCTCTTGGGGTAGGCTAGGAAGTCTTCAGGAATACGTCAGGAAATTTATTAACAATAGAAATTGTAACAACCCAGAATTTTGGATTATCCAGAATTTAGGTTAAAGAATTAGTTATTCATAACAGGAATTTTTATTAATACTATTATGTGCTATGTGTTTATTAATCGTTCTATAACCTAGGATGATTATAAGTCGAGAGGATTCTGGCTATGAGTTAGATTTAACGAGTAAGAATTTTCAAGACGAAAATGAAAGTTTTCCGAGAACAAAATATTTTTTGGGGAAAAAGATGAAATAGGTACTATTCATCCGTTTCTGCTCGGAGATTTATTTTGAAATTCCGAGAAGATAATGATTATGTAAAATGTTGAGACGTGATGGAATATTCAATAATATTTCAGTTATGGCAAAAACGAAATTTTCGCCTGCGGACTCGAAACCTAAGGGTTAGGAAAAGTGAGTTCCGAGAATGTCATGATCACGTATAATAATTTAGGTTATTATGCGTGAGAAATACGAGTATAATACTAGTTATTATACGAGTATAGTACGAAGATTAGTACGACATATAATATGAATATCGTACGAACGATATACGAAGAGAATACGAGAATACAAGAATGGAATGCGTAGAATACGATTAGTCTTCATGAACTTTGTAGAATCCAATTGGACTTGGATTATGTCAAGCCCAATATTTTGTGAAATCAAGCCCAAGATAGGCCCAATAAGAATTAGGGTTAAAGCCCAAACCCAGAAGAAACTGCGGATCGAACCGATGGGTAAACGGATGGGTAAGAACGAATGGGGCAACCCATGGGGTGACCCATGGGCATGTGGGCCGGCCACTTGGCCACCAAGTAAGGGTGGTGGCCAAGTAAACTTGGTGCCTAAGCATAGGAATAGTAAGGAGGTTAAGGGGGCAAAATGACCAAATTGCCCTAGCTTTGGAAATTCTATAAATAGAAAGCTTAATTTCATTATTTTGAGATTTTAAAAATCCTATACTTGAGAGAGAGAGAGAGAGAGAGCTCGGATGAAGAGGGAGAAGGAAGAGTTTGAGCATGAATGCTCAGATCAAAAGTGATCGTGAAATAGAAAAGCCAGCAAATCGCCGACTTTGTATAACGGAAGAAGATTAAAGAAGAACGGTAATCCGAACCCTAGTTTCTTCTAATATTTTCTTTAAGTTTTCTATGTCAAAAACATAGCTTAATGAGAATAAGAAGTAAAAGAGGTTAGAAATGATTTCATATGGTTGAAATCATGAGAAAACAAAAAATAAGAATTAAAAATTTAGTTTATAAATTTCTAAAGGAAGTATAAGATTCGTAAGGGTTTTGAGTGATCCGAATGAATCTTATGAACGAGTAGGTGAAATAAGTAAGGAATGATGTTCTATAACATCAAATTCTAAGAAAAAGTAGAATCGTAATCCAAAATATCGATTAAAATGAAGAACGAACGAAGAACGCGAAGAACACGAAGAATGTTGTTGATGGACAAATTTAAAACCATCGTAGGATAATTGTTGTTGATGGACAAGTTTAAAACCATCACGTATAAGTTAGTTGATTATTTCTTGGTTAGGAACGGTAGAAACGTTCATGAAGAACGGATTAAAACTTAGCTATAACGAAGTTATGGCGAAATTTCGTAAAAGACGAATGAGAATTAGAAAGTTAGAGAATGAACCCGAATGTGTAGGGTTTCATAAGGAAGTAAGAGAACATAAAAAACGTGAGTCGTAGACTGAAGAATGAATGAGTTTCGAGTTCGAATGACCGAATTATGGACGAACGAGCGAAGAACGTTAAAAGCGTAAAAATGAACGAAGAGTGAAGATTAAGCCAATCGAATGGCACGTTAACGGATTCAGAACAAAGTTCTGTCTAAGGGGTATTGAAGTACGTAAGACAGGGAAGAGAATGACTTTGGAACGACCTCGTTCTGAGTTATAACGAAGAAGTTATGAGATCGTAAAGTACGCGTCACAAACTTAATGCAAGACTTAGAAATTTTTCTTGGGTTTAAGCTCGGTGCCGCAGCACGAGCTCGACCATAATCTTCTGGAGAGTGGTGCTGTAGCTAGAGAGATAACAAAGGACTTGGTGCCACAGCGCCAGCCCGAGAAGAGAGGAGAGAGAGGTAGGTCACGTCGCAGCGAGAGAGAGAGAGAGAAAAGGGCACGGTGCCGCAGCGATGGTGCAGGTCAATGCCGAGAAATGAGATTTTTATTTCTCAATTACTGGAGGATGTGCAAGAAAGAAGTATGAACATATAGTTCACCTAAAATAATGCTTAAGCAAGCAAGTTAAACCTTTAGTAAAGGTTGAACGGAAAGATTAAACGAGACTAAAAGAATGCAAACGCGGGTTACGGAACCGATATCCGGGGACCATAGTCATGATGAATGAACGTGAGGGATTACTATGATTGTGATTCCTTAGACGTTGAGTGATGAAGGTAACAAGTAACATTTCGATGGTATGTTGTGATAATGAGAGATAAGTTTAAAGCGTATAGACGCTGTGAACTCAACGTTGTTGCGATGAACGATCGGTCTTAGCATACAATGAACGGTATGGCTTCGACATTAAGAATGAATAATAAACATGAGGTTCATGGGATGGATAACGATGAATGCAATTGAAACCTTGAGTAAAGGTTGAGTAAGAGATTAAGAGACGAGCAACGTGAACGTCGAATACGTAAACGATCCTCATGAATCGTAGTTGCGTCGGATGAACATTCTAAGTGTACAATGTTAGTATGACTTGGACGTTGACGAAAGTTGTAAGGAAGATATGAATTATCTTAAAAAGTCGTAACAAACAGTAATAAGAGTAATGAAAGTCCGATGTGAGTCAGTTAGAGAATGTTAGAATAAATGTAAGCGTTAGACACTTAAGCCAACGTAAGGGTTGAGTGTACGCGATTATTAAATGTGCAGAACCTACACTCCGTGTATGGTTTGACCTTAAGATAATGAAGAATGTTGTTTAATCATAAATAGGTGAAGAAGCTGAATTGAAGATAAATAACGTATAACGTTAAAAAGCCGAGTTAATAAGTATAACTTGGATAAACGTTCCGAGTTGAAGGAACTGGACGTTGTAAGGTATGAATAAGTTCATATTAAATGTTTAACGCTATGACCTTATAGTATTGACATTGAATGATCATTTCGAGTATACAAAAGACTGTATGACTTAGACGATAAGAAATGAATCTTGAGGTATGACATTTAGTTGCCAGAAAGCCGTAAGGAATAAGAAGTTGACTTAACGAACATTATACTTGAATGGTTTGTATAAGTTAAGAGAAGTTAGGTTGTGGTACAAACGTAACTTTGATAGTTGGCATATGGGAGCTGGGCTAAACAATTCCTTCAGAGAGAGAAGGTATATACAAAACTAGCAACCGATCTAACTCACTGTGTGGGCAGTGTAGATGAGACGGGAACTTGTTTGTTGGTTGTTTGTGGGAAACCACTTAGAGTACCATATGGACTACTAGCAGAGAAGCGATGTGTGCTGAGTTCTATAAAAGTTATAAGAAGAAGGTAAGAATGTAAATCATCAAAGATGATGAATGTGTTAAGTTAAGACATCTTCGTATGTCATGAAGCCGTAAACCGGTAGAAGAAAGTTAGTCGCGTAAGCTTAGATTATAAGAGCGCGAACCCTAAGAAGTAAAGTTAAGTAAATCAATGTGTAAGTCAAGTATATGACTAATTGGTGTACGTGTGATTTCCTTATGTGTTATATAGGGATTTGGAATGAGCAGGTCAGCGTAAACTGTAAGCTGTAGCTATGCGTAAGGCAAGTTTCCTAACTTCATTCATACTATATGAATGCTAGTTTCTTAAATTTCTCAGATGTTGAACTTGAGAAGTTCTGTCTATGTGTGAATGTGCGATATTTTTACAAGGTGGTAGAACGTATGAGGCCTTGTGCCACAATTTGAACACTTTGGTGTTTCTATGAGATGAACTGTTCTGTGATTGAGCTGTTCAATACAAGTATGCTCGGTTTATACATGAACCGTTATTGTTAAGTCTGTGCTAATGATTCTAGCTAGACAGGATATGTATGGGAAAAGGTAGAAGAATGAAAATAGTGTAAAGGGTATGTCATGAATGTTTTAAAATGATAGGAATCGAGACTATTCCTATTATTCAAGCTGCTTCATAACTTTTGTTCGGTTATTGAAGTTCTGAAGAATGTTTAAACTCTTGAAGTTGTTTGTTCAACTGTTATGACTTGCTGGGCAATTGAATGCTCACACTTGCTTTAAATGAAAAACATTTTTAGCAAACGATGTTAGAAAGAACTTAAGGATCCCGTAAAGATCAAGCTGATCGGTATCCAGACGAAGTGCCATTCAGTATGTGAATGTGCGTGAAGAGCAAGTGAAGACTTGTAATATAGAATGATAGAATTAAACTATAGACTAGTTTAATGAACAGTTATGAATCCTTGGTGGCGGATGAAAGTCACTCGTGTAAGATGTAAAGAATAATGTGATTATCATTATTTGTAATGAAAGAGATTTTAAGGTTTTGAGAACCTGAGATTTGAGAATGTATGTCTTTATATTTAGCTATATAATGACGTGTGTTTGGAAGGAGATGGGATCGTGACGCACGGGGTTTGGGTTTGAAAGCAGACCGGATTTCGGAGCGTTACAGAGTGGTATCAAAGCTATAGGTTATAACTCTTAGGTATGTGTACCTAAGACTATAATCGTAGAGAAGAGGATACGAAAATCGTTGAGTTAAACGATTAAGGAAGAAGATCACCACGTGATCATAGTGAATCATAGTAACAGATGAGCTGTTAAACGATGAATTATTTATAGCTAATGCTATGAATGAAAGGTACTATGAAGTAGTATGGAAAGAAGAACTCAGATTGAGTTGTAAAGGTTAGTATACAAATTAAAGAAAATTCGTATTAAGTAAATAGAAATTTAGAAGTTGTAAGATTTCAATTGAGGTCTAATGTGATGGATGAGTTGTATGAACCTTTGTTATGGGCAGAGGTTTGTGCTTTGGTGTAACAACTACTCAATTTATTACAATGATAATCATTGGAATTGGTCGCTCTATTAAGATGTATATGATGAGAAGGTGAATCTTTTCTCATGTATATACTTGATAGGTAGAGAATGATAAGGTAGGTACGAGTTCTTGAAACTCACACTTCTGGTAAGTTCGTGACTCATAATAATATGGTATGTTTTCGAACGTCTCAGCGAATGGACGCCTAAGGTCTGTCTAGATGTTCTTAAACTCATACTATTGTGGAAAGTTCCTGAACTCATAATGTGTGGTAAGTTGATGGACTGTACTAAGGTATAGGAATGTTTAGACTAAAAACGAAGTATTTTCAGTAGAATTAGCATTGAAGGTGCTAGAGAAGATTAAGTATTGTCGTAGTAAGACAATGAAGGAAGATGGAGAATATGATATTCCAAATCATCTAGCTAGGCTAGATTTTGAAGTTTATTAAAATCGTGCTTATGTGTACATTTCAAAAAGAGAAGAATTGGTTCAACTTTTGGAACCAATGGATTTTAAAAGAGTTGTTCTTTGTATGTCTATGCCAATTGCTTCGGCTAGACAGAAATTGATTTAAAATATCAAAATGAATTTTATATCATCCGTGCATTTGATGCAAGGATGGTAAAAAGATGGAGTTGTTAATGCAATTGAACCTGGTGGGATGTGATCTTAGGATCAACAAATCGCTGTGGTATGATGTATAATGACGAAGTCATAAATTGACGAAGTCCTCAACGTACTGTGAAGAGTACGGTATCATAACGTCATAAAACGTTTTGATGTATTGCGAAAAGAATTTAAAGAAGTAGTCGATGTCAATTGAGTTGACTAGACGAATGTTTCAAGTGTTATCCAAAATTTTTGGCATTATGTCTGAGGTGAACATATCCCGAAATAGAGTTATACGATAGGTTGATCACCTACGTATGGAAAGAGGTAGTTTACCTTCTTTGTGATTGTAAACTTACCATGGAAAGAAAGGTTTACGGCAAAAGGCTATTTAATCTAGTAAGAGTTCATGGTCAATTTGACCCCTCAACAAAACTATGAAATGTTTTAAAGGATATTTTATATTCCTCGCTATTCCTTCTACTTCATGATTCTTGGTAGGTTATGGAGGTTAGGAATGATGGAAAGATAAGAACTTCTTTGAAGAGAAGTTGAGAAGAAGAGAAAGCTAAAAATTTCGAGGACGAAATTCTGTGAAGAAGGGAAGAATGTGATGACCCGGGTAAGGGTTGGTTTTAAGAAATTCCGAGGACGGAATTTTTATAAGAAGGGAAGAATGTAACAACCCGGAATTTTGGATTATCCAGAATTTAGGTTAAAGAATTAGTTATTAATAACATGAATTTTTATTAATACTATTATGTGCTATGTGTTTATTAATCGTTCTATAACCTAGGATGATTATAAGTCGGGAGGATTCTGGCTACGAGCTAGATTTAACGAGTAAGAATTTTCAAGACGAAAATGAAAGCTTTCCGAGAACAAAATATTTTTTGGGGAAAAAGATGAAATAGACACTATTCATCCGTTTCTGCTCGGAGATTTATTTTGAAATTCCGAGAAGATAATGATTACGTAAAATGTTGAGACGTGATGAAATATTCAATAATATTTCAGTTATGGCTAAAACGAAGTTTTCGCCTGCGGACTCGAAACCTAAGGGTTAGGAAAAGTGAGTTCCGAGAATGTCATGATCACGTATAATAATTAGGATTATTATGCATGAGAAATACGAGTATAATACTAGTTATTATACGAGTATAGTACGAAGATTAGTACGATGTATAATATGAATATCGTACGAACGATATACGAAGAGAATACGAGAATACATGAATGGAATGCGTAGAATACAATTAGTCTTAATGGACTTTGAGTTCATGGACTTTGTAGAATCCAATTGGACTTGGATTATGTCAAGCCCAATGTTTTGTGAAATCAAGCCAAAGATAGGCCCAATAAGAATTAGGGTTAAAGCCCAAACCAAGAAGAAACCGCGGATCGAACCAATGGGTAAACGGATGGGTAAGAACCAATGGGGCAACCCATGGGGTGACCCAGGGGCATGTGGGCTGGCCACTTGGCCACCAAGTAAGGGTGGTGGCCAAGTAAACTTGGTGGCTAAGCATAGGAATAGTAAGGAGGTTAAGGGGGCGAAATGACCAAATTGCCCTAGCTTTGGAAATTCTATAAATAGAAAGCTTAATTTCATTATTTTGAGATTTTTAAAATCCTATACTTGAGAGAGAGAGAGAGAGCTCGGATGAAGAGGGAGAATGAAGAGTTTGAGCATGAATGCTCGGATATAAAGTGATCGTGAAATAGAAAAGCTAGCAAATCGCCGGCTTTGTATAACAGAAGAAGATTAAAGAAGAACGGTAATCCGAACCCTATTTTCTTCTAATATTTTCTTTAAGTTTTCTATGTTAAAAACATAGCTTAATGAGAATAAGAAGTAAAAGAGGTTAGAAATGATTTCATATGGTTGAAATCATGAGAAAACGAAGAAATAAGAATTAGAAATTTAGTTTATAAATTTCTAAAGGAAGTATAAGATTCGTAAAGGTTTTGAGCGATTCGATTGAATCTGATGAACGAGCAGGTGAAATAAGTAAGGAATGATGTTCTATAACATCAAATTCCAAGAAAAAGTAGAATCGTAATCCAAAATATCGATTAAAATGAAGAACGAACGAAGAACGCGAAGAACACGAAGAATGTTGTTGATGGACAAATTTAAAACCATCGTAGGATAATTTTTGTTGATGAAAAAGTTTAAAACCATCGCGTATAAGTTAGTTGATTATTGCTTGGTTAGGAACGGTAGAAACGTTCATGAAGAACAGATTAAAACTTAGCTATAACGAAGTTATGGCGAAATTTCATAAAAGACGAACGAGAATTAGCTCCCGAACGTGTAGGGTTTCATAAGGAAGTAAGAGAACATAAAAAATGTGAGTCGTAGACTCAAGAATGAACGAGTTTCGAGTTCGGATGACCGAATTACGGACGAATGAGCGAAGAGCGTTAAAAGCGTAAAAATGAACGAAGAGTGAAGATTAAGCCAATCAAATGGCATGTTAACTGATTCAGAACAAAGTTTTGTCCGAGGGGTATTGAAGTACGTAAGATAGGGAAGAGAATGGCTTTGGAATGACCTTGTTCCGAGTTATAACGAAAAAGTTATGAGATCGTAAAGTACGCGTCTCAAACTTAATGCAAGACTTAGAAATTTTTCTAGGGTTTAAGTCTCAGTACATGTCACCAGCTGAAAATGAGAAGTGGCGCTAGCAGTGCTCGACCATAATCTTTCGGAGAGTGGCGCAATGCAAACTGAGAGAGATAACAAAGGACTTGGCGCTGCAATTTCAACCCGGGAAGAGGAGAGAAGTAGTAGGTCTCATGCAAACGGTAGAGAGAGAGGGGTAGAGCACGCAGCCATGCATGGCAGGTGGTCAGTCAATGCCTGAAAATGAGATTTTTATTTCTCAATTACGGGAGGTTGTGCAAGAAAGAAGTATGAACATATAGTTCACCTAAAATAACGCTTAAACAAGCAAATTAAACTTTAGTAAAGGTTGAACGGAAAGATTAAACGAGACTAAAAGAATGTAAACGTGGGTTACGGAACTGATATCCAGGGACCGTAGTCACGATGAATGAACATGAGGGATTACTATGATTGTGATTCCTTAGATGTTGAGTGACGAAGGTAACAAGTAACATTTCGATGTTATGTTGTGATAATGAGAGATAAGTTTAAAGCGTATAGACGCTGTGAACGCAACGTTGTTGCGATGAACGATCGGTCTTAGCATACAACGAACGGGTATGGCTTCGACATTAAGAATGAATAATGAACATGAGTTTCATGGGATGGATACCGATGAATGCAATTGAAACCTTGAGTAAAGGTTGAGTAAGAGATTAAGAGACGAGCAACGTGAGCGTCGAATACGTAAACGGTCCTCGTGAATCGTAGTTGCATCGGATGAACATTCTAAGTGTACAATGGTAGTATGACTTGGACGTTGACGAAAGTAGTAAGGAAGATAGGAATTATCGTAAAAAGCCGTAGCAAACAGTAATAAGAGTAATGAAAGTCCGATGTGAGTCGGATAGAGAATGTTAGAATGAATGTAAGTGTTAGACACTTAAGCCAACGTAAGGGTTGAGTGTACGCGATTATTAAATGTGCAGAACCTACACTCCGTGTATGATTTGACCGTAAGATAATGAAGAATGTTGTTTAATCATGAACAGTGAAGAAGCTGAATTGAAGATAAATAACGTATAATGTTAAGAAGCCGAGTTAATAAGTATAACTTGGATAAACGTTCCGAGTTGAAGGAACTGGATATTGTAAGGTATGAATAAGTTCATATTAAATGTTTAACGCTATGACCTTATAGTATTGACAATAAATGATCGTTTTGAGTATACAAAAGACTGTATGACTTAGACGATAAGAAATGAATCCTGAGGTATGGCATTTAGTTGCCAGAAAGCCGTAAGGAATAAGAAGTTGACTTAACGAACATTATAGTTGAATGGTTCGTATAAGTTAAGAGAAGTTAGGTTGTTGTACAAACGTAACTTTGATAGTTGACATATGGGAGCTGGGCTAAACAATTCCTTCATAGAGCGAAGGTATATACAAAACTGGCAACCGATCTAACTCACTATGTGGGAAATCGATCTAACAATTCCTTCAGAGGGCGATGTGTGCTGAGTTCTATAAAAGTAATAAGAAGAAGGTAAGAATGTAAATCATCAAAGATGATGAATGTGTTAAGTTAAGACATCTTCGTATGTCATGAAGCCGTAAACTGGTAGAAGAAATTTAGACGCATAAGCTTAGATTACAAGAGCGCGAACCCTAAGAAGTAAAGTTAAGTAAACCAATGTGTAAGTCAAGTATATGACTAATTGGTGTACGTGTGATTTCCTATGTGTTATATAGGGATTTGGAATGAAGCGGTCGGCGTAAACTATATGAAGTCAGGTATGCGTAAAAGCAAGTTTCCTAACTTCATTCATACTATATGAATGCTAGTTTCTTAAATTTCTCAGATGTTGAACTTGAGAAGTTCTGTCTATGTGTGAATGTGCGATATTTGTAGAAGGTGGTAGAATGTATGAGGCCTTGTGCCACAATTTGAACACTTTGGTGTTTCTATGAGATTAACTGTTCTGTGATTGAGCTGTTCAATACAAGTATGCTCGGTTTATACATGAACCGTTATTGTTAAGTCTGTGCTAATGATTCTAGCCAGACAGGATATGTATGGAAAAAGGTAGAAGAATGAAAGTAGTGTAAAGGGTATGTCATGAATGTTTTAAAATGATAGGAATCGAGACTATTTCTATTATTCAAGCTGCTTCATAACCTTTGTTTGGTTATTGAAGTTCTGAAGAATGTTTAAACTCTAGAAGTTGTTTGTTCAACTGTTATGACTTGCTGGGCAATTGAATGCTCACACTTGCTTTAAATGAAAAACATTTTCAGCAAACGATGTTAGAAAGAACTTAAGGATCCCGTAAAGATCAAGCTGATCGGTATCCAGACGAAGTGCCATTCAGTATGTGAATGTGCGTGAAGAGCAAGTGAAGACTTATAATATAGAATGATAGAATTAAACTATAGACTAGTTTAATGAACAGTTATGAATCCTTGGTGGCGGATGAAAGTCACTCGTGTAAGATGTAAAGAATAATGTGATTATCATTATTTGTAATGAAAGAGGTTTTATGGTTTTGAGAACCTGGAATTTGAGAATGTATGTCCTTATATTTAGCTATATAATGAAGTGTGTTTGGAAGGAGATTGGATCGTAACGCATGAAGTTTGGGTCTGAAAGTAGACCGGATTTCGGGGCGTTACATAAATATCATTCAAAACTGTGACCCTCATCCAAGACTTGGATAGTACGTCACATTGATACCTATCAACTTGCCACCGTTATTCACAACGTCCCCTACGGAAAGTTTGGCTTCTGTGCATTCCACACAAAGAAGTCACCAGTGAAAGGCTCAGGGCTCTTTACTTATGGCTTAATATAACAGTGATTGATTTTAGTGGTTTGGTTGCTTGAATTCGCAAAACAGGTTGGTTAGGAATATGAAAGCTAACAACCTTACGAAAAATATGATGAGTAGTTAACCAATCGATTCCTAAAATTACATCAAAGGCAAGTATTTTCAAAGAGATAAGATCGACATGTAACGTGAAAGTGTCAATTTGAATCAAACAAGATTTATAAATAGTGGAGGTAACAAAGGTTTCTCCTAACGGAGTTTCAATCGATAAGTCAAAGTCTAATTTCTCCGGAGTTAAATTTAAACGTTGAGCGCAAGCAAGAGAGATAAAAGAATGGGTAGAACCGGTATCTAATAAGGTATAAACTTCGCAAGAATTTATAATTAACTAACCTGTAACACCCCCTTCCCAAAAAGGAAAGGGAGGTCACGTGCAAAGCACAACGAACCTCAAAATAAGTAAACAGAGAACTAATGACTTCACATATTAATAGTGGTGATCCATTAATAAAGTACTAAATACAATTCTCCAAACAGAGTCAAAATAATCAAAACATAAAATTTGAATCAACCTAGATGGTCAAAGACAACTCTCTCATCACACTAGCCCTGAATCACCCCTGCAAACCTGCCGGAAGAAAAACACAGCATGAGCCAATTGTCCAGTACGGATACAGATATACAAAAGATATACAACTAATATAGGAAAATAATTGAGACAAAATACTAAACAAAGCCTAAAGTGTGAATACTAACAAAAAATATAATCTCCAAAGATCTTAATGAAATATATCTGAATCAACAGAATTGACAAAACCAATAGAAGAATAAAGAAATAACGAACTGAAGTAACTAACTCAATGAATTGAACTTAACAGAAATAAACAAAACTAATACAATGAAATAATAGGCTGAATCAAATGGTTGGGTGTTATTTCATACCGAATGAGCTCAGAAAATATACCTTGCCACATAGGCAAGTCAAAACAATGCCACACATGCAAGTCAAATGATGCCACACAGGCAAATCACACATTGGACCGCGAATCCAAATGTATGCAAATCGGATATGTGTGTTTGGCACAACATCATAAATCCACAGAACAAAAAACTAGGGTTAACCCATACGACTCCCACAACAAAACACCAAATGGCCCATTTACTCCAGATCCCAAAATGGAGATGCCGTGAACTAATCACACCGCCATTTTTAGTGTCACGTCTCTCGTGCAAGACGCGGCGTGCTCATGTGGTACCCCACAGTGGTTATAACTCAGGTATACTCTACGGTATATTCTAACAAAAATATCATGTCACAACACATGCTACATATTACCAACAAAAGTGTTCTATATGTACATGTTGAATCGAATCAAATTATAGTCAGAAGGTTTCAAAAGGAAGGTAGCAACATGTACCGCTCTACAATTATCAAAATAAATAATACTAAACATGATAACCTAATTCAAAGAGTATAAAAACGAGTCATACGTATCAACTCTAAAATGAAACTAATATATTTATTTCACAAGAAACAATTATGTGAAATCATAATAGAATTCGAAATAAGGAAACAAACGAAGAAATCAAATTTAACAAAGGTATCACGAAAAAAATGTACTAATCAAGTGCACGATACTTCCAAACCATTTATAAGCAGACTCCACAAAATCTTACCCTCAAATGCCAACGATATCAAATACAAAACGTTATTCATCACCTAAACATATTCACCTCAAATTAAATATAATCCAATTCAATAATTCCAAAATAATTCATAATCTATTTAATATGCCTTTAATCATCACCTTATATCAATTATTAATACTCCAAAATTTATATTCTAAATATAACTCTTTAAGTTCCTTCCGTCCTCAAACTAATTACACAAATTAATAATACTAAATGTAAGTACATTTATAAAAATATGAACACTTATATTTGATACGATTATAAAATATAATTACTTATAATATTAAGATTTAATTCATTCCATATAATCTTACATATTTATTTGTATAACATCTCTTGCAAATTATGCAAGTTTTCGTAAACTTTAATTATTACTGCTATATATATATTTTTATTTAAAGAAATCATCAATTTATTATTTTAGGATCTCCAAAATCAATCACAGACTACTCCCTCCGTTCAATCTGATTGGAATAAAGTGATAATAATAATAAGTACATCCGTATAAGTATTACATTAATAAATAAACTCTCCCATCTTTAAAGATCGCTCTTAGTTCTTGAATTACAAAAGTACTTGCTCATGATGAAAAAAAATAACATACTAAATTTAATAATTTAATATGGAACCACGTGATTTATCCCCACTTTATATAATGTATAATATACTTACTTATTACTGATGAAATTTCCCCACTAGTGATCGTAATCTCTAGTCTTTCTTCACCGAGCCCTTTTGTAGGCATTCCTTTATCTCCAAAGTAGCCACCTCTTCTTATTCAGTTTGTATAATGAAGTAATATTAGGTTTAGCTATTTATTAATTAAGTTGACCTAATAAACTTCTATTTGGGTTAAATTAATATTAAGGCCCAAATTTTAACCACATAATATTATCTATCACTTATTAATATTTATTAGCCCACATAATTTAAATAACTAGTTTGACCCAAATAAATGACAAGTTCCAAACAATATATAAAGAATATAAATTTAATATTATTTTTTTTTTCGGGATATTACATTACCTCCCCCTTAAAAAGGATTTCGTCCCCGGAATCAAAAGAATGGAAAATACCTAATTATCAAAAAGATGCACATACTCCGCTCGAATAGACTCCTCTATCTCTCAAGTAGATTCTTGCTCCGAATAATTTTACCACAAGACTTTAACAAAAGGAATTATCTTCCTCAAATTTTAATTTAATCAGTTATTTAATTATCTACCAAAAGAATTTAATTTTCCAAACAAAATAAGGAAGAAAAGAAGGAAACAAAATCATTTACCTTTTCCCATTTAAACACAATTGTATAAGATAAAATCAATAAATATTTAATTATATAAAAAAAATAGGTTATTACATTTTTCACCCCTTAAAAATAATTCCGTCATCGTAAGTCAAATAAGCTACAGAAAAAAATAAATAAATTTAGTTACGACGTAGCGTCGCCATTTGTAACGATCAACGTGGATAAGTCATCGGTCCACATAATTATCAATGTACTTGTAAAAGATTCGTTAGCTACCGTGTCAAGTCTTGGTAAGGTTCTTCGTGTTAAATCACATGATCCACTGTTGGTGCAGCCCCCCCGTTAATATCTTTGAGTTTCATTCTTGCAAACGTACGTATTCTTCGGAATATAATTCGAAATCACAAATATTTTTCTTCATCTAAATACGATTCAAATAGCCAAAATATTTAAAATTATTTTTAACTCGTTAAAATGTTTATATTCCACACATGACAAAGATCTAACAAATTATTTTTATTTAATTTTACATAAATTCACGCAAAACTCTAAAGACACCAGATAACCAAAACAACTATGCAAATCATATTACCAACTCTCCCCAAGTCCTCAAGAGCTTCAAAATATCTCATCCTTAATTTGAACTATTCACCAAATAATATTACACCAAAGAATATACTACTAATATCTCTTTATCACCAACTCTCCTAAGTCCTTAAGAGTTTCAAAATATCATAACCTCCAATCAAATTAGTTCTCAAATATTATTACACCAAAAATATACTACTACTAAGATCTCTCCATCACCATACCAAACTCTAAATCATATATCCTACTATCTGAATAAACAAATGATAGCTTTCAAAATCTCTTAAAGATTCATCACTTAATATCTAATCATTTAATAAATCAATCATTCTCTTAAATGCAAACTGAACCCAACAAATTCCAAAATCTCCTCATACTATCACTCAAAATTTCATATAAGATAACTCCAATATTCTACTAGGAAATAATCAAAAAATTCATTTACTCAAAAAATTAATCTAATTACCTCGAATCTTTACAACAACTCAAAATTACAAGAGATCCTTTGTAGACTTAATAGTTTTCACTTTATCATATTATCCCACCGATTCACATACCTCAAATTATTCACAACTTAACAAAATCGAATCTAACCCAAATAAAATCCTCAATTCCAAAATCATAATAATTTGTAATTACCTGAAATAACTCTTAATAAATTATTCTCCCATATCAAAACATGCTGATACAAATGCTCATATCATAATCGTATAATCATTTCTTAATCAAACAAAATATGATATTATTCTCCTTAATAATCCAATCACAATCCTTAACTAATATTATTGTTCCAACGCATAACAATAATAATCTTAACAAATTATCTACCTTTCTCAAATCAACTACAACTCAAAGAACTAAAAAACACTTGGATGAATAAGACCAACCAAACAGAGAACAAAATCAATTCAAACTCCTATGTCTACCCAGTGATTTACCCACAACTCACAGGTCAAACCTAAATAGGTTTTCTACAAGAAAGAACCTAAGCTCTGATACCATCTCTATAACACCCCCTTCCCGAAAATGAAAGGGAGGTCACGTGCAAAGCACAACGAACCTCAAAATAAGTAAACAGAGCACTAATGACTTCACATATTAATCGTGGTGATCCATTAATAAAGTACTAAATACAATTCTCCAAACAGAGTCAAAATAATCAAAACTTAAAATTCGAATCAACCTAGATGGTCAAAGACAACTCTCTCATCACATTAGCTCTGAATCACCACTGCAAACCTGTCGGAAGAAAAACACAGCATTGGCCAATTGCCCAGTACGGATACAGATATACAAAAGATACATAATACCAACAAAAAGGGTAATATATGTACATGTTGAACCGAATCAAATTATAGTCACAAGGTTTCAAAAGGAAGGTAGCAACATGTACCGCTCTACAATTATCAAAATAAATAATACTAAACATGATAACCTAATTCAAAGAGTATAAAAATGAGTCATACGTATCAACTCTAAAATGAAACTAATATATTTATTTCACAAGAAATAATTATGTGAAATCATAATAGAATTCGAAATAAGGAAACAAACGAAGAAATCAAATTTAACAAAGGTATCGCTGAAAGAGTACGGAATCCGTACCTGATACTTCCAAACCATTTATAGCGCACTCCACAAAATCTTACCCTCAAATGCTAACGATATCAAATACGAAATGTTATTCATCACCTAAACATATTCACCTCAAATTAAATATATTCCAATTCAATAATTCCAAAATAATTCATAATCTATTTAATATGCCTTTAATCATCACCTTATATCAATTATTAATACTACAAAATTTATATTCTAAATATAACTCTTTAAGTTCCTTCCGTCCGAACTAATTACACAAATTAATAATACTAAATGTAAGTACATTTATAAAAATATGAACACTTCTATTTGGTACGACTATAAAATATAATTACTTATAATATTAAGATTTAATTCATTCCATATAATCTTACATATTTATTTGTATAACATCTCCTGCAAATTATGCAAGTTTTCGTAAACTTTAATTACTACTGCTATATATATATTTTTATTTAAAGAAATCATCAATTTATTATTTTAGGATCTCCAAAATCAATCACAGACTACTCCCTCCGTTCAATCTGATTGGAATAAAGTGATAATAATAATAAGTACATCCGTATAAGTATTACATTAATAAATAAACTCTCCCATCTTTAAAGATCGCTCTTAGTTCTTGAATTACAAAAGTACTTGCTCATGATAAAAAAAACAACATACTAAATTTAATAATTTAATATGGAACCACGTGATTTATCCCCACTTTATATAATGTATAATATACTTACTTATTACTGATGAAATTTCCCCACTAGTGATCAAAATCTCTAGTCTTTCTTCACCTGAGCCCCCTTTGTAGCTGTTCCCTTTATCTCCAAAGTAGCCACCTCTTCTTATTCAGTTTGTATAATGAAGTAATATTAGGTTTAGCTATTTATTAATTAAGTTGACCTATTAAACTTCTATTTGGGTTAAATTAATATTAAGGCCCAAATTTTAACCACATAATATTATCTATCACTTATTAATATTTATTAGCCCACATAATTTAAATAACTAGTTTGACCCAAATAAATGACAAGTTCCAAACAATATGTTTTAAGAATATAAATTTAATATTATTTTTTTTTCCGGGATATTACATAACTCGTGCTAAGTACGTTTGGGTTACTTGCTTTTTGAGAAGTCACAAAAAACGCTCTTCCTAAAACCACCGACTTTATATTGTCCATATCCGTCTTTGGTGCCACCGTCCCAACTGGACTTGACTTTGGTGCACGACAAAATCGGGCTAGGTGACCTTCTTTTCCACAATTATAACATGTTTTGGACTGCATCACGCAGTTTGGACTGATATGTCCCTCCCCTCTGTATTTGAAGCATACAATTGGTGGTCGTTCTCCTTCCTTGAAAACAGGTGTTGGTGTACTTCGACATATGCAAACGCATGATGCCCCTGCCGGGGTGTTGAGAATGATTAGGGTTACGACCCTCAATTGGTGGCATGGAACCCACGTCAGGTATTTATGAGTGTATCTTGGAACAACTAACATCATTGGCATAGTGTACCCTGTACTTGGCGGAACACTAATGAGTGATATGTAGACCCACGGCTCGGTCTGAGAAAACCAGGATTGCAAGCCATTCTGCTCAATCGCGTAGCATTTTTATTCCTGATTTGGCTTTTTCAGCTTATGAGAACTCCGTTACAACTCAAACTAGACCGAGACAGAAGGGTGGGACCCACGTAGGGGTGCCTCAGTCACCCATTATTGATATCCCATTCTTGGGGTTTGACGGCTTTACATTATCAGAGGGTCCTTGCACTCAGGAGATATTCCAGCGTTGGTGGTTCCCTCGCACTATTGGAGCCCAATCCCGCGCCACTCAGTTCATGGGGGATATGGTTCCAAGATCCGTGATGGTGACGGATTGGCTAGCCTGTGTCCGAGATCCGACTCATTTGACACAGATTGATAGTTTGACCCGGCGACTGGACCGAGCACATTTCTTTATTCAGCATTTGGGCAGAGATCCGGCAGAGAAAGATTCGTTTGATCCTTCCAGCTCAGGCGCTAGCCCCTCAGATGACCCATTTGGATTTTTCGGCGCAGATCCTCCTTTGTATAGGCCTGACATCCCTGTTGATAGAGATCCAACGACTCAGGAAGAGTTAGATTAGGTGGACAAGATTGATGATGTAGAAATTGACACCATTGTCTTCTTCTGATGTGTATTCTCGTTATCTCTTTTGATATGCCTCTGTTAGATATTGGGTGGCTGTGTGCCCCATTCTCGCTATAACTTTTGATAGGCCTCTGTTAGTAGTAGGGAGTATGTGCCCCATTTCCCTACATTTTTAGCTGTACAGAGATGATGTATATAGATGATGATATACTTAAGAATGTATGTACTATTTTCCATTCCCTATATCATATTGCCATTTATTATCTGTAATGCATGTATCATGTTATGCATATGTATGTATTTCCAGAGATATTCAGCATTGACCCCTGGATGGTCTTATGACACGACCCGTACAGATGTCTTCTTCGATAGTTAGCCGTATTGATCATACCCTACCATTATTGGTGGCATCTGGTATGAGATCGTGGTATGATAGCATGTCACCATCAGACAAGGTGACTATAGATCATTTGTCGCAGCATACTATGACCTTGTTGATGTTTCAGGTTCCCACATGATTCGTGGAAGGCATGTTGGAGGACTAGGTATTGGAGAGGCATGTTTTCTGATTTGATACCCATGAATTGACTCTGACTTTGGAGGAGTATGCACGGTTGACGATGCTACCATTAGACAGACATTGCGTATATATGGCTGTTGGAGATATGAGTAGACAATTTATGACCCTCACCAAACTGTGGTGTAGGATGGTATAGAATGAGCTGACATCTGGTCATGTTATATCCTAGCATTTTCTATTTGACAGATTTAGCTTTGAGGATAACTATACACGACACTACGGGGATTTTACAGCACCGGAGGATTACTGGCGCTCGGCCCGAGTAGATGTCCTGCTACAGTGTATGCTGTCATTTGTATATATGCCACGGTACATGGATGAGATAGATATCGAAGTCATCATCGCAATGAGAGCTCTCAGGGAGGGTTACTCCATTGTACCGATGATCGTGGCAGAGACGCTGAGGTCGGCCACATACTGCTGCACCTATCTGATGGGAGTGTTTACAGGCAGCACGGTCATGCTATACGTGTGATTCATGTCACACTTGAGACCGATTGGGACCTTTCGCCGACATGGGTATTGCTTCACCCATGATATAGCTATGTCTTACTCCTTTCAGCCATCGGAGTGTACAGACGCTATGTTTTGGGCGATGTTCTTGGCGGAGATCAGAGATCCATTTGGCATTCTGCCGTGCACAGGGCTTAGCTCACCCTACAGCTTCATTACTCATGCTCCAAGCATGGACTATCTCCCTTTGACTGGTTTGAGGGGAATGACTACCTATCACCCGTTGGCCGTGATGTCGCAGTTTGACCAGTTCCAGGATTTCCATCCTTTTGAGGGGGCGCTAGGTCAGCGTTTAGCTTCTCTCCATATATCAGTAGAGGACCGATCCTGGGTGTATGCATGTTGGGATCAACGTGAGATAGCTGCTTTCTCTATTAGCCATCCGGGTTATTCGCCAGAGTATTCTGCGTGAATAGAGACAGAGATTTCATCAGCTGTGGCAGTATCCACAGTACCAGATAGTGATTCAGACGATGGAGAGCCCATGGAGAACGTTGACTCTCACATAGAGGAGGAGCAGTCTACTGAGTTTCCAGCATCTCCTTTAGATTCTCCCAAGACTAGCTTGTTGTGATCCAAAGATTCAACCACAATAATTGAAAGAGTCTTCATCTGATGACCTTTGAGAGAGATCAGGCTAGATCCTTGATGTTGACGACCCTTGATGGGAGAGACGCAAATCTATTAGAGAGAGATGATGCATTAGCTCGTAGAGATTCCGTTGTTGTTGAGCGGTATGAGGCCAGATTACCTAGAGATACAGTGATAGTTGAACGGGATGGTGCCATATCTGCCCGGGATGTAGCCGTCACGAGATAATCTTTGCGAAGAGGTCCTTACCACCGGGCATGATTGCGAGCAGAGATGAACACTTACATTGGTGAGCATATGGTCACCATGCAGATGGCTGCAGATGTGTTGGGTCATGTGGATACCCTCGTACAGGAGACCACAGCTTCGCCTCCTTCTTCTGAGAGGGATTCCATGTTGGGCTTGTTAGCTCGCATATACCCTGAATTGTAGGTGGGCCGGTATTTTCCTACACAGACTAGCGGCCCCACAGCATTTAAAGATCCTCGAGCAGACACTCTTGGCTTACCCTCAAAGATGACTGTGATGATCACGTCAAGAGGTGTTATCAATGCCAAATTCATGGAAATACCATCCATGCCCCTCCGAGGGAGCTCCACAATATGAGTTCACCTTGGCCCTTTTCGATGTGGGGAATGGACGTGATCGGACCCATTGATCCCAAAACCAGTAATGGGCATCGCTTTATATTCACCATGATTGACTACTTCACGAAATGGGTAGAAGTAGCCTCCTTCCCCAGGGTTACCAAAGAAGTCATCATTGCTTTCATAAGAAACAATGTCATTTGTCGATATGGATAACTAGAGGTAATTGTGTCAGACAATGCTAAGAACCTCAACAACAAAATGATGGAGGAGTTATGCAGTAAATTCCACATCAAACATCTTAACTCCGTTATCTACAGTCCAAAGATGAATGGTGCTGTTGAAGCGGCTAACAAAAACATCAAAAAGATCATGCAAAAGATGTCCGCCAACCACAAAGAATGGCCTGACTTATTGCCTCTTACTCTGTTAGCCTACAGAACATCAATGCACACTTCCACTGGGGCAACCCCCTATGCATTAACCTATGGGATGAAAGCAGTGCTCCCCACAGAAGTGGAAATGGAATCCCTCAAAGTGTTAATAGACTCTCAGTTGGATGAAGATCAATGGGTACAAGACAGGTATCACCAATTGTCTTTAATAGACGAAAGGCGAACCACGGCTATCTTCCATGGTTAGTTATATCAACAAAGGATCGCCATATCCTACAACAGAAAAGTCCGGCTATGGCAGTTTAAACAACATGACTTGGTTTTAAAGAAGATACTTGACAACCAAGATCAGTCCAAGGGAAAATTCTCCTTAATTGGGAAGGCCCGTTTGTTGTCAAGGAGGTATTGACAGGAGGCGCTCTCAGATTGTAGGAAATGGACGGCGATGAATTTCCACAACTCATCTACTCGGACACCGTGAAATGGTATTATGTCTAAAGTTACCATCAAGCAAACATCCTGGTGTTGGATCATCAGATCACCAGTCATTCCGGTTCTTTAACCCTTCATCACATACAAGTCTTCGCCACATTTTGCCCCTCAGGGAAACATACTCTTCAAGCCAGTAGCCTGGTTTCACTACGCTCATACAACTTCGATTATCCCTCGTGGATCGAACCTTTTACACCGCAGCTTTATCCTCAAGAAGGCGGATTAAACTTTTCTACGCTTGCAGTTTGTCCTGAAGACGGGATCAAACTTTTTCACACCTGCAGTTTGTCCCAATCATGGGATCAAACTTTCTTCTTCCCGCAGTATAGCCTGCACATGGGATTCATACTTCTCTTCGGCTGCGAATCGTCCTGAGGGGCGAACTACGTTGACCTGATCTTCTCTTCAATAGGAGTATGTAGGCAACCATTTTACATGGCCCAGTCGCAATAAAACAAAAAATAACAAAAACATTCTTACACCCTTCTCCTTACAAAAACAAAAATAATAAAAAAAATTCCTACACCATTCCTACCACATACAGCGTTGAACCTCTTACACCAGTTTCGAACTACGCAGACCTGATCTCCTCTTCAATAGGAGTACGTAGGCAGCAATTTATGGTTCGATCTCACCCCCTACCAAAACACCAACACTTGTCAGCGGTACTGGGATCATCCTTCAATTCACCACATTTCATTCGGCTTCAGACCAAAGGGATGGAATTACCTGAACTCCTCCTAAATTGGAGATTCGACGACCATCTAAGCTGCGGTTGTGCCTCAAAGAGCAACACCAATCCATAAGAAATGGAATTAACTAGGCTCTTCCTGAATAGGAGTACTGGCGACCATCTGTGGTACGGTCAACCTCAGAGAGGAAAGCCACACTTCTCTCCATATTTCCATACAGAAACCAGTCCCAAGGCACCAAAGATGGTAGGGATACACACAGATTAATGATCCATTCTGAACTATCCAGAGACAACTCAATGTCCATCCATCCAGGAGAAATTCAGAATACATCAAGATCACAAGCCCTGAAGAAGCAAGCAAAATATCAAGTAAGTATCCAGATATATCTAAAAGGTAAGTGATCAAAAATATATTTCCCTGCTATGTATACAATGTTGTTTGATATACACAATGCAAATTGTACATGACAAAATGGCTAAGCTAGTCTGTGCAAGAAAATACAAGCTCATCTATAAATCAGTGTATATGCGAGCTATTAAGCCTAACATGGCATCCCTCTCAGCAGAAGGAGGTAAAGCGGTGGTCTCCTGTACAATGGTATCCACACGAGCTAACAGATCTACAACCATCTGTATGGTGACTCTATGCTCATCAATGTATATGATCATCTCTGCAATCATGCCAGTGGTAAGAGACCTCACTGAAGAGCTATCTGTAACGACTACGTCCCGGGCAGATATAATGCTATCCCTTTCAACTATCACAACATCTCTGGCTGATCTGGCCTCATCCCGCTCAACAATAGCGGTGTCTCTACGAGCTAATGCCTCGTCGTCTCTCTAACAGAGATGCATCTCTCCTATCAAGGGCTGTCAACATCAAGGCTATAGCCTGATCTCTCTCGAAGGTCATCAGATGAAGACTACTACTCAAAATCTTGTCTCAAATCTTTGGATCGCAACAGATTCTAATCTTGGGAGAATCTAAAGGAGATGTTGGCAACCCAGTTGACTGCTCCTCCTCGATGTGAGAATCAACGTCCTCCATGGGCTCTCCATCGTCTGAATCACTATCCGGTACTGTGGATACTGCCGCAGCCGATGAAATCTCTGTCTCCATCCACACAGAATACTCTGGCGAACAACCCGGATGGCTAATAGAGAAAGCAACTATCTCACGCTGATCCCAACATGCATACACCCAGGATCGGTCCTCTGCCGATAGATGGCGGGAAGCTAAACGCTGACCTAGCGCCCCCTTGAAAGGATAGAAATCCTGGAACTGGTCAAACTGTGACATCACGGCCAGCGGGTGATAGGTAGTCATGCCCCTCAAACCAGCCACAGGGAGATAGTCCATGTCTGGAGCATGAGTAATGAAGCTGTAGGGCGAGCTAAGCCCTGTGCACGGCAGAATGCCAAACGGATCTCTGATATCCTCCAAGAACATCGACCAAGACATAGCGTCTGTACACTCCGATGGCTGAAAGGAGTAAGACATAGCTATATCATGGGTTAAGCAATACCCATATCGGCGAAAGGTCCCAATCGGTCTCAAGTGTGACATTAACCACACATATAGCATGACCGCGCTGCCTGTAAACACTCCCATCGGATAGGTGCATCAATATGTGGCCGACCTCAGCGTCTCTGCCATGATCATCGGTACAATGGACTGACCCTCCCTGAGAGCTCTCACTGCCATGATGACTGCGATGTCTATCTCATCCATATACCGTGACATATATACATATGACATCACGCACAGTAGCAGGATATCTCTTCTGGCCGAGCGCCAATAATCCTCCGGTGCGGTGAAGTCCCCGGAGTGCCGTATATAGCTATCCTCAGAGCCAAATCAGGAACAAAAATGCTATGCGATTGAGCAGAATGGCTTGCAATCCTGGTTTTCTCAAACCGAGCCGTGGGTCTACACATCACTCATTGGTGTTTGCCCGAGTACATGGTACACTATACCAATAATTTCAGTTATTCCAAGATACACTCGGCAATACCTGACGTAGGTTCGATGCCGCCAATTGAGGGTCGTAACCCTAATCCTCTCAAGAAACCCCGGCGGGAGCATCACACATTTTCATATGTCGAAGAACAAACCCCGGTGGGGGTTACAACGCATACCCAGCGGGGGCATCACGCATTCTCTATAAAACAGTACCCCAAGTGGGGCATCACGCATTCTCGATCATAGATCCTCGGTGGAGGTTATAACGCGTGTTCATCCATTGACACACATATCAACAAAGGTCAAGTAACCTTGACATCATTGTAACCATTGGCAAATAAATCCAACGAAGTGTCGGAAGCCATCCGATGAACAACCGTTGATACACACATCAGCTATGATCCAAACAATCCTCGGCGGGGGTTACAACGCATGTTCCGTTAATACACACATCAACGATGATCCAAACAATCCTCGACAGGGGTTACAACGCATGTTTCGTTGATACCCACATCAACGAAGATCAAACAAATCCCTGGCGGGGGTTAAAACGCATGATCCGTTGATTCACACGTCAGCGAAGGTCAAGCAGCCTTGACAATTTGCCCAACAGGGGTATTTTATCCGGTGATACACACATCAGCGAAGGTCAGGCAGCCCTGATAACACATACTGTTGGTAGTAAATCCATCAGAACATTGATATGACATGGCGATACAAACCAGGAAGAGTCAACATCATCAAGGAGGATTGATGATGGAATATGTTATACACATCCTAAAATAGACAGAGCGTTATCCCCATAAATTTCTTGTACACGAGAGGCACATCTTCGGATTCAAGTCTGTATCAAGAATCAAGGACTTTGGTGAAAACCCCAACGTCAACATCCTAAGAGATTCAGATCAGAAAAACAATCTGGTCATCATTGTCAATCCCCGGTAAAAGTAACAGGGAGCTGGCAATCATCCCCAACATGTTGGGCAAACAACCCCGCACATATGCATCATAAATTTTCGAAATTTTCGAAATGTACCCTAAATTTTTGAAATGTGAATTTTGGATGGAGAAGGTTCAGTTTTTAGGACACGTAATAGATCAAAATGGAATTTCCGTGGATCTACCAAAAAGTGGAGGCGATGTAAGAATCGGGAACAACCAAGGATGCCAACAGAAGTAAGAAGTTTCTTAGGTTTAGCTGTGTACTATCGAAGATTTATCCAGGATTTTTCTAAGATAGCAACCCCACTGACCAATCTAACAAGGAAAACGATGAAGTTCGTGTGGACGGACAAATGCGAGGAGAGTTTTCAAGAATTGAAGATGAGGTTGAGTAAAGCGCCTGTATTATCATTACCAGATGATACAGAAGGATTTGTAGTGTATAGTGATGCTTCACATAGAGGACTTGGTTGTATGTTAATGCAACATGGCAAGGTCATTAACGTATCGTCCACGACGAAGAAGGATTTTGAAAAACGATACCTACCCATGACTTGGAGTTAGCGGTGGTAGTATTTGCTTTAAAGATTTGGAGGCATTATTTGTATGGAGAAAAATGTGAGATATACAAAGATCACAAGAGTCCTAAAATATATCTTCACACGAGGAGTTGAATATCGCGACAAAGAAGGTGGTTGGAATTAATCAAGGATTACGACTACAAAATTCTTTATCACCCGAAAAGCAAACGTAGTAATGACGCTTTAAGTAGAAAAGGAAGGAAAAGTTGTTCAAGTTGATAACTCAAGAGGAATTAATAAGAGAAATGGAAAAATTGGAAATAGAGGTGAAAGGACCAAAAGAAGCGGAGGAAAATTATTAAGTGATGGAAACTCACCCGACGTTCTTGGATAGAGTAAATGAAGCACAAGAGAAAGATGTAGAATGTGGGAAGATAAGGAAGAGAATAGTAGAAAATGAGGAAGAAAAGTTTAAAGTAGATAAGGATGGTATATTAAGATTTGAGGGTTGAATATGGGTGCCAATTATTCTTGAACTAAGAGAGGAAATTTTGCACGAAGCACGTAATACTACGTACTACTGTTCATCCAGGAGGCACAAAGATGTACCGGGATCTTGACATCACTTTTGGTGTCCTAATTTGAAAAGAGAAGTTGCGAAATCGTTAGTAGATGTCTTACTTGTCAAAGGGTCAAAGCGAACATCAAAGGCCTAGTGGAATACTTCAATCATTGGAAATACCGAATGGAAATGGGAGCATATTACCATGGACTTCGTGGTTGGACTTTCGATCACACGAGAAGGGTTATGATGCCATTTGGGTTATCGCGACCGACTAACAAAGAAGGCGACTCATTTTCTACCTATCAAGATTCTATTCAATTTGAACCAATTAGCAAATTTATACGTAAAGGAAATCGTGTCACGACATGGAGTGCTTGTGTCGATTATCTCCGATCGAGATCTGCGTTTCACGTCAAAATTTTTGAAAAGTTTGCAAGACCGAATGAGAACTCAGTTGAGATTAAGTACTACTTATCACCCTCAAACCGACGGACAAAGTGAACGTACCATACAAACGTTGGAGGACATGCTTAGAGCTTGCGTGATGGACTTCAAAGGGAATTGGGATGACCATTTACCAGTAGTAGAATTCGCTTACAATAATAGCTATCATGCGAGTATTGGTATGCCGCCATATGAAGCTCTTTACGGGAGAAAGTGTAGAACACCATTATGTTGGGACGAAGTCGGAGAACGACGACTTTTGGGACCAGAATTAGTTCAACAAACGGCTGACGTGGTAACAACAATAAGGGCCAGATTGGTAGCAGCTCAAGATCGCCAAAAGAAATACGCCGATTTGCATAGTCAGAGCCGAGATTTTGATGTCGGGAGTTTTGTGTTTTTGAAGGTCTCTCCCTGGAAAAGAAAGATCAGATTCGGAAAGAAAGAGAAATTGAGTCCGAGATTCATAGGACCGTTCAAAATTTTGAAACGAGTGGGCAAAGTGGCATACAAAGTTGCATTACCACCTGAATTGGAACACATCCACAACGTGTTTCACATTTCGGTGTTACGTTCCTATAAACCTGACTACAGACACGTGATCTCCTATGAGCCTATTCAAGTAGAGAAAAATTTAACGTATGAGGAAACTCCTGTTCAAATACTAGATAGAAAGGAGCAAACGTTGAGGAATAAAATTATATGTTCTGTAAAGGTGGTTTGGCGAAACCACGATACCGAAGAAGCCACGTGAGAATTAGAGGATAAGATGCGTAGGGATTATCCCCATTTATTTGAGTAACTTTGTACAATTCCGAGGACGAAAGTTTTATAAGGGGGGGGGGGAGGATGTAATACCCGTGAATTTTAATAAATTATTATATGGAGAATAAAGATTTGTTTGTATATTTATTTGAATATAAATATATATATATAGCATCGACATGTGTTGTGATGAGCTTTTTAATTGATTAAGCCAGTGATAATTAAACAATGAAGAAAAAGTAATGAGAAGCTTAGTTTAAACTTGTGGAGTTATGCCTAGTGTGGCAAGATGATGAATTGAGAAAATACTAATTTAACTAATGATGGAATTAATTAGTATTACTAATAAGTAAATAATTTCATAATGAGGTTAATTTATTTGTTAGTCGTTAATTATCATGAACAATAGTGTGTGAAGAGAAATCATATATAATAAGGTTTTTCATTTAACATAAAGTGAGGTGTGACATTGTAATGAAGATAATTATTATATAACACTATGTGATAAAAGTAAGCTTGACTTAGGTACTTGACCAAGTGGTATAAAAAGTCTTATGTGACATTTTGATGTGTGGGAATAATTAAATGGGTATTTTAAACCTATGAGAGAAAGTAACTTGATTAAATAAATTAATTAATAATGAGTAGCATTGGTACACAATTAAATTATATCCTAGTCTAGGATAAATATTATTTGAAATAAATCAATGTACATGGATTATATGATTTTATGTGTAATATATGAGTGGGTGTATTTGTATGCTCTATTGAGAACAAGGGTAGAAATGGCCCTAAGTGTGCAAAGAAAGTGCTGAGAATTGGTGGTGTCCCAAAATGAGAGTCACTCTATTTTTCTTCACGTTATAGGCCATTGGCCTAGTCCCTCAACACCAACTCCATAGCTAGCAAATCATGGAGAAGGGAGTGGGCTAAATTGTACTCTTCTACCAAATCCTTCATAACCATTAGCTTCTTCTCAATTCCAATGGTTTGATTCATTGCACAAAACCAAATTGGTCACAAGCTTGCCTATAAATAAAGCCCCTCTCATTCATAAGCATGTTGCTAATTTCTCTGAGATTTCTAGTAGGAGTGTGAATATTGTGAGCTTATATAATCTGCAAATTGAAGCTAGAGTAGCAATTCAACTTCAAAAAAGGTAACCTTTCCTCTACATGTTCATAAACTCAAGCTTTTCAAAGTTCATGAGTATGAAAACACTTGTTTTAGTTGAATTGGTTATGATTGAAACATGCTAGAATCTGTAAATTTATGTTAGATATTGTTAAGGTGGTCAAAAACAAATTCAATGAAAGTTAAACGAAGTAAAATGATCAAGTAACGAATTTGTAAGGAAGAAAATTGCTATGTGTGTTAAACTTTGGAAAAATGGCAAAAACCTTGAATTGATCTTTGAAACTTATTGTTTGTATGTGTGGGAATGTTAGAAGCATGCTAGGAGTGTTATGTAGCAAGTGTATAGCAATTATACATCATTACTTTGTTGCTTGGATGAGAATTGGGTAGAAAATTCCACAAAAATCCGAGCAGTGAGCGAGGGGGGAATGCACTGCTCGTGTTTTAGCGAGGGCATGCCTGCCCTGAAGGGGTCCTGATGTACAAACGCCACTTCAAATGTAGGGTGTCAGATAGGAAAAGAAATTTTTTTTGCTTATTTAATGCAAAAAGTCTTACACTCCACTTAATTTCAAGAACATGCACACTCCCTAAACATATATCAATGTATTTTACAAGGTGTTTAGTAGATTTGGAATTGAATCATAACCTTTTTAAAGAAAAGTTAAAAGACGAAAAACATGTTTATAAAACCTTACGCCTTTTTGAATCTAGCCTTGTGAGCATATGTTTATAGCTTAATTGGTTTGATAAAAACATATGAAGTGTGGACTCAATGTACCTTGCATGTATAGATTGATAGTCATGACATCTTAGTGATTGAAAACCAATTGAGATGTCAAACTCTATGAATTATATTGCGAACTTAGGAACAATTAGAATATGATGCATATGACTCTAGAGATATTCGACATGTTCACGCATCTAGTTAAACATTGTGATAAATTATGCAAGCATGTGTAGAAAGAACTTGTTTGACAATATTATGTAGTATAATGAATACTATGACTAGTTGATTTATGTAATAAACTCTTTTAACTTTGGAAGATGGAAATATATGAATAACTTTAATAAAGGGTCAAAACTAGCTTAAAGGTTCTTTAATATTTGAAACAACTTAAAAATATGTAGAGTAATACAAAAGATGAACATATGGTACAAAAGACTTTAAAGGTGAAATCAATGTGAGTTACGCATCTATGAGTTTGAATGTGTGTAGCCTACATGAATTTAGGTATGTGTGATGGAAGTATGTGAAAATGCATATCAAGTATATATGACTAATGAATACATATACATACATATATAGGATAACGTAGTTCATTGAAGTGATATTACGCTTTAAGTGGTAATGAACGCTAAAGGCAAGTCTCCTAACTCTCACAACTTTGGATTTTGTGCGAGCTCTCTAACTTCCATTGATTCAAATATCGAATACAAGTTATCTAAATTCCTACATTGTATATTGTATGAATCTGAATTATTGATATACTTATATTGAACTAATGACTATTACTATTCGAAAATCAATTACTTGACATTATTGCGAGCATTAGACTTATTGTTCTTAAAGAACATTATAAAAGTTGTCTAAACCTTTGATTCGGTTAGACTGTTATCATATATTAGAAAGCTATCCAAACCAATTGACTTGGTGCGGACTCTTGAAAATCTACTGAGATGAACAACCCTCTTAAAAAGGGGGAAATTCTATATTGTCGGGGAACCGACGTGCGCACACAAGTATGATTAAATGTTATGCATAACGTAGGGTACCGTAGGCTGATCACCTGTTGTACTCGTTTGTCTTGGATTGTAGTATAATACTGTTAATTCTAGTAAGAGTTCATAGTCTTTAACGACTGCTCAATGTTCATTCTTATTGAACCTCAAAATAATTAAACCTTGAAATATTATTGATATCCTTCAATCTTTAGTGACATTTATCAAACACTTTTGATATTTCTTGATATCCTTGAACTACCATTTATTGTTATACCCTTAAAGATTCAAATGCTATAACTGTTCATTCTCTTTGCTATATTACTTGCTGGGCAAACTTGTTGCTCATTCTTGCTTCCCTAAAAACATTACAGTTAAAGGCGAGAAGCAATGGTACCTCGGGGAAAGGACAAGGGAAGGGCGAGGCTACTGAGTAACAGTTCTTTAAGAGTATTAGTATTATTATTTCTATCGTATTATGATGTACTAAGGGTGATTAATTATGTTTAAGTTTAATCACTGGATTGTTGTAGTAAGTAGTTACGGAACCTTGGGACGCAAATATTTATATTATATCAATGTAAATTATTCTATTATTTCCGTTGTTAATGATTTTAGTGTGATGTTAGAATTAGCACGTGGCAAACCAAATTCGAGATACGAGTGTCTGAATTTGGGGGCGTCACAGGTTGGTATCAAAGCAATAGTTATAAACCTTAGGAGCGAGAGTCCTTAGATTACAACTTAGGAGAACTTGGAAGATAGATAGGGATGAGACTCACATAGAGTTTTCATAGAGAATAACTTAGTGTGTTTTAGAATATAACTTCATTATATACAATGAACTTATGTTATTTGACATTCTAATGGAGTTGTTGTTTGTTTTGTCTTATGTTGGTTATTGTAGGATGACTGACATGGGAGGACCTAGTCGAGTAATAAAAGAGGAGCCGCGTGATATACACGTGGTATTTGAGTCACCATTGATAGCAGAGCCAGTGTCGTGATGGCCCCTATCGATGATGATGACGAGGAGGATGAGATGGAGTCTCTACCGAGGAGTCTGATCCAAAGGAGGAGCCTATGGAGGAGGAACCTATGGGGGATGAGCCTATGGAGGACTCAAGCGGGACTACTTTCGAGGATCGGATGTTGGGAGAATATGAGGAATGATTACGGAGTTAGGATGTAGAGTGGAAGAGCTAGAGACGGAGGCTAGGGAGATGGAGTCTGAGTTCCAAAAATTGAGGGACGAGGACCATCAGAGGAAGTTAGCTATACAAGAGATGGAGGTGGAAATTGCTCAACGAAGGGAGGTAGGGATCCAGTTGGGAACCTTGTTTTATAGGTCGGTGGCTAGGAATGTGGAGCTGGCAGGGAAACTAGAAGAGTCTGAGCAGAGGGAACTTAGTGAGAAGACAAAGAAAGAAGCTCTCCGGACTCAGTTAGAGATGGAGGTGATGGATAGAATTCACTTCGAGGAGAAGTGGGAGGATTCTAATGATAGGGTAGATGATCTAGAGGATGAGGTGCGGTGCAAGAGGAGGAAGATGAACAAGATGGGCTATGCTCTACGCATGGCTATGGAGAGGTTGATCGATGGGGTAAATCACTACCCAACTGAGCAAGGACAGACCCGACATACCATAAATCGGGATATGGTGGCGCACATCACACAGAAGGAGTATCAGAGCGTAGTGGAGCGTGGGATGTTAGATTGAGTCTAGAGGGAAATTCTTAGTAGTATAGTAGTTTATTATGTGTTGTTAATATGTTGTGGTGATCTTAGTCTTTGTGTAAGCCGTAAATGATAGTAACCCCAACTTTTGAAAGAAAAAAAAATGTTAGAGGGGTAGTAAGCTAGTGTCGTCCCAGTCTTTTGTGATATTAGGGGATAAGTGTTGTCATTTATAGAAGTATGCTAGAGATAACCATATGATGTAATGAGTTGGCATATGAATATAAATGATCTTAATTCCAAAACGTGTTATAAATTTTTTTCAAATTAGGAAATGTCCAAGTAATATAACTAAATGATAAAATGGAAAAATTTTATGATCTGAAACATCTTGTCCAAATCGTGGAAATAATTGCACGGAAGAATCGGTTAATGATGAGAGGACCATGGACCCGTCTGAGGAGGCTTGTTGACTTGTTAGGAGAAGCTCTTAGGGAAGAAGCGAACCAAGACCACCTAATCCCCGATAGCTCGATTAAAACTTCAAGGACTTTAAGGCGTAGGACCTCCTAATTCATGGGTACTATCGATCCTATCATAAGCCTGACGTGGATCAAGGAAATGGAGAAAGCCTTCATGCCATTGCTCGTGTGGGTGAAGACCGAAAACCGTGTTACTATATACATGCCGAGGGTGAAACAAACTCTTTGGTGGGAAGCAAATCAACGAGAGAGCGGGGAGAAGGAATTATACCCTGGGAAAGGTTTAAGACGTTGTTCTTCGAGAATTACTTCCCGAAGAGAATGAAGAATAGGATGGAGGTAAAATTTCTAGAACTGAAATAAGGAGAGATAACGGTGGCGCAGTACGCGGCCAAGTTTAATGAACTCGCACGATTTGCAACACATCAAGTCGACACCGAAGAAAGGAAAGCTCGACACTTCGAACTAGGACTAAAACCTTGGTTGTTCAATAAGGTGTCAGTCCTTCAAATTGACTCGTTCGTCACATTGTTAGAAAAGGCGATAATTGCTGAAGGAGGTAGCGAGGCATTGAGCCAATACAACAAGGAGAAGAAAAACAAGAATGTAGTGGGAGAAACTTGTGGAGGGAGTAGTAGTGGTGGAAGCCATCTGGGAAAGAGGAAATGGGATAACCGTAATAACAATAACAATAACAACAATAATACCAACAATTAAACCATCAGTCAGTCAGAGGGTTATCAAGGAGGGTTTAAGAAAAGAATTGAAGCTTGTTCGAAATGTGGGAGGAATCATCAAGGGAGTCTTTGGAAGGGACGCAGTCTGCTACAATCTATGCCCGAGAAGGGCACATTTCACCTAACTGCCCAAAACCGAAAAAGATCAAGGGATGTTTTGCGTGTGGCTCAACTGAGCATCAAATCAAGGATTGCCCAAAGAAGGGGAGCAGCGGAGGAAGCAACCAACAGGGAGGGGGCATCAAGCTGATGATCGACGGACCAACGCAATCCCACCGACCAACTGCCCGAACCTTTAATATGACTGTCCAGGACGCAGTGACTGCAAGGGATGTGGAGTCAGGTATTCTCCCAATCAATAATATAAATGCATATGTATTATTTGATTCGGGCGCTACGTATTACTTTGTGTCTGAAGAATTTGCTAGGCAACTAAACATAACCCATGAACGCTTAGAAAATTCGTTGAACATAGAGGTTGTAAATAAGGAAATTATCCCCGTAGAGTTTGTTTACCGAAACTGTTGTGCGAACATTAGAGGGCATGAACTAAAGGTTGACTTAATTCCAATTAGACTGGGAGAATTTGATGTGATATTAGGAATGTATTAGTTATCCAACCACGCTGTGATAATCAATTGTCAAGAGAAGAGTGTGAACCTTCATACTTCAAATCAGTCTAAGGTAGTGTTTTATGGTAGCTCATTGCTCAAGCAATCGTGTTGCCTTACGATGATGCAGGCCAAGAAATTGTTAAAAAAAGGATGTGTAGGTTATTTGGCCTATGTAGAGGATACTCAAAAAAAGGTGGTAGAAATGAAGAATATATTGATAGTCAAAGATTTTCAAGACGTGTTTCCAGACAATCTGCCTGGTCTTCCACCAGACAGAGAAATCGAATTTATAATAGACTTAGCACTAGGAACGGCACCGATTTCAAAAGTCCCATATCGTATGGCGCCAGTGGAAATGAAGGAATTGATGATACAACTGTAAGAATTGCTAGATAAGGGTTACATTCGGCCAAGTGTGTCTCCTTGGGGAGCACCGGTGTTATTTGTAAAGAAAAAGGATGGATCGATGAGACTCTGTATCGACTATCGGGAGTTGAACCGAGTGACGATTAAGAATTGATATCCATTGCCAAGGATAGACGACCTTTTCGATCAATTGAAGGGAGCGAAGTGTTTTTCCAAGATAGACTTACGAACGGGTTATCATCAGTTGAAAGTGCGAGAGGAGGACATACCAAAGACGGCGTTTCGAACACGTTACGGGCATTACGAATTTTTAGTGATGTCATTTGGGTTAACTAATGCTCCGGCAGCATTCATGGACTTGATGAACCGAGTTTTCAAGCCATACTTAGATACGTTTGTAGTAGTGTTTATTGACGACATTTTGATTTATTCAAAAACTAAGGAAGAACACGCTGAACACCTAGAGATGGTATTGGAAGCCTTACAACGGGAAAAGATGTACCCTAAATTTTCAAAATATGAATTTTGGATGGAGAAGGTTCAGTTTTTAGGACACGTAATAGATCAAAATGAAATTTCCGTGGATCCTGCAAAAGTGGAGGCGGTAAGTAACTGGGAACAACCAAGGATGCCAACAGAAGTAAGAAGTTTCTTAGGTTTAGCTGGGTACTATCGAAGATTTATCCAGTATTTTTCTAAGATAGCAACCCCACTGACCAATCTAACAAGGAAGACGGTGAAGTTTGTGTGGACGGACAAATACGAGGAAGGTTTTCAAGAATTGAAGAGGAGGTTGAGTAAAGCGCCTGTATTATCATTACCAGATGATATAGGAGGATTTGTAGTGATAGTGATGCTTCGCATAGAGGACTTGGTTGTGTGCTAATGCAACATGGCAAGGTCATTGCGTATGCGTCACGACAGTTGGAGGATATTAAAAAGTGATACTCTACCCATGACTTGGAGTTAGCAACGGTAGTATTTGCTTTAAAGATTTGGAGGCATTATTTGTATGGAAAAAATGTGAGATATACAAAGACCACAAGAGTCTTAAATATATCTTCACATAGAGGGAGTTGAATATGCAACAAAGAAGGTGGTTGGAATTAATCAAGAATTACGACTGCGAAATTCTTTATCACCCGGGAAAAGCAAACGTAGTAGCCGACGCTTTAAGTAGAAAAGGAAGGGAAAAGTTGTTCAAGCTAATAACTCGGGATGAATTAATAAGAGAAATGGAAAAATTGGAAATAGAGGTGAAAGGACCAAAAGAAGCAGGAGGAAAATTATTCGTGATGGAAACTCACCCGACGTTACTGGATAGAGTAAATGAAGCACAAGAGAAAGATGAAGAATGTGGGAAGATAAGGAAGAGAATAGTAGAAAATGAGGAGGAAAAGTTCAAAGTAGATAAGGATGGTATATTAAGATTTGAGGGTCGAATATGGGTGCCAGCTATTACCGAACTAAGAGAGGAAATTTTGCATGAAGCACATAATACTACGTACTCTGTTCATCCAAGAGGCACAAAGATGTACCGGGATCTTCGACATCACTTTTGGTGGCCTAATTTGAAAAGAGAAGTTGCAGAATGCGTTAGTAGATGTCTTACTTGTCAAAGGGTCAAAGCAGAACATCAAAGGCCTAGTGGACTACTTCAACCACTGGAAATACCAGAATGGAAGTAGGAGCATATTACCATGGACTTCGTGGTTGGACTTCAGATCACACAAAAGGGTTATGATGCCATTTGGGTTATCGTGGACCGACTAACAAAGACAGCTCATTTTCTATCTATCAAGATTCGATTCAGTTTGAACCAATTAGCAAATTTATACGTAAAGGAAATCGTGTCATGACATGGAGTGCTAGTGTCGATTATCTCCGATCGAGATCCGCATTTCATGTCAAAATTTTGGAAAAGTTTGCAAGAGAGAATGGGAACTTAGTTGAGATTAAGTACTACTTATCACCCTCAAACCGACGGACAAAGTGAACGTACCATACAATCGTTGGAGGACATGCTTAGAGCTTGCGTGATGGACTTGAAAGGAATTGGGATGACCATTTACCAAAGAGTAGAATTAAACTTACAATAATAGCTATCATGCGAGTATTGGTATGCCGCCATGTGAAGCTCTTTATGGGAGAAAGTGTAGAACACCATTATGTTGGGACGAAGTCGGAGAATGACGACTTTTGGGACCGAAATTAGTTCAACAAACTACCGACGCGTAAATACAACAATAAATGCCGATTAGTAGCATTTCAAGATCGCTAAAGAAAAGAAATCACGGGTTGCATCGTCAGAGCCAAGATTTTGAAGTCGGGAATTTTGTGTTTTTGAAGGTCTATCCCTGGAAAGGATAGATCAGATTCAGAAAGAAAGGGAAATTGAGTCCGAGATTCATAGGACCGTTCAAAATTTTGAAACGAGTGGGCGAAGTGGCATACAAAGTTGCATTACCACTTGAATTGGAACACATCCACAACGTGTTTCACATTTCGGTGTTACGTCCCTACAAGCCCAACTACAGACACTTGATCTCCTATGAGCCTATTCAAGTAGAGAAAAATTTAACGTATGAGGAAACTCCTGTTCAAATACTAGATAGAAAGGAGCAAATGTTGAGGAATAAAATTATATCTTCTCTAAAGGTGGTTTAGCGAAACCACGATACCGAAGAAGACACGTGGGAATTAGAGGATAAGATGCGTAAGGATTATCCCCATTTATTTGAGTAACTTTGTACAAATCCGAGGACGGAATTTTTTTAAGGGGGGGGGGGGAGGATGTAATACCTGCGAATTTAAATAAATTATTATATGGAGAATAAAGATTTGTTTGTATATTTATTTGAATATAAATATATATATATATATATATATATATATATATATATATATATATATATAACATCGGCATGTGTTGTGATGAGCTTTTTAATTGATTAAGCCGGTGATAATTAAACAATGAAGCAAAAGTAATGAGAAGCTTAGTTTAAACTTGTGGAGTTATGCCTAGTCTTGTGAAGATGATGAATTATGAAAATACTAATTTAACTAATGATGGAATTAATTAGTATTACTAATAAGTAAATAATTTCATAATGAGGTTGATTTATTTGTTATTCGTTAATTATCATGAACAATTGTGTGTGAAGAGAAATTATATATAATAAGGTTTTCATTTAACATAAAGTGAGGTGTGACATTGTAATGAAGATAATTATTATATAACACTATGTGATAAAAGTAAGCTTGACTTAGGTAATTGACCAAGTGGTATAAAAAGTCTTATGTGACATTTTGATGTGTGGGAATAATTAAATGGGTATTTTAAACCTATGAGAGAAAGTAACTCAACATCCTAAGAGATTCAGATCAGAAAAACAATCTGGTCATCATTGTCAATCCCCGGTAAAAGTAACAGGGAGCTGGCAATCATCCCCAACATGTTGGGCAAACAACCCCGCACACATGCATCATAAATTTTCGAAATTTTCGAAATGTACCCTAAATTTTTGAAATGTGAATTTTGGATGGAGAAGGTTCAGTTTTTAGGACACGTAATAGATCAAAATGGAATTTCCGTGGATCCTGCAAAAGTGGAGGCGGTAAGTAACTGGGAACAACCAAGGATGCCAACAGAAGTAAGAAGTTTCTTAGGTTTAGGCAGTATCTTATCGAAGATTTATCCAGGATTTTTCTAAGATAGCAACCCCACTGACCAATCTAACAAGGAAAACGATGAAGTTCGTGTGGACGGACAAATGCGAGGAGAGTTTTCAAGAATTGAAGATGAGGTTGAGTAAAGCGCCTGTATTATCATTACCAGATGATACAGAAGGATTTGTAGTGTATAGTGATGCTTCACATAGAGGACTTGGTTGTATGTTAATGCAACATGGCAAGGTCATTGCGTATGCGTCACGACAGTTGAAGGATTTTGAAAAACGATACCCTACCCATGACTTGGAGTTAGCAGCGGTAGTATTTGCTTTAAAGATTTGGAGGCATTATTTGTATGGAGAAAAATGTGAGATATACAAAGATCACAAGAGTCTGAAATATATCTTCACACAGAGGGAGTTGAATATGCGACAAAGAAGGTGGTTGGAATTAATCAAGGATTACGACTACAAAATTCTTTATCACCCGGGAAAAGCAAACGTAGTAGCCGACGCTTTAAGTAGAAAAGGAAGGGAAAAGTTGTTCAAGTTGATAACTCAAGAGGAATTAATAAGAGAAATGGAAAAATTGGAAATAGAGGTGAAAGGACCAAAAGAAGCAGGAGGAAAATTATTCGTGATGGAAACTCACCCGACGTTACTGGATAGAGTAAATGAAGCACAAGAGAAAGATGTAGAATGTGGGAAGATAAGGAAGAGAATAGTAGAAAATGAGGAAGAAAAGTTTAAAGTAGATAAGGATGGTATATTAAGATTTGAGGGTCGAATATGGGTGCCAGCTATTACTGAACTAAGAGAGGAAATTTTGCACGAAGCACATAATACTACGTACTCTGTTCATCCAGGAGGCACAAAGATGTACCGGGATCTTCGACATCACTTTTGGTGTCCTAATTTGAAAAGAGAAGTTGCAGAATGCGTTAGTAGATGTCTTACTTGTCAAAGGGTCAAAGCAGAACATCAAAGGCCTAGTGGACTACTTCAACCGCTGGAAATACCAGAATGGAAATGGGAGCATATTACCATGGACTTCGTGGTTGGACTTTCGATCACACAGAAGGGTTATGATGCCATTTGGGTTATCGCGGACCGACTAACAAAGACAGCTCATTTTCTACCTATCAAGATTCTATTCAGTTTGAACCAATTAGCAAATTTATACGTAAAGGAAATCGTGTCACGACATGGAGTGCTTGTGTCGATTATCTCCGATCGAGATCTGCGTTTCACGTCAAAATTTTTGAAAAGTTTGCAAGACCGAATGAGAACTCAGTTGAGATTAAGTACTACTTATCACCCTCAAACCGACGGACAAAGTGAACGTACCATACAAACGTTGGAGGACATGCTTAGAGCTTGCGTGATGGACTTCAAAGGGAATTGGGATGACCATTTACCAGTAGTAGAATTCGCCACAATAATAGCTATCATGCGAGTATTGGTATGCCGCCATATGAAGCTCTTCTGGGGAGAAAGTGTAGAACACCATTATGTTGGGGACGAAGTGGGAGAACAGCGACTTTTGGGACGAAATTAGTTCAACAAACGGTGACGTGGTAACAATAATAATGGCCAGATTGGTAGCGACTCAAGATCGCCAAAAGAAATACTGTGGATTTACATAGTCGGGAATGAGAGATTTTGATGTCGGGAGTTTTGTGTTTTTGAAGGTCTCTCCCTGGAAAAGAAAGATCAGATTCGGAAAGAAAGGGAAATTGAGTCCGAGATTCATAGGACTGCTCAAAATTTTTGAAACAAGTGGGCAAAGTGGCATACAAAGTTGCATTACCACCGAATTGGAACACATCCACAACGTGTTTCACATTTCGATTACGTTCCTATAAACCCGACTACGGATACGTGATCTCTATGAGCCTATTCAAGTAGAGAAAATTTAACGTATGAGAAACTCTGTTCAAATACTAGATAGAAAGGAGCAAACGTTGAGGAATAAAATTATATGTTACGTAAAGGTGGTTTAGCGAAACCACGATCTGAAGAAGAAGCCACGTGAGAATTAGAGGATAAGATCGTGAGGATTATCCCCATTTATTTGAGTAACTTTATACAATTCAGGGACGAAAGTTTTATAAGGGGGGAGGATGTAATACCCGTGAATTTTAATAAATTATTATATGGAGAATAAAGATTTGTTTGTATATTTATTTGAATATAAATATATATATATAACATCGACATGTGTTGTGATGAGCTTTTAATTGATTAAGCCGGTGATAATTAAACAATGAAGAAAAGTAATGAGAAGCTTAGTTTAAACTTGTGGAGTTATGCCTAGTGTGGCAAGATGATGAATTGAGAAAATACTAATTTAACTAATGATGGAATTAATTAGTATTACTAATAAGTAAATAATTTCATAATGAGGTTAATTTATTTGTTAGTCGTTAATTATCATGAACAATAGTGTGTGAAGAGAAATCATATATAATAAGGTTTTTCATTTAACATAAAGTGAGGTGTGACATTGTAATGAAGATAATTATTATATAACACTATGTGATAAAAAGTAAGCTTGACTTAGGTACTTGACGAGTGGTATAAAAAGTCTTATGTGACATTTTGATGTGTGGGAATAATTAAATGGGTATTTTAAACCTATGAGAGAAAGTAACTTGATTAAATAAATTAATTAATAATGAGTAGCATTGGTACACAATTAAATTATATCCTAGTCTAGGATAAATATTATTTGAAATAAATCAATGTACATGGATTATATGATTTTATGTGTAATATATGAGTGGGTGTATTTGTATGCTCTATTGAGAACAAGGGTAGAAATGGCCCTAAGTGTGCAAAGAAAGTGCTGAGAATTGGTGGTGTCCCAAAATGAGAGTCACTCTATTTTTCTTCACGTTATAGGCCATTGGCCTAGTCCCTCAACACCAACTCCATAGCTAGCAAATCATGGAGAAGGGAGTGGGCTAAATTGTACTCTTCTACCAAATCCTTCATAACCATTAGCTTCTTCTCCATTCCAATGGTTTGATTCATTGCACAAAACCAAATTGGTCACAAGCTTGCCTATAAATAAAGCCCCTCTCATTCATAAGCATGTTGCTAATTTCTCTGAGATTTCTAGTAGGAGTGTGAATATTGTGAGCTTATATAATCTACAAATTGAAGCTAGAGTAGCAATTCAACTTCAGAAAAGGCAACCTTTCCTCTAGATGTTCATACACTCAAGCTTTTCAAAGTTCATGAGTATGAAAACACTTGTTTTAGTTGAATTGGTTATGATTGAAACATGCTAGAATCTGTAAATTTATGTTAGATATTGTTAAGGTGGTCAAAAACGAATTCAATGAAAGTTAAACAAAGTAAAATGATCAAGTACCGAATTCGTAAGGATGAAAATTGCTGTGTGTTAAACTTTGGAAAAATGGCAAAAACCTTGAATTGATCTTTGAAACTTATTGTTTGTATGTGTGGGAATGTTAGAAGCATGCTAGGAGTGTTATGTAGCAAGTGTATAGCAATTATACATCATTACTTTGTTGCTTGGATGAGAATTGGGTTGAAAATTCCACAAAAATCCGAACAGTGACGAGGAATGCTGCGCCGTGTTTTAGCAGAGGGCATACTTGCCATTGATGAATCCTGATGCATAAAACGCCCCTGCTTGAGAGGTCTTTATGTCGAGAAAAGAAATTTTGTTTGCTTATTTGATGCAAAAAAGTCTTACACTCCACTTAATTTCAAGAACATACACACTCCCTAAACATATATCAATGTATTTTACAAGGTGTTTAGTAGATTTGGAATTGAATCATAACCTTTTTTAAAAAAAAGTTAAAGACGAAAAACATGTTTATAAAACCTTACGCCTTTTTTGAATCTAGCCTTGTGAGCATATGTTTATAGCTTAATTGGTTTGATAAAAACATATGAAGTGTGGACTCGATGTACCTTGCATGTATAGATTGATAGTCGTGACATCTTAGTGATTGAAAACCAATTGAGATGTCAAACTCTATGAATTATATTGCGAACTTAGGAACAATTAGAATATGATGCATATGCCTCTAGAGATATTCGACATGTTCACGCATCTAGTTAAACATTGTGATAAATTATGCAAGCATGTGTAGAAAGAAGTTGTTTGACAATATTATGTAGTATAATGAATACTATGACTAGTTGATTTATGTAATAAACTCTTTTAACTTTGGAAGATGGAAATATATGAATAACTTTAATAAAGGGTCAAAACTAGCTTAAAGGTTCTTTAATATTTGAAACAACTTAAAAATATGTAGAGTAATACAAAAGATGAACATATGGTACAAAAGACTTTAAAGGTGAAATCAATGTGAGTTACGCATCTATGAGTTTGAATGTGTGTAGCCTACATGAATTTAGGTATGTGTGATGGAAGTATGTGAAAATGCATATCAAGTATATATGACTAATGAATACATATACATACATATATAGGATAACGTAGTTCATTGAAGTGATATTACGCTTTAAGTGGTAATCAACGCTAAAGGCAAGTCTCCTAACTCTCACAACTTTGGATTTTGTGCAAGCTCTCTAACTTCCATTGATTCACATACCGAATACAAGTTATCTAAATTCCTACATTGTATATTGTATGAATCCGAATTATTGATATACTTATATTGAGCAAATGACTATTACTATTCAAAATCCATTACTTGACATTAT